>BMAW01057699.1:10656-65906 GCA_019974015.1 Nephila pilipes | reverse complement strand
ATATATATATATATATATATATATACACTGAAAATTTATGAAAGAAAAATTTAAAATATTTAAAAAGACAAAAATCCAGAAAGAAATGTAACAATGAAAGAAAAATAAATGAAAATATGGAACTCAGCAAGTCAAAAAGCAATATCGGTCTGAGGACCGATTAAGCGGGGTTAAACTAGTTTAATGGTACCAACCTTCCCCCTCTGTGACTTGGTAGGCTGAATTAGGAAATCCAAATTGCAAAAGAGTTCATGATTAAAAGATGCAAACAAATTCAGCGATAAAATCTACAAAAATAAAATCTATAATTCCTGGTAGGCTGAATTGGGAAATCCATATTACAAAAGAGTTCAATGATTAAAAAATGCAAAAAAAATCAACGATAAAATTTACAAAATAAAATCTATCATTCTAAAAATTATCAACAGATCAAAATATAAAAATTACTTACAAAATTCAAAGAAATGAAGATTCAAATATGTGAGTAGTAAGACGGAATTTTCTTTAAGCTTCAAGATGTATATCACATACTCAAAATGAATAAATATAACACATCATCACCATATAAATTGAAAAAAGATTTAAATCATTGTTTGATTGGTAATAAAATGTAAAAGGATGCAAACAATTGGTTGGTAATAAGTTGTATGGTAAAGGAGTATAACGGTCCAGAGAGTGAGTAAAAATGTAAGCTGTGTAAATGTAAATAAATAAATTCTTCACGGCTAGACCACTAACAAGCCGACTTTGTGGACCTATTGTTGTGTGGTGGATTTGAAATTGGATCACGATTTGCAAAGATGTTTAATATATTTGTGATGTATATAAGTATTTAAGGAATTTATTGGATAATCATGATCTAAACAGTTGTTGAAGAATTTTTTAATGTTATTAAACTTGTCTATTTTATGTATGGTTAATTTGTTATTACGTAATAAAAAGCCCAATAAAATATTCCTATAAATGGATCTGTGTAGATTACTGTTAATAGGTCTATTGTCAACTATTTGCAAATCGAGATCTAAAAATTCTACTGTATTTTAATTAAGATTAGTTTTTAATAATTTGAGGTAATTAGGGTAAAATGAAATATTTGGTTTAAAATCCTCAGTTTTACCTAAAATAATTAGATCATCTATGTAACGAAAAAGAAAGTAAGAATCATTGTCAATCTGTTTTAATTCATAAAAATGTAAATAAAAATTGGCCAGACAATTACTAGCTGGACCTCCCTGAGGGAGACCCTGAATTTGTTTATAGAGATTCTGACCAAAAATTATAAAATTCTCTTGTAATACAAGTTTAACGAGAGTATTGAATTTTTCCTGTTTTATCGTTTGATTAAAATGATATTTATTGTATAAAATTGTAAGAACCTTAATTAAATCTTGAATATCTATTGAGTTAAAAAGGTCTTCAAAATCATATCCATGTATAGAGAATACCTCTTGTTCCTTCATGTTTTTGACAATTTCAAAACTATTTTTAATAATAGCGGTATTTTCAATATTTTCAATAGATTTTTGAAGAATGGATTGAAGAAGTTTGCCAGATTTAGTGATATAGGTGTTATATCCATTCGTAATACTTCGAAATTTTACAGGATTTTTGTGAAATTTTGGCGTTAAGAAAATATATGGAAATTTAATGTTTGTAAGGTGTAAACCCACCTTCTTATTGAATGCCAAAAGACAATTATTTATTTCTCTGTTACTAAATTTGGATAACTGGAAAGCATTATTATTCTCATTACATGTTCACTCAATAATTTATGATAGTAAAATTTGCAAATAATTGCATAATTTGCAGGAACCTTATCTACATAAACGATAACAAAATCCTTCTGCAAATCATTTATATCAAGTTTTAGATCTTTAATTGTAATTTCCCTATCCACTTTAAAATTCAAATATAGAATTTTCTTCAAAACACATGACCTAAATTCATCAAATGCCTCAATTGGCAAACCATATTTAATTGCAACCTTAAGAATAAAATTGTCAAAATCATTAGTAATTTGTTTTCTCACTACAAGGTTACTATTAGTAATCATGAGCCTGAATCCAGTTCCTTTATTCATGAAACCTCTCAATAAATCGCTTTTAACGATGTTCATGTTTCCCGTAACAACATGTTGATGGAATGAATCAACATATTGTTTGTAATCTTTGCATTTACACACTTGTGGTGTTTGTGACTCTGAAATATTATTGTAATTAAAAATAGATCTACCAAGTTTTTTATTGTACTTAAAAGCTCTTTTTATCCTGATATTTTTAATTGGAAATAGAGCCATGTGTTTTTGAAACACACCAGAAAAATTAATTTTATTAAATGATTTATTCATAAAGAGAAAGGTGCAATATTCTGTAATATATTTTTCATTAATATTCATATCAATTTTCATTTTACGGCAAAGATATCTACATATATCTCCAATGATATGAAATCCTTGAGAATCCGGAATAACTTCATTATTCAAAAAATATATATATATATATATATATATATATATATATATATATATAGAGAGAGAGAGAGAGAGAGAGGATAAGATAAATTGTTTAACCGCAGTTAATATCAAGAATAAATTTTACATTTGCTTTTTAATGTTGTTTTTTGTAACTATTAAACAAATTGTTTTAATAAAATGTTTTCTGCTATGATAAAGTATCATTTGAAATTGGTTTCCAGTAAAATTTAATTAGGAAAATTTAGGAAATTAAATTTAAAATAAATTTTAGGAAAGCTAAAAGTAAAATTTAGGTAAGAAAAATCAGGACTTTCTCAAGCAGTCAACATATTAACACAAAGAAAAATAATTTACGGTTCTTAATTAAATGTGAGTAATTTAATACGTATTAAATATGCACATAATTTGCATATTATTAATGAAATTAAATGCATAATTCACTTGTTATGTAAACATATAGAAGAACATGGCGTTTCTTCGAATTTCTCTCCCTCGTTCAGCTAAATGTAACACTAGAACAAAAGGCGGAAATCGCGTTCCACATGGATAAAAAGGTAACTAAGATACTGAGAATAAAAATGTACTTTACATTTTTAACTAAATTACAATTTTATTTATTATTCCACCTAAATTAAATTGCCTTTTATTAATAATATTTTTCACAGCAAGATAAAATATTATAAAAAGAGGATAAGAAAAAATTTCGTCATCAAACTCAATTATTATTATAGTTTAACAAACCAAAAAAAGTGTGTAGTAATAAATATAAAAAATAACTGTGTCTGAAATACTCCACCAATGTTTAATTCCTTTGAATTTACGTCCAAGCACACTAGACAGCAAATTTCTATTACAACCATTTTTAAATTACTGCTATGGAAACCGAATTATTCGTATTTTACAAAAGTTTTTAACTTGCTACATTTTGTCTTTAAATGTAGATTTCAGAATAAAAATAAATCTGACATAAAACTATTACCTATCTCCAATTTTTGTGATCCAGTTAATTTTTAAATCAGAACTTAAGCAACAAAGTACTTCGTAATATGGTTAGAGATACGCTGGAGAAGAGATAGTTATTAAATAGATAGATTTACTGATCCTTTGATAAAACTATACCCATTCAGAACTTAATACTTTTAAGCAGTGAATGAGCTTCCATAAAATAAACATCAAAAAATATACTTTTTTATTTATATAATTTCTATTTTGAAACATTTAATTATGTTTTGTCTATCGCTATCTGTACTTATAGAAAACTGAGGAGTATATTTTGTTACCCTCTAATTACTCATAAAAAATTTCCGTATGCTCTGCCACTTTTACACTTGCTATACAATGTTCTAAGTTAACTCTTTTGAAACTAAATGAATCATGAACTGTTGATTCTATTTTTCTTAGAATTACATTGCATTTTGTAGCTCTATTGTATTTAAATTACATTCATTGTAAATTGTATTGTATAATTTTGTTTCAGTCACCGAAACGTGTAATAAAATTCAAAATATGTTGAATACAATAACATAAAGTTAATGTTAAATAAATAAGAAAAATCGATTTGAACTAACTAATGCTGTTAATTTAATTGGCTATTTAATTTCAGACAACGAGAATATTGTTGTTTTTTTCCTGCTATATTTATTCATTTAGTAAGATGAACCCATTGCATACAACAGTATCTTATTTACAGAATTACGTATTCTTTTTTTACTACATGATGTTGCTACTCTTTCCAACGAACATTGCAATTTGAAAGTAAGTTATAATAATTAAAATTGTATTATTAAAAATAGACTCAGTGTAAAAAGAATTTCTTGTAAATTATCCAAGTTAGGTTTATGACCCTGACATTTTAAAATATTTTTGAAAATCTATGTGCTTTTTAAGAGTATTACTATCTTGTGAGAATATGTTACTTATAAAGGATTGAATGCCAACAAGCGTTATTACGGTTTTGTTTAATACAGACTACGAATAGTACTGGTAAGTTATTATCAAGTTTCACAAATGCTAAATATTTTTAACAAAAGAGTAAGCAGTAAATAAAAAAAACCTTTGTATATCTCTCCATATTTGATACAGATTTACTTATACTTTCTTATATCAAGAATCACAGAGAGCTTCATGCTAACGTATATGAAATTCACTGGAATAATTTCATTGATTTGTAAGACACCACAAAACCATATATTCATCCATTAAATTATCTGACAATAGTCGTTAAATAATCTACTTTTTCCATGTAATACAAGACAGAAACTTCTAAAAATATGTGGTTTGTTGAGAGTATATTCGCAAGACGGAATATAAGTATTATCTCACAAAGCAAGGAAATTCACTTCCAAGTTTGCAAAGAAATTTCAACGTTACATAAAAGCCATTGAGAAAGGTAATGTCTTAAGAGTTGAGTTGTATTCTGTGTCCAAGAGATGATCTGAAGAAAACTTAGCAAGATTCATATGAAGTAATAAATTCAACTGTTGTATATTCAAGGTGTAATTTTTTCTTATTATAATATTCTAGTTTTGGTACAAGTCCATAGATGAAAGGAAATAGTTCTAGAGGTATGTTATAAAGATTATGCACACACACGAACTCATTATTAACATTTTTTATTACAAAAATAGCATTAGAACCGATTCCTTAAATATTTTTACTAATTTAATTGTTCGTTTCGAGTATTCTCAAGACTTAAATTTGAGTCCTTCAATAAGTATATAGGTATGTTGAAAAAAAGAGTATTTGGAAACTTTTCAAAGAAATCAAATCTATCTTCGTGAACTCTGTTTAATTTCAGGTATTTCAAAACCAGCGTCCTATACGCTTAATATTCAAATTTAATTGAACACTCTCTGTAGATTTAGCTTTAAAAAAGTCTAACGCAATATGGATTTTAAAAAAATTCTCAATTCACTTTCCTTCAATTGTTACTATAAATCTAATTATTTCTTAACAAGTCCTCTCAGTTTCTTACAATTATGAAGTATTATTTGTTGCGAGTTTAGCTTAAAATATTCAATTAGAATAAAACGCCCGGATCTTTTTATCCTTGGATTTTCATTTTTTTGACTAAACTTCTGAAAAAGATTTTAAGATAAGTGTTCCGAAGTTTTTCGAATTCTTGAGTCTTATTCTCATAATAGAAATCAACACTATTATTATACATAGATCCGTCTTATTCAGTCAGAAATTTTTTTAAAAAATATTAGTTATATTCTTTCAAATTTATTTTGAACAGACAAAAATGTTTTAATTATTTTTGCTCATTTCATGCAAATCGGAACAGTTTGATAAGCATCCTTTTGTTTTGCAAATAACTTCAAATTTTTTTAAGGTGTTTCCGTACTAAGCTTCCAAATATTCGAGAATTAGAATCAGATTTATTTAAATTCTTATGAATATGGATACTTACGCAAACTTGCCAAATATTTATAAACTGCTGTTTGTAGAAAATGCAACACCATGAAGGAATCATCAGAATCCAATGAAATTCGCAGCAAATGTCAATTATAGGATATTATGCAAATTAATAAAGTTTCAGAGCCATCGCGCGTGCGCGGCGCGCGCAGCGCCCTCTGAATTGATGCTGAAAGCGTATAAATAAAGTGCTGTAGCGGGACGTTGAAAAAAGTCTATGATTATTTGTTAGTGGCAAACGTTTAGTGAGACCTGAGTATGCCTCCACAACGGAAGAATAAGAAATTCAAGCAACTTACGGAGTTTGAACGAGGGAGGATAATCGGCCTTCGAGAAGGAGGATTTTCCTATCGCGCAATAGCAGCTCGTATGCAGCGGAACAGTTCCACAGTGATGCGAGTTTGGAAGCAGTGGACCGACGAGCACCGAACAACTCGAAAAACAGGAACTGGACGACAGAAGGTGACGTCAGAGCGCGATGATCGACACCTGCTCCGCATGGCGGTGAATGATCGCACAGCTTCCTCCAGGCAGCTGGCAGCACGTTGGTCTACTGCTACAGGTGTACAATTGTCGGCTTCGTCAATTCGTCGTCGTCTGCTGCGCCGTGGATTGCGTGCAAGGGTGCCTTTATACAGGATTCCCCTCACGGCGAATCATCGACGGCTGCGTCGGCAGTGGGCTCTTGAGCACAGAGACAGGCGAGCTGATTGGCACCAAGTTGTCTTTTCAGATGAATAACGCTTCAATTTGTGGACCCATGATGGCCGTGTTCGTGTTAGACGTTATGCCGGTCAACGCTGCCTTCCTGAGTGTATTATTGAACGACATAGTGGTCGAACACCCGGAGTTATGGTCTGGGGTGCGATTTCGTATCATGGACGATCCAATTTGATACGAATTGAGGGTAATCTCAATAGCAACAGGTACGTCCGTGAAGTGCTACAGCCCGAAGTCGTTCCTTTCCTTCAAGGCATCCCTGGAGCTATCTTTCAGCAGGATAATGTACGCCCACATGTTGCGCGGACTGTTCGAGACTTCTGTTCAGCACAACGCATGCAACTTCTTCCTTATTCACCGGATATGTCGCCTATTGAGCACGTGTGGGATATGGTTGGTCGGCGTCTCGCTCGTGATCCGCGTCCTGCAGTTTCCAAAGACGAACTTTGGTTGCGCATACAAGCTATATGGAATTCTCTTCCTCAAGCAGATATTCAACATCTGTTTGACTCCATGCCACGTCGTATAGAAGCACTTATTGCAGCGCATGGTGGCTGCACCAAATACTGATTTCGGACGCTTAATTTGTTTCTTTTGTTTTGAAAATTTCATCATTTATTTGTATCAGTACAAGTCGTTTCTGCATTAAATTTCATTTGATTCTGATGATTCTTTCATGGTGTTGCATTTTCTACAAACAGCAGTATATATTATGAAAAAAATATTCGCTTCGACTTATTCTTTTTCACTTTAGATTCGCCTATAATCTTCCTTGATGAAAGATTAAATTTATTAAAGCATCGATGATGAAAAACAATAGCTTAAAATAGAAATTTATAGTAAAAAGTAGGGAAAAAAGCAAAGCTAACTTTCAGAATTTTTAAGCAAAGAAATATTATTTCAATTTTCTTTTTAGTTAGGATTTAGGATTTAAGGAATTTATTTGATGGTAGGAAACATTCTTTTTAACTGACTAATTCACTAACCAAATAAATATTTTTCTGTAGAAAAGAAACAGCACATGCCTAATTAATTAGAATATCGTTATAATCATTTCTACATAAAGATTACTACTTGTATAGTCTTTTGAAATGTTTTAATCAATAAATTTTTTCATGGTATTTTTGAACGATTTAGAGAAATTGTTTATTCAAAATAAATTAAGCTCACTAAGTTAATGAATGAGAAAAATTATTATTTTTCATTAGAAAAAAAAGCATCCTATCATTCAATAGTTTCCTGAATATTTAAAATAACATAAATAGTATATTTTAACATCTCAGAATTTTTTTCTTTTTCTTTTTTTTTTTTTTTTTACTTTTATCACTCCAATTCTGTGCTTATTAATTTTTGAGAAGACTTCGCAAAAACTTAAGTTTTTAAAGAATATGAGATAGAAATATTCAATAATAAATGTATTTAAAGTCATAATTATGGTTAAAAATTGAAATTAATCTTTCCGAGATCATATTGAGATTTTAAGTTATCTGATACAAATTTTAGTGTTCATTTTAGTGTTCATGCACCTTCAAAAAGATCTTATAGGAATGTTAGCAAAAACTATTATAAACTTTAGTGGCCTACGTAATAATGTCTTATGCTAAAAAATATCAATTACAAATCAGAATTTAAGCACAGTGTCAAATTCCTCACTTAATCCCATCACACACATTCAATGATTGCATCACTTGACAAATATTTTGTTAATATAAGCTGCCTAAGGGAACCAATTACTTCTATGTTTAATAATTAACCACTAAATTTTTATTAAAACAGTATGATGTTTCTATGTAAAAAAGGTTCCAGTACATTATCTAGTATTTCTCTTTGTTTAAATATTTAAAAACTTCTCATTTTCTCGCTTATTTTTATCTCATGCAGCATTCATTAATAATCTATCAGTCATTTCCTCGTTTCTTACGTAATTGAGTGAAAAAGAGGCTTGTAAAATTTAATACTTTGCATGTTAGTAAGTAGAGTACATGTATCAAATGTTACAGGTCCGAAATATCACTTGTTAAGAGTTTAGTTGTTCATTTTTTTTCTTCCGAAATATGTTTTTTTTTAATTCCATAGGTTATAAATAAAATTAAATTAATACTATTTCCTTAGATTTGAAATAAACCCATTTTAACAGAAGTAATTGGATATTTTTAAGCTTTATCAACTTATCTAACATTTGATTTGTAAAAAGGTTTCGGCAAAAAACTGTAATGCACTTAGTTGCGAAACATATAATTCTTTTAATGCATAAACATTTAATTTAATGTCCTCAATCGCTCTTTCTCGTAAATAATCAGTAATATTTAACTATTCCAGGCATTTGATGTTCTAGAAGAGTTGTTCCAAGCCCGAGGCATTTGTATAGCTATTAAAGAAAAACTTATCAAAGACTCCGGCATAGCTGCTGACGATCGATATGACAACATAGTACAAAAGATGTTGAGCAAGCCAACTGCTAAAGGTAAGATATGTATATATTGTGTCTGTGTCACACATGTTAGCATCGTCTTAGTATACAATCTCTAATAGAATCTTCCGCTATAGAATCTGGTTTCAACAGTTATTCTTCCTAAATATGTTTAAGCCTAAATATATTTTTCATGCGTAATCGCGATTATAGGAATATTTTATTAAATACTTCATTTATTATAAATAGTTAAGAGAAATTCTTCTCAATTTGATTTTTGTAAATAAATGATTTTTAATTTTTTGCTGTGACACAAGAAGATAGTAATATCAAAAGATGTATGTATTTCTCATTTAAGCTCATTTTGATTTTTGACACTTTTTAATTCATTAAAATAAATGAAATAGCTCTTGTTTATTGAATACAATATTAAAATATAAGGGATTAAAAACGTGACTAACAATTAATTTACACTGTTTTAAAAGGTTAATATAAAATTCTACAAAAATTAAAGGAAAATAGTTGTTAATTAAAATACTTTGAATGAGATATGTAAAGTATATATAAATATTTTGTTAATATTATCGTAATTTTGATTCTGCATTAAATGCTTATCATTTATAAGAAATTAAAATAATGTTGAATATGTTAGTTCAAGAAAAGACTTCAAACATATTTTAGACCAATGTTCCAGTTTCCTGGTAATTCTTTTATAACAAAGTGAGTAAAAATATTTTACTTAACTTAAAGTAAAAGACTGTGAAAAATTAAGACAAAAGTAATTTATTGTTCCTTTGTAAATTATTGTAAAAATTCCCTAGAATTTTTTTTAATTGGAACGAAAAATTATCACTTTGAGTATTCTATTATGGAGAGTTTATTTTTATTTCATGATACTATTCCTTTAGTTTATGCGATCACGCGCTAGTAAAAACTGATTTAAAAAAAATTTCCATGGTTCCATAGCTGAAGGGATAGTTCCTACTATGTTATTCGTCTCCAGTACAAGTCCCTCGGAATCCCTTCGTCCAATACTACATGACTATCACATGATCTAAAGAAAATTCCTCCATATAAATTTGAAGCAAGGTAAAATTTTCTCTATTTCGATTCGCGCTGCTGATTTTCTCAAAATATATGTAAAGTGGTTTCTCACTCATAAAAAGGAGTAAATAGACTTGTTGCATATACCTGGTTGTCTTATTCCTGCCTTGACACACCTAATGCCCGGTTTACTCATCCATTAAATTTAGTACATTATATATATATATATATATATATATATATATATATATATATATATATTTACATGATATGTAAACATTAAATAACAAGACTGACACTGTAAAACATCTTATTTTGATTTCATACATATTTACTTATTATCACCTTCGATATACACCCTTCCTGTACCCTTACAACTCTCCATGCGAATCATCTATTGTCCGAAACAGTGCTGGAAGTGCTCTGTCTGTTCCTTCAAGAGGCGTGCTACTTTACCTTTCACAGCTTCATCGGACTGAAATCTTGTTCCTTTTAATGCAGATTTCACTTTAGGAAACAGATAGAAGTCGCCTGGCTCAAGGTCCTGCGAATAAGGCGATGGTCTAACATCGGGATGCTATACTTAGCTAGAAATATATATGTAATACGGACAGACAAGATGGAATAAGCCAGCGCATTGTGCTAGTGAAAAAATTTGCCATGTGGATTTTTTGTCAATTTCTACAGTCTCCCCAATCGCACGAATACTTAACCGACGGTCAAATCGTACCAGATTACCAATTTTTTTTCGATATTGTTATCCAATTTTGACGTGGAAGGATGATCAGGGCGTAAATAATCTTTAACGTCCTCTCGGCATTTTGAAAACGCTAAAACCACTTAAAAACACATGCTCGTGAAAAATATTCATTACATACACTTCTTTCGATAAGTTATAAATTTCAGTAGCATTTTTTCATGCGAAATTTCACAAGAATTAGTTGATTACTTATCTTTTTTACACGAAACAAAAAAAATAACTCTAATTCGAATGAAGGCTACGGCTATACTTATTTGTTTACAAAAGCGAGAGGAACTGCATTCGAAAGAGAAGGCTTCACGCTGAACAGTCGTAGGTCGCTGGAGTTTTGCGTATTCGTACTTCTGTAGCAACGTCAGTCTCGTTATTTAATAGCCACACTTCGTATGTGTATGTATATAAAGCAAAAAAAAAAACTTTTTTTTAAAAAAAACAGGAAGAATGCCTTTAAAATTTTTAACTATTCGAAGGAAAAATTATTTAATATATCTCAGAGAAATTCAAGCACAAAAACTTGTTTATTTTTCTTAAATAATGCATCATGCTTTACTTCAGAGATGAAAATATCTAAGCTAACAATATATTATTACAAGAGTTTCTTAATCTCTCCCACGCAGAATCCATTCAACGTATTTTTTGAAAAACAATGAACGGAATTAAGTTAGAGATACGCAGTTTAAAAAATTTTAATCCATTAACGCTGAAGACGAATGGTTATAAGCATACCAAGTAAAGAACTACACATACGTAATTTTCTTATTACTTAAACGTTAATAATAAAGTACAAGATAAAGTCTCATAAATGATTTTACATTTTTTTTTCCAATTCATGTTTTCTCTTATGAGAATTGTGAAGAAGAGAGAAGCATTTTGAATTAGATGTTTTATGCTTCGTTTCCTATATGTGTAATGTTTATCTTCACAATTAGACACGTCTTTGTTTTCTTATTTCTCACTTTTTTCCCTTAGAAACGCTTTAAGTAGAGTTTAAAATAATGCATTTACATAAACCATAGACACGGCATAGAATTCTAATTCTTGAGCTGTAGATAATAGTTTTATGTTAACAAAAAAAGGTTAGTATCCTCAGCAGACGTAAAATTTCTTACAATTTCCTCTAGAAAATTTTCAGAACTTTAAACAAAGTTAAAGGGTTTCTTTGCTTAACAAATCCATGTCAAATCGAAGTGATGAGCTGTTGTTTGATTCAAAACATTTAGATTCATATTTCATAATAATCCACGTTGAAGGAAACATCTGTTTAATTTTCCTATATTTAAAAAAAAAATTGCATAATATTATTAAAATTTTCAATCGAAATGTCTAAATTTTATGCAAATATTAATATCTGTATTAGAATTTTATAAATCCATTCAAGTTAACATAATTTTCGTTTAATGGGGATGAAGCTTATTACACAGGTCAACAAAAAAAATTCTGCTACATGGGATACTTTTGCTGAATTATATGTTTTAAAGAGCGCTGAATCAAAAAATTACTCACTCCTTCACGTACAGTTTTTTGCAAAATAATATAGGTTTGTAAAAAACCTGCAGAAATTCTTAAAAAAAAATCCCTATTTTATTACAATGAACTAAACATATTAATTCTTATCATGAATTTCCAAAACATGTGATATATACTCACAATTTTATATTCATACTTTTTTTTCTGAAACCTTTTCTTCGATTTCTCTTCTACCTGATCTAAAACATAATTCAAAGCGCTTGCAAGTAGAAAGGGGCTGTATGATATACCAAATACAAACCTACAATGCCTTTACGTGATTGCCTTTTGGGGATCTTCGTCCTTCCACCACATAAAACGCAAAACATCTCTATCCGATTCGTTCAGTATTATTTGTAAAAATTCCTGCTTTATGTCTAAAATAACTCCGATTTTCCCCATCTAAATTTATTTAGAATAGCTGGGATCATTTCAATAAGATTCGGACCTTTTTCAACACATTCATTGATTGATACAGAGTTTCTAGTTTTAGCGAATCCATCAAATACAGAACACACCTTGGTTGTCGAGTTGTCTTTAAATACTTCTCTGTGTGGCAGGTAATGTACACCTAAACCTTCAGAAATGTCATTATCCTCATTCATTTGTTCAATGATATCTTCTGTTTCCCCCTGATTGAAAACTTCTTGATATTCATTTCATCGATTTTCTGATTTCAGGGATCTAACTGTATTCCTTAGCCTTTTCGGGTTATTTCTTAATTATCAGATAAAGGAGGATGCCCATAAAACCAGAGAAGATTCACCTTATATCTGCCAATACTGTCTCTGCTAACCGTTACGCTGAAAGGTTTCAAAGCAAGTTGATAGGTCTCTATTTTAGAGCATTTTTCACTAATATCTTCAATTCCCAAAATGTCTAACTTACAGAGATCTATAATTTTTGCGTAATTAATGTGTAATGACAATACTAACAGTGAGCTATTTGTGGATGGGGCCTTTATATCAGATTTACCCATTACGGTCCACCCTAAGAGTGTATGTACAGCAACCAAATCTCCTGAAAGATGTTTTACTTTTCCCGCTGACAACTTCCCTACGTAATCAGCTCCAGTAAATTAATTAATCTCACCAGATTTTTTCTCATATAGACAGGATTTCTCATTTATCATTACCTCACTAGTTAAAATATCTAAATCTTTCATTTATTTCAAGCAATGAGCATCATTCATTATAGGTTAGGAAGCACAAATTTTCTTTACATCTAAAACTTCTAACTCATAGTTATGACTTCCATCGACATTGAAAAGATTTATAGGGTATCTTTGAAGATTTTCGGTGCGTTCAATTCCACCGAATAAACCATGATTTACGGATTCCTCTCCTAATCCCTTCAAGTTCATCGCAGCCTACCCCGCATCTCTTCGACCCATATGTCAAGCAATTCTCCTATTTTCCCAACCTGCCTCTTTCAATCCGATGATAAGACCTCCGATAAACTCTGACAGTTGCTCGTAATAAGCTCGAATCCTGCGGCTAGGCATTTTTTCAGTTGTTGAAGGGTATTCTAAATCGCAATGCAACAGAAAATTTGACCATCAGATAGATTATTGCTTTATATGTACATCTGCTGAGTGTGCAGTTTGGATGAGCTGTAGCTCCAGCTATTCATTCATTGGACACCAAATTTTAATCATTTGCATTTTGGGTCCAAATGTCCTTCTATACAAAATTTCATTACAATTGGGTAACTTTTTCTTGGTGCGTCGTTTTTTTTTCTTTACTTCTTTTTATAACACTTGTAAATAATACTGTTATATAGTGTATGTAAAATACACTGCTTTAGCTTCCGTTAATCGAATAAAGCTTCTTGTCAAGTGAAAATATCTGAAACCAGGATAAACAACATTTATTAACTCATTTTACAATGAGATTAAAATTTTAAATGCGACTAAGATATAAATATTTATAAAAAGCATTAAAAAAACACTTGTAAAAAAAACAAGACTAATATTCAAATAAAATAAAAATACGTGAGCTGCTTCTTACTAAAACAAATGTTACAAATATTTTTTTTTCCCACACACATCTCTCATTATTCGTAAACTCAGTTATGACTAATTTAGAAATGCTGAGCTTGTATTAGAAAACTTCTAAATGAAAGTCATCAAAAACAATTTGTAACTCTTTTTGATAAAGAGGGGTATAAATGTTTAATTAAAATTTCATTTTGTTGTTGTTGTTTGGGATGAATAAGAAGAAAAGCAAAATATCCGTAAGCAATAAAAATAATTTCACTCGTTTGTCCCCGAGTTCTAAATTAAATGATAACATTTATTGTTTATTCTTACTCAATGAACTGAAAACTGAATGTGTTTGTATCAAATTTTCTTACACTATAATGCAAAAATCTGATTGCATTTAAATATATTCTTGAAGTTTTGGGTACTTTTAGCACAAGTAAAATCCCAAATGTTAAGAAAAAATTCCTATCATTAAAATTTTAATATGCTTTATGTTTATTTTGGAACAATTAAAAACAGAGAAAAGCGATACTTCAATTCCTTTACATAAATTTTCTTTCAGAATTCATATAATCGTCATGCAATGGAAAGGAAAATAAACAAATGCAAATTGCTACACATGTGTTATAGCTAGCTGAGAAATATTTAATATAGTTTTGGTGAGAAAATCATGTCTCATAATCTTGCTCACTATGCCACACACAATTACACACAAAAAAGCCCAACCCGAATTTTCCCGAAAATTTCCTGAACTGATCATCCAGTTCAAATCCATATATTCAGAGCTAAGCATAAAATAAATGTGCACGCATGCTGTAACGCTTCGGTATTACTTCTTTCTACTATCATTATTAAATTCATTTATATAAAACAGACACGAATCAATAGTCAAATGAATAGAAATTATAAAATGATGATAACCAAGTTATTTTACTCAGATCTATAAATATTTAAAGGTCAGTCCTTAGCCTACTATATTTTTTATATACTCTATACATGTCTGAACCTAACGTTTAATATAATAACTAAATACTTATTTGTGCTGAATCAACCGAGCTTGAGTCTTCATTGGATCGAGAAGAGAAGGACACGGACCCAATTCAGATCTTTCCTGGCTTGTAATCTAATAATTTCTTACACTTCTGGGCGGGAAAAGTGATCAGTATTAATTCGTTTTGGGCAATATTCATTTGTTAATAACTTCCCCTCACTTTCTCTCTATCTCTGGCTAACATTGTATTAAATTCTTTGTTGCTCATAAATATAATTTCTTAGACCTATTCACTACACTCTGTTAATTTTGATCTAACCTTCATAAGTCCAGTTTCATCCATTTCAAGACATTTTTAATTCAAGCAATATCATTTAAAGTCTCTAAGAGTCAGTTGAAGGGGAAAAGATGGTAGACACTACGTTATAATGCATTCAAAAGCACCATATATGTATTTAGTTACTGTTTTATAGATTAAAAATACACAGAATTTTAAGACTCGAAAGTGAAAAATAATATTTCTCATGAGAATTAGGATGGTCTAATTGCTGGGAATGTATCAGTTTAAACTAAAAGAATTTCGTTGTCACATCAAAAGTTTCCTGCAAAAATTTTACTATTAGCTGAAAAGGAAAACTAACTGACAACTACGAGAACAAACTGCAAACTTCAGACAAACTGGTGGACGCTACCTTCATTTAGGTGTTGTCCTCATTACTAAACCGAAACTCCAAATTACGAAGTCAACAGTCAATAACCTTCGTGTTGCTTGTAAGTGTGACGTAAATAAGCAATCAATCAATAACAAACAGCAAAATTATAATAGACGTGTCATAAATAATAGCTTTGGGTATTTGAAATGGATGTATAGTTAATGTAGTACAATTTTCTTCCACCCTTAAGTATTTCACGAATAGCCATTGTCTAAAGCATAGGAGGCTATTGCAAATATCAGAGGTCTTAAGCAACTTATTCATAGTTTTAAAGAAGTATTACAGACTTCAACAGAATATTGCAAATATAATAAAGTAGCTTTCCTGTAAACTTATGTTATTATCATTTGATATTCTTTTTCGGAATCTTTCAAAACGTATCCAAAAAAAACAATTTTTCAATAACTGAATCTATGAACAACAATTATTTATTGTGTAAAAAAAAATGTGTCAATATTTTTAAAACAAGGTATTAAATTAAAAATCTTGAGAAACTTATTATTGGTTCCTAATTTAAATTTAGCTTACTAATATAAACTCTACGCAGCTAAAAATATAGAAAAGAATTTAGAAAGCTCAATTAGTGAAAATTCTGTTCTAATTTCATGAATCGAAACCTCTCCAAAATCTACACAGATGTCTTGTTGATTTTATGTTTATTTTTTTCCAAGGTTCCCTTTTCATTTACATTATCTTATTCCCTTTTGAGTATAATACTTTAAATGTTTCAAATTACTTCATAATTGAAGGTATTTAATTAAATTTATTTTAACTTAGTTATTATTTGGAAAAAAATACGTCTGTACATTAAGTATCACTATTTCTTATGTTTTTTATTAGGGAGATCATTTTGAAAAAGGAAAAGATATAATTCAAAGAAAATGTGCACAATATATATATATATATATATATAAAGAGAGAGAGAGAGAGAGACATTATTGAAGAATAACAATCATTATTATTAAGCTATTAAGCTGAAATCACATTTTAAATGTAACTATTTTTAAGGTAGTTACATATTATTCCAGTTTTGTGATGAATGTTGGACTTTTACAACTGTATATATCTATCAATGAAGAATATGTAATTGATAAAATATTTTCAAACACAGTGTACTTCCGTCTGAAACACTGTTGAAGTGACTTCAGTAATATGCAATGCAGAAGGTAAAAATGCTGTACGTTATCTGAAAATTAAGAAATATTATCTAGGTAATGGCAATAGCATAATTTCTAAAAAATTCAAAAGTGCATTATAATTACATTATATATATTTTATTTTTATTTTAGGGGTGATAGTTTTTGGATCTGATCAAGAAGTAGCCTGTGTAATGCGAGCAGTTCGCAGGAATAACGCTTCAGGAGTGTTTTCTTGGATTGGCAGTGATGGTTGGAGCGCACGTGCTTTGGTTTTCGAAGGCTATGAAAAAGAAGTAGAAGGCACCCTTTCCGTGCAACCCAGATCTTTTCCAGTACCGGGATTCGAAGAATATTTTTTGAATTTAAGTGTTTCGAATAACCCAAGAAACCCATGGTTTACAGAATACTGGGAACACTCATTCAATTGCAAGTATCCTAACAGTACAAGAACACCATACAACGAGGGACTCAATCCTTGCACAGGAAACGAAAAATTATCGGAAAAAACTGGATACGAGACCGAAAAACAACTGGAATTTGTCAGCAATGCTGTATTGGCTTTTGCCTTCGCTCTGAAAACCATGCATCAGGACATCTGCAACAGTAAACACGGACTTTGCTCAGAAATGAACCCTGTAGATGGAGCGGTGTTGCTAAGCTACTTGAAAAATGTCACTTTCAAAGGTAATTAGTTGTATTAATAATTTCAAAAAGATATGAAATAAAATACTCTAAATGATTATCTTTCATTAGTAAAATATTTTTCAAATGTTATATAAATACATTAGTTTTAAATTATTTAAATTGGAATCGAGATATATTAATAATTTCTTAATTAATAATGATTTTTTTCGACTACCTATATTTTCGATCCATATCTTCCATATGTAAAATTATCATTTGAAACAATGAATTGCGTATTGGAAATTCTAGACAGTATGTTGGTTTTATCTATTATATGAGTTATATTTTTAATAATGATTCATTCACTTTTTGTCATGACTTCACCTAAACAAAGTTATATTTATTAACATTGGATCATTTAATTACATTTTTAATTATTAGTAGTTTAAAGAGATTGAAAATGCTATACTTACTCTTAAAATTACTACTACTCTAAAGAAGGAAATTATTCACCTATGTCACATTTTTATCACTTCAAATTTATATTTAACAACAAACTTCATTTTTAGACATTAAGATATCCGCCTATCTTCGAAGAGGATTTTTTTAAATAATTGAAAAAATAACTTTTTATATGCATTATACTATAAGATATGGCTAAAAACTTAAAATACAATGTAAAATTTGCCTAAATTAATAATTGTTTGAATATTTTAGCTAAAAAAATACATAAAAATAGCAATAAAATGGCACTCGTTCAAAATACCAAAACTGAAATTTGTATAGAGATATTTCAGTTATGTAAATTTTATTATGATGAATTGAATATAATTTAGAATTTGTGCCTCTCTAACAATTATAACTCTGAAAATTAAATATTTGTAGGAAGTCGCACTTTAACATACAGAAAAAACGTACAAATTTGGGATAAGTTATGACTTTTATCATCAATAAAATACAAAGTAATCGTATTATAAATATTGGAGAGGTTCAAGTCCTGAATTCACTTTCATAGAGTATTCCATGAAAGTTTCATAACATTATATTCATAACTTTTTTTCAATACGATGTTTTGCACTGAAGCAAAATATGAATATCTTGATTTTGAGAAAAAGCTGAAATTTTTCAATACATTTCAACCCAGAAACTTACCTAATTAAATAAAAATTTAACATTATAAGGCCCCTGAATTGTAAAGTTTACTATCTGTATTATGTAAATATGTTATCTTTTTCTTCCTGGTGGCCTTTAAAACTTTCCTACGCTTACATTTAACATGTGTTGTATAACGCTTCAATTCCCTGTTTCGATTGTAATTCAACTTTTTGTATCCCTTTACAGTGAAGTAGCCCGGATTTTGAATGTTTAGTTTATTTAAGACTTTTAATCAGCTTTGATTCCCTTCATTGAGTTGTATATTTGCATCACATGCACCCAATTTCACGGTTTTCAAACAAACAAAAACTTCCTTTAGTACTATTTATCATATTACACCATTAAAAGATTCATTTGCATTTTGTGTCTTAGGAAATTCATCTTGCATGTTGGAAGATATTTTGATGGCGATATTACGTAAAATATCAATCAAAAACTAACATTAAAGTTCCAGTTCTAAAATTTTACACAGACTATTATTAAAATGCTTATAACTAAAGTTCTACGTAAGATAGAAACAGAATTGAAACTGTTCTAGAAAGCTAAGATATCTGGCTTTAATAATAGAAAGTAAATAAAAAATTGACTTTTTGACCGAAAATCGCGTTTTAAAGGTAGGCGGATACCTTAATAACTTTAAAATATTGAAAAAGGCATACTTGCTTAAAATTGTTAATGCTCGAGTGATATAAAACATCTTACGTAATTACAATAACCTTGACGAGAAAGAATTATTTAATTACAAAATTTGTCCCTCGTTGAAATAAACTGATGTTATAAATAATAATTAAAAATTATATTTAAAGTTAATAAGATGTCGAATATAAATTTATTAAGAAGCTCTACAAAAATATGAGATTACATTTAAAGCAATTTGTATGGTAAAAATGCTAATCATTGTATGTATGTAAAAATTACACGGAATATATATATATATATATACGAAATGAAAGCGATAAATAATCAAGCAAATTGTATGAGCCTTTACAAGCTTTTTATATTTGAGTTTGAGTTTTTTTTTTTTTTTTTTTTTAACAAACAATTCTTCATTTTACTTTAATTTTCAATAAAATATTCAATTCGTGTTGTCTCTCCAGTAGTACCGTTTCTTCCAATAACTGCACATCGTCTCGTTAACTCTTAAATATATATTTCTGCTGAAACACAGAAGTGGTACTCAATACGTATTATGAGAACAATTTTAACTTTAACGTTCATTTAAACGCTCTGTTACCTCTCTCAAAACTCTCGATACATAAGCATTAAGCATTCTATCACAACCCCCTAGCTAAAGTATTAATACACCGCAAAGTTAGGATGTTATTGTGGAATGCTGTGTGTATATAACTCGTGCAATACCCTCAATAACCCTTTTAATTTAATTTCTACTCAAGTGATGTGCCATCATTGCTTCTTCTTGAGATTATCCGCAGTTTCAAAAAAAAAGTTGTTGAAATTCGAAAATTGGTTAATTTATTATAACAGTAAAGTTCAGTAAGTCAAATCCCATTATCCGAAGATACAGGACGGATTACGTTGTTTTGAATTACTATTATATAATAAGGTGACTCCTTGAGCTGGTAAAGCACTTTTCTAGCTTCCACATCACTCTATGTTAGTACTTTGAGGTCAGTTAAGCTTAGTGTTCAGCAGTTCCCCCTCCCTAATCAATACAATAATATTAAGTGGAAGGATTCTATGAACTAGCAACCCATTAAGTCGATTCCTGGCCGATTAGCGTAGATTTATAGATCATGTACATACGCAGGTTTCTATAATTATGTTATATGTCAACTGAAGTCTCTATTTATGCACCCTTTATATCGAAGAAAGCAGAATGTAGACCTGTGTCATTATTTACATCGCAATATCTTGCAATTTTCCTAACGGGAAAGGTTGATTCTTATTCTAACCAATATATTTTTTCAACACATTTTTATTTGAAATTATACTTTATCAGGGCAGAATGATGTGAAAATCATATGAATGAATTTGTATTAATTTTATGAATATGGATAATTTTTCAGTACTTATCTGAACAATTCAGCAATTTGAACTTAGCAATTCAATTTATGAGTATGACATCGAAGCTTTCTGATAATTGTTTCAGACTAAAGCGTACAAATTTATTGATTGATTGTATCTGTGTGTGATTCGTTGATTAATTACAATACAAATATTTTTTTCAGGTTTAGGAGGAGAACACTTCGAATTCTCCAGAAATGGAGATGGACCAGCCAGGTATAATGTTATTCATTTCAAGCAAGTATCACCAGGATATTATAAATGGATCTGTGTAGGAATATACTTAAATGGAAAACTGCATGTGGATCTGTCCGAGTTACAATTCCATTTAGAATTGCCCAAGATGCCATCATCCGTCTGTAGTATTCCATGCGATATTGGCGAAATCAAGAATTTCCTAGAAGAAAAAAACTGTTGTTGGCATTGTCTTCGCTGTTCTAAATATGAAGTAACAGTATCAGAGACACAGTGCGTGAAATGTCCATTAGGATGGATTCCCAATAAAACACAAACTAAGTGCGTGGAAGTTTCCATTTGGTACTTGAACTTTCTGAATGGCTGGACAATAAGCGCGATCCTAATTTCAAGTTTGGGTATTGTAATAACCCTTTATATAGTAGGAGTTTTTATTAAATTCAGGGAAACTCCTATTATTAAAGCATCTGGACGTGAACTCAGTTTCGTCATTCTTATTGGCATTTTAATGTGTTTTTGTATGACATTTGTACTAATGCTTAAGCCCACAGATATGATATGTAAAGTACAACCAATGGGAATTAGTTCATCTTTCACTATCATCTACGGGGCTTTACTTACAAAGACTATCAGAATATTGCGTATATTTAAAGCTGGAGCGGGCAGCTTTAAATGTCCGCCTAAGTATATCAGTCCAAAATCACAGATACTTATATGTATTGGCATAATCTGTATACAAATGGCCTTTTCGATTACATGGATTATTATCTCGTCACCAAAGGCAGTTCTTTCGCATGATGACGAAGAAGAACTATATTTGTCCTGCGTAGCTTCTCTCAATGGAATCCACGTGATTTCCTTCACATTTCCTATAATTTTGATTATTTCATGCACCGTTTCAACCTTCTTGGCCCGAACTATACCAAAAACTTTCAGTGAAGCCAAATATATTGGATTCACGATGTATTCAACATCCATTATTTGGTTTGCCTTCATACCCATATACTTCTCAACATATTTTCAAACAAAAACTAATGTCTCCTTGATGGCTGTAACAGTCAGCCTAAGTGCCTTTGTAGCACTTGTGTGTTTATTTTCCCGTAAAACTTACATTATTATTTTCCATTCCGAAAAAAATATTAGGAAGCCACTTATGAAACAGAAAAAATATGGAATTGAGGCAGCGTCTTCAAATTTTAGGAATATGAATACAGTATCGGAGGGTAAGTAGAATTCTTAAAATACTTTGGACTTAAATCTCTAAGAAATTGATTTTCAACATTTTATCTCTATTTGCATTATATTTGAACTTCAAGTATCCATTAAAAGCGATTTATATCTGCTTTCAAAGATGTGAAACTTATTATGCTAATAAATAATTAGTTTTATCATGAATATTACAATAATTATTTTATTGTAATGAAAGTATTCTTATTCATGTTATAAAATTGTATTCTTTATTCATGTTAAAACAATATAATTTCTTAAAATAGTTTATAAAACATTAAGAAAGCTCCATTTTTTTTCACTTTAGTCCTATAATTTTCAATATATTTGTGTCTAATCTAATATACAAGTATTTGTAGTTAGAGTAAAATTATTTTCGTGGTTAATATTTATGGATTTGAAACATACAAGTTTTGCAAATAACTTTATATGTGCCTAAATAATAAACCTTTTATTAAACTTGTTCTAATAATATTAAGTGTCTTCCTCGTATCTGATTCAAGTTAGAGTATACCTGATTTCAGATAAATCAGCTTGAAGGTGTGATTTCTACTGTATACAAAATGGATTAAAACATTTTTTTAAAAAAATAAAAGTACACAGGAATGAACATTATGATAATACCACTGCATTTAAAATAAAATAATGTGTCCAGATTACTCTTCAACCAACCAAATTTGGTAGAACTTTAGTTAAGTTAAACTTCCCGAGAGATGCTGGTATGTATTTTAATTTTGCACGCTTTTGTTAACCTAGAATTTTTTTCATATAAAATAAGGGAAAGTTGTAATAAATAATTTTAACTTTAATTAATAACTTAATAAATAACAATGCAGAAAACTGTATTTTGTTATGTAAAATCAAAAGTATTTTTTCAGCAGAAGATATTTCTCTTAATTAGAACAAAAGCAAAATTGAGTGATCGAAGACCATCTTTGAGTTCTTGAAATTATGAAATGTAAGAATTCAAAGTAAATGTTTTTGTATCAAATTTATTGATTTTCCCCATGCGTAGGTAGTTTTTATGTTTTCTTCATTTTACAGGCAATGAAGATGTTTCACTTTAATCACTCTTAGAAATAAAGCAAAGATAATTTTGTAGAATCCGTAGAATTAAAAAAAAATTAACGCATATTTTTACAAAATTTTAGTTCTCCTTCTCCCATTTTATGAGTTTATGAACTTATTAAAATACATAGATTGATAAGAATTGTGATATCTGGCTTTAATCTGGGTTAATTTGATTTTTAATATGTTTTAAATAGAATCTTATGTTTTCCCTCATAGTTTGAGTTTAACACTGATACGCTTCACTCTTTTATTTAATGAATCTCTTTATATTTCGGGATCTGCACCCATCACTGAGGGCATTAATCTTCGTGTTGTTACATGAGTTGCAGGTGAAGCTGATCGTGTTTCAACATATTGTGCCACCTTGAAACATAGTTTCAAAATAAAAAAAAATAATAAAAATAAAAAACACATATTCAAGCACAAAAAATGCAACAAGAATCTAATTGAAGTTTATCATAATAAACTAGATAAAAGCAAAAGAAATTTTTAATTAATACCAATAACAGGAATCTACAATTAATTAAAAGAAATATGAAAAGATAATTGTGATCAAAACAGATGTAATGAGATTCTTTGAAATAATTCAAGATACATACTGAAAGGCTAAATACTAGACTGAAATAGAAGTATAAAAAAAATAATTGACATCAGAAAAGGTATAATCCAGCCTTGATATAATACCAAATTCTTACGCACTGACAAAACACTAAAAAGTTCAAAAGTTTCAATAATCACTAATAAGCAAAACAATTTGTAAATCGGTCTCTTATTTTCCAGTATCTCAGTTCTTGGATTTAAAAAATATAAAAGGAAAGATCTCGTTATTTCGTCATCTATTTGCGGTCATCTTGCTGTCCCTCGTTAAAATACATGGGAAGGGGTCTCATCTATCATCATCAGAATTGGGAGCCCTACTCCATAACCCCTGTTTAGACCACATAGTTCTGGCTACCCTGCCACACAGATAGCCCAGTGGAATGGTGTGTCAAATTTTACCCTTTTCTTTTTCACACTGCAGTTGTTGATTTGCAACGTGGATATCAACTCTTGCGTTGGTTGACATGTAGTATTTGAGGCACATCTCATGGAGACATTATCTCCTTGTCTGTAGACACTTCGACATCTTTTTCTGTTGCCTCCTACGTACATGTATGCATGTATATGTATGTATGTATATATGTAAATGTCTGTGTGCGTGTGTGTGTAGGGGTATAAATAATGAGATGTGATTATTCACAAAGACTAATGTTTAATGGGACATAATTGAAAAAATGACAAATACTAATGTATTGTTACGAATACCACAATTCGGTTCAGCGCCCTTGCTCTCAACAACATATATATCTTTTTCGCGAATAACTTCCCCGCCAAGACTCCAGCTATATCCAACTTTTTCTTGTGACTTCTTAGCCACTTCTCGCTTATCAAAACTATTCTCGATAGCATCCTAGCCCCGTTTAATCGTTCTTATTCGCCTACACCGTCTCTTCAGGCACAGTGCTGTCTAGCGAGTGTTCTAACGCGTCGTCGTCACATTTCCACATCTTTCTACATCTCTTGGGCATTTTGACTGGCTAGTAACCCAAAGGTGCTATAGTTAAAATCTAAAATACATAAAAACTAAAAAGGGAGGAAACATGAATAAGTAATCTCTCTCAAATCACAAAAGTTCACATTAATTGTTCTACAAATGTTGTTTCCCTGCAGTTACCCAACCTTGCTTTGAATGTACTGAAAACGGAATATATTCTTCCCGTTTCATGATTTATCCATTTAAAAGTGTAAAAAATACATTCACTCCTAGCGAAATATCCGGACAACTACAAGAAATGTCGCATCTACCGTAGTCTCTTGCTATTTGTTTGCTTAAAGAGGCTTTTGTGAATGAAAGACTAATATATCAATTTAACATATTAAAAAATAATATTGTAACTGGTGATTTCTGATCAGTTACATAAAAAATAGCTTTTTTAAACACTTAAAGAAATACTAAAGAAAAAAGTTTTTTTTTTTTAAATTAAACATAAATGTGTGCCTTAAATTAAAAAATGATGATGAAAGTGAATCAATTAAATTTTATATTGACTGTTATGCTTAAAACGATAAATGATAATGGGTTTTTAAATTAATGAGATAGAAATCCAAAATCTCAAAGTCAGGTCAGTCTATTCCATAAGAATCATTAAATAGAAATCCAAAAATAGTGCGTTTTACATGTTTAACTTTTTTTTGTTAAAAATCAATAAATTCCTGATACATTTTCTAATTTTATGAATCTGTTTTTCAATTTTGGTTTCATAAGAGCTCGAAAGGGCTTTTATCATACCGACTTTTATAATTTTTACTTACAATGAAACCTATCCTCATGAAACGGGTCTTTTAACTAAAATACTCATGCAATAAGTTACCCATGTGAAGAAAATATTCAGGGAATTCAAATGTAAGTAAAATGAGTTTGAAATTGAATCGTATAACCATACGTGGTTTAACTCGCTTGAGAATATATCTCTTCTATATATTTTTCAAACTAAATATTCATTTACTAAGACCAGAAGACGCACAGAAAGAGTAATCTCAACGTATAAAACAAAGTACACATACACATATTAGGTATCGTTTTAATAATTTAAGGAATAAAAGTCTTAGATTTTTTTTTCTTTTTCTATTTCTTAGACATGCTGAAATGTTTAAATCTATTGTCGACTTCCTTGAAATCACTTAAACTTAACTTTAGCCTCTCAGGGAACTTCTTTTTCTATCAATTGTAACAAAATAACACTCTGATTTAATTAAGTAAATATGGTACTACAAACAAAAACTTAATGCACATTATTCCCTTACTTTCTTTCCCTCATAATCAATTTATTTCCAGGAAAAATCATTTTTGTTATCGCTCTTTATAGGACGAATTTTGTTCTTTGAACAAAACAATATGTAAGAAATAAGGAATCAAATAATGAAGTTGTTACTCAAAACATAACACTTAGTTATGTTTTGAGTAACAACTCGACGTTAAACCCGTATTCTACCTATTTATTGATATACAAATGCAACGGACAGATTCGCATATTAATGATCGCTTATGTGTCTAAAAAATACTTCCCTTCTCTCCTTCTGTCCTCTTCTGAAGCAAAAATATTATTTTCTCTTCTGAAGCAAAAATATTGTAATTATTTATGTTATGCTCAAGTGGCCAAAGTATTTATTTTGTCTCAGAATCTTGTTCGCCAATTTTCCTCTAAGATTCCTTTGTTACTCAGGAATAGAAGGTAAGTATAGAACAACTTTAATAGTTGTTAATAAATAAACAGCAGTCAATATATATCCATATAAATGAATTCAAATATAATAATGGTTTTTTTTTTGTTTCATGTTAATATATGCTTTGAAATAATTTATCAAAATATTACACCTTCTTTTTCGTCTTTCCTTATTTCAGGGATAGCAATTTTCATTCGTAAATAAGTAAATTTTGTGACAAGCATATTTAAATTTAAATATTTTATTCTAAATCTTCAAGTTAATGACTGCGCTATTAAATTTTACATATCATGCACAATATACTTTATGAAATTTTTGTTTTCCTCATATTTCATACATAAATTCTGAATGTACGAAAAAATATTAAATTATTTTTCCTGTTTTTTACCTTTGATATTTTTATCATGCTGTTTTTAATATTAGTAATTATACTTTTAATATGTTGAATGTAATAGGAATACGATAAATAAATACGCTTTGGCACACAATCATTATGGTTTACAGATAAAATAGAAAAAATTAAAACATCAGTTTATTAATATTTTTGTAGAGAATGTTACAATTATATGTCAACATAAAAGTTTCTTTTAGAAATTATGTAATAATGGCAGCTAAGACACATCTGTCATTTTACCGCTTCTAAAATTAAAGGAAAGGGATAATATATTAATAAATACTTTTATCAGTAAAGTCAATTTTCGCTTATAACAGAAAAAGTTTTAAAAATTTTCAAAGAACTTCCTATTCCATAAATTGCAGGCATTAATTATCCGAAAATATTAGAATCTGAATTCCTTAAATAAGAATTATTTAAATATAATGAATTCAAATTCGAACCTAATTTTAAAAATATTTAATTTGTGATATTAATATAAATCAATACCATAAAATGCTTAATAACATATATTGCCTAATCGCAAGTGTTTCCCCAATTTGAATTTATATTCTAACAGAATTTATCTTTTTAACCTTTCGTTTACGAAATTGAAATTCAAAGTTACAGCATTTAATAGATGACTACATATAAAGGGAGATAAAGCATTCTGCGGAAATCATAAATTGTTTCTAAAAGGTATCTGTTCTGTTATTGTAATATATACTTAGATTCCTCAAAATATGTTAATAGTATTTTATACGTCTTTTATAATTCGTAAATATAAATATATCTCTCTTAAATATATCTTCATTCCTATACGGAAATATAACTTCTATAAGTTTAAAGAGATATAGTATAATTATTTAAAATTCTAAACGTGATTAAATGTTTAATACGATTAAAGGTTAAAACATTAATATCTAAAAAGCTGCTTTAATTTTCTAGTGCATGTATTGTTCTGAACGAGAACTAGAGCTTATATTCAAAATTAATGCAACAGCATTTTTTTTTCAGAAAACTACACATTTGAAACAATATTTCAACCAAATGGATAATAGTTGATAAAAAGATCCACCACAGAATTTCATAAATAAAAGTTATCCCGTCTTTTGAACATAAGTAATTTTTTCCAATGCGTCCAGAACCTAATTTTTTTTCTTCTTCTTCTGGTTAGATTCGGCTGAAACGAGCGATCCCCACAGATCTACTATGATCTATGACAAGACCTACGGTAGAAACAGTGGAACTCAAACCCCTTTCGTTACTCCAGTATAAACTGTCATCACGAAGGCAACTAAAAAGTCTCGAAGTAAAACATTTCACTGTAAAAGTTTTTCTGTGTTTGAAGAAACATCAGCCAATGAGACCGAGACAATATTGTAACGAATGGATTCAATCTTTTCCAATTTCTTTATTGCTAATTTAAAATAGTATTTAACATTATGAATGCTTATTGCCAAATAACTGAGAAAATAATCGAAAATACTCGACTGAAGATAACAGTAAGAAACCATTTATCAAAAAGTGATACAAATATCGAAATAGTATTTGCAAAAACGGCAATCATATTGCCTCCTTTGATATCATAGATAAGATTCAAAAAACATCTAATTCAATTTAACAGCTATATGTTTCTTAAGATTAGAATTTTACTGAAAAAACATCATAGGCTTATGTTATTAACAATTATAATTAAAATGTTTCAATTCCAGCTATTTGGGAGAAAGCTATAAGCATTTGTAGTGTTAAAATTTCTGTAATGTAATAGATGTTTCTAATATGAAAAAAGTGTACTATATTCTCTTAAATTATGCTTCAATCTCAAATGTGCCAAAGCCTACATTGTACAAAATCGATGTTTCAGTACATGTTGCCCCCTGTATTCAGTGTAAGTAGTCCTAGTAAATGGATTCAATAAGATGTACAAATATTTATTACCAAACTTATACAACTTTTCTATTTCTGTATCTTATTGTAGAAGGCAGATAGTAATATAACCATGAGGGAAATCGAGTGATTACGCTTTATTCAAAAGAGAAGACAGTAAGAGAAGACAAATTCAAAAGAGGAGACAGTAAGAGAAGACAAATTATAACTAAGATTCATAACTCTAAGCTCGAATAGACTTAAAGTTCACTTTCACTATTTTCCTTCATTCTGAAAATTAAAAATTTCATTTTAGTATCATTCTCAAAATTCAAATAATTTTTGATTTCATTTTTTATAACCATGTTTATTCATTGGAATCGAAGAAGTTCTGCGTCAACTCTAGAATATTGTTTTCTGAAACTTATTTAGTTTTAAGTCAAAATTATAATCTAATGTTGTTTCTTTATTGTCTAATTTTAGTATCATCTTCAAAATTCAAATAATTTTTGATTTCAATGATTTTATAACCATGTTTATTCATCGGCTTGGAAAAAGCTCTGAGTCATCTGAAGTAATGTTTTCTGAAACTCAATTATTTTTCATCACGTCAAAATAATATTCCACAAAATTTTCTTTATTTCAATAAATTGAGTTTTACTTTAAATTTCTCGTCCTATTTACTAAGTCAATATAGGATAAGTTATACTTTTCATTGTTGTTAGAAAATTAGGCAATTTATTAAATCGTTTTAAATGTAGCAATATTTTTATTTTTCATTAGCTTACATACATGAAGTGAAATTTGTTTTCCTACGCGTTCCAGAAAAAAACTTCATTTCTTATATATTTTAGTAAGTAATTATATCATTTAAAAATATTTATACTTGATGATACACTTTTTATACAATACCTTAATCATTATTCAGGAAATTCAAAAAGTAAAATTAATTATGAAAATAAAACATTGTTTCGTATAAATAGCTTAAACTGATTCATATAATGGTTTTAAAAACTATAACAGACTCTTACATTTTGAGACTTTATTTACAATACAAGTATGAGCTATTTTACATTTTTATCAATTTTTAACTCCTTTTTGTCCACTTATATGACTTACTAACCAATTCAGCTTCATACAAAAGTTGTATTTCAAGTTGTTAAAATAGATTTATAAAGAAAATATATTCAATATCACAACACGAGCTTATTCTGTCTTTTACAAATATACCATATCGAAAGATTAAAAAATACCTTCACTTACTGAGCCTTCTTTACTATTTTATTTTACAAAACTGCATTTACTCTTTTTGCAGAAAAACATTTCATTATAATCATCAGTCTCTACTCAATTTTTACTTTTAAGGTTTCTAAATTTTCAAACACCGAACTTCCCTCACATGTCAATTAGAATAACTACTAGTTACAACTTGTTAGAATAGGAAGCTATTTATATTGTGCTATACTGATTTTAAAAAAAAATCACCATTAAAGAATTTTATATTCAGTTACAAAAACATGTACACTTAAATTTGCTTAGAAAGTGTGTACTATTTTATTAAAACAATTATTAATATCAAATTAAATAATTAAGTTGGTTAAATTATTGTGTATCTTTTTATTTTCCTTCAAAAAATCTATTTACTGATCTGATAAGAATTAAAGTTAATTTATTCAATGATCCAAAATTTATGTTTCGAAAGAAAGTTTGTCTGTTCTTTGTTAATAAAATCAGTATATGCATTTTTGGAGCATGTATATATCTGCTAGAATAGTATTTCAATTAATTATTCTATAATGAATTTTAAACTTTTGACCATTGAATAAAAACTTATTAAATAAGAATAGCAAATCATTAAAATTATAATTTGAAATTAAAATACTTTTCCATATTTAAAATAATTGATAACAAGGAACATACAAAAATTATCCGTATAATTAAAGGTAAAATTTTAAAATCCATAAACTTATTTCAAATATCCATTTACTCTTTGGAGATAAGGTTTTATTCAAAAGTCTAACAATTTTGAAAGAACATTTTTTTTCTTGATGGATAAAGTCACCAAGAAAAACCATTTGGACATGTATAAATATTCATGACCATTGTATTTCGCTTAATCAAGATATACTTATTTTAAACTCTTCGGTATACATTCTTTTGAATAACATTGTATTTCATAAGAACAGATAAAAAATTCGAAGTTGAAATTATAATAAAAATTCATATTCTATAATTAAAATTCTCAAAGCTACATAAATTTTCAGTTAATAAAAGCGCTTATTATAACGAATAACCTGTTATCATCAACCTGTTTAAAAAAAACTATTAAAAACTGAAAGATACTGAAATAAATATTAACTCAATAGTTCAGTATTAATTTTTAATAGGAAGTCAAATTTTCTGAATAAAATCAGTGTATATTTTCTTGTTTAATTTTTGCAGCCTGTACATATATTCTAGAATAGTTCTTGAAATTATTATGCTATATTGACCCTGAAAAACTTTGAACACTGAAAAATGTTATGAGACAAGCAAGTAAGCTTACTGTGTGTGTTTTAGAATCAAAATCCTTAATTATATCGAATAAATATGCTTTGTTAATCGAATTTTTTATTTAAATGATTAAAATAAAACAAACATATTTAAAAGAAATTCTACTTGAGGTTCGTGCAAAGATTAATAAATTTATTCAATGGCTCAAAACTGCATGTTCAGTCGCATTTGTCTTTAAGACCAGAATGCATTTTATGTTTGCATTCTTCGCCAAGATGTACAGATATACCTATGTTCTGAATTTGCTTGCATATTTTATCGTACAATCTATATGTGCAATATCAGTAATATATTAATAGATAATATTGTCGATATATTGAATTAGATCAAACTGAATGTGAAAATATGTGTAGTATTAAATGAAAATATGTGTAGTATTAAATTTAAAATCTCAAAGGTGCATTTTCTACTGACTGCTATTATCGTGTGTGTTAACGAAGTTCTAAATATATTTCTGTCACAGCAAGTTGAATTAAAAATGAGAGATATTCCATATATATATGTATATATAAAATCCTTTATATCTATATTATATTATTAAGCAAATATGTATAACATGTATGAAGATACCTATATGTGGAGTTATTTAATATATCTATGTGAATATATATGAATAAATATATGTATTGTTATTCTGTTCTTTGATCAGAAAATGTAAGTAAGTATAGAGATTTATTCTATGGTGAAAAATGAACACGAAAATAAAAAAGAGCGTTATATTTTGTGAAAATCCACTTTTATTGATGAGCATGCGTAAAGATTCAAGAAGTATTTTTTTTACTTACAATATATGAAGAAGAATTTCAATAATTTCAGATATTATTGGTTAATGCATAGGCATATGTAAAAAATTGGATAGAAAATATTATTTTTAAAAATCAAGTTTAATGATCCACTCTGTTAATTTCCTGTGAATATGACTCTGTGTATAAACATGTTGTTGAATAATATGAGAAAAGCAAGTAAGCTTAATTTAGGGATGAAATGTGTATTTTAAAACTAAAATGATTATTAACGTCGAATAAAAATACTCTATTAATCAAATTTTGTATTTACATAACTAAACTGAACGAATATATTTAAAAGAACGTTTACTTGTAATGTTCAAGGAATGATGAAATAAATTAAATTTAGTCAAGGACTCAAAACGACATTTTCATTCATGTTTTTCTTTATGGAAAAAACCAGTATATATTTTATGTTTTTGTTCTTAGACATGTATGTACATTTAAGTCTATATCCTGCATTTGCATGCACATTTTATAGTACGATCTACCTGTGCAATGGATTCAGTCATGTATTAATATATAATATAATAGATATAATAAATTAGATCAAACTGATTGTTAAAATATGTATTGTACAAAGTATCGTTGTCTCAAAGTTACATTTTTCACTATTGTCACACATGTTAAAATTAATCTATATACATTTTTACGTGACAGCAAGTGAAATAAAAATAAAGTATCCTATATCTGTATCTTATATCTGTGTATTCCATATCTAGACTCGTATATATATATATATACATATATATATATATATAATTAATAAATATAAGTAATATAGGAATATATATATGAAAGTAGTTATGTAATATATCTATATAAATATGTATGAATATATATGTATGAAAATAGTTATGTAATATATCTATATAAATATATGAATATATATGTATGAAAGTAGTTATGTAATATATCTATATAAATATATGAATATATATGTATGAAAGTAGTTATGTAATATATCTATATAAATACATATGAATATATATGTATGAAAGTAGTTATGTAATATATATATATATATGTATGAAAGTAGTTATGTAATATATCTATATAAATATATATGAATATATCTATGTATGTAGCAGCTTAATATGTTTGTACAAATATATATGGATAAATGTATGTATTGTTATTCTGTTCTTAATTGAGCAGACAATGTATGTAGTTGTAAACACCAGATTTTATTCTACGAGTATGTTAAAAAATAGACACGGAAGTCCAAAAAGAACATAATAACTTGAGAAAATCCCCTTTTATTGATGAGCCTGCGTGAATCTACGAGAAGCAAGGTTTCAAACAACAATATACAATGCATTGCAATATTTTAAAAAAAATACTGGGTATTGCATAAGCATATGTAAGAAATTGGATAGAAAATCTGAATCAAGTTGGGTGAGCAACCCTGTTGATTTTCTTTGAACAAGATCCTGAGTATAAAAATGTTTTTCAGCTAGAAACACTTCTCTTAAGAAGGTATTAAGACTTAAATAAAAAAAATTATTTATATATATATACTTTCTAGTATTAAGTACTGATCTATTACAGCCAAACCATGGCCGAGCAAGTTAGGAACAATATTGTACTGTCTTTGAGTATGAAGTTGTATGAAGGTACAGATTCGACTTATAACGTTACCTAACTAGTGTTCTTTAAAATGGTAGATGACGAGTGCTTTGGCAATCGCTTCGCCGTCATCGAGCTGACTGCGTTGGAGTATTTCTGGTTTTTCTCCGCGCTTTACATGAATATGGGTCAGACTCCCCTTGAAAAGTCCCCCCAGAGGGCAGTCCTCCTTTCTTATTTATTTCTAATATTTATTTTAAAAATAGTTGCCGTTGTCCCAACAACAGTGGTATCATAAATTATTAACCAGATATATAAAAATCAAACCATGATCTTTTCGAACAATATTTATTTCTTCCACGTTAATTGAAACATATTGAAAATATAATGCTACAATTACAAAACTCAGCCACTGAGCAAAAATTGAGAAGTCGCACTGGTTCTTATATAGGTTAGAAGACTATAATTACTTTTCTACAGCTTTTTCTAAAACAATATTACAAAAATATATGCGAAGATATTAGATATTTTTGGGGAAATTTTATATTACTAATCAATAGCATATTTGTTCTAATCAGTGTCAGAGCTACATTAACAGGCACTTTTCAAAATATTCTTCATAAATAATATAACTGCTGACTGATACTAATAATAATATAACTGCTGACTGCAGACTGATACTAAATCTCAGCATAACTCATCTTGACTTATAAAAAAGATTTCATGACAAACAGCCATAATTTTTAAAGAAAAAGGTAGCATTAAAATGTTTTTAAATAGTTTCTTAACATTAAATCACATTTAAGTAATTATTTATATGCCTCATAATTAACTAAAAAGATAATTTAATGTGCATTTAAAACATTAACATCAAATTTAAATCTTTTTGTTACGAACTTGAGATAAGAAAATTCATTGTGCAGCGCTCTGTCTGAAATCTCTGTCTGAAGATTTGTAATATCAAATGAGTAAAAAATTATTTGGTAAAATGCTTAAAACTTTCTTTATTTTTCTTTAAAAATTAGAATAAATGTTACGTACACATTGCATTAATAAAGTCATAGGACACCCACTGGTAATAAGTACAAACAGCTCTGTTTGTACTTATCTGTTTGTACTCTATCTCTACGAGATCGATGGGATGATATAGCAACGAGCTTCAACTATGCATATCAAGTGATTCTGTACATTTACGACTTGCTCCAACTTTGCAGTGTTCCTTTGCATAAAGCGTTGGTGTGTGCCATTGTCATCGAAAGAAAGAGAGCATCATTCAAGAGACTCGACTGATGACAAGGCGAGATCAGGTTGTTCACGTTTAAGGCGAAATGATGAAAATATTGAGCTTACCAAACAGAATTTTATCATTAAGGTTTTACTGTGACTGAGGCATTATACAAAATTGCTTTGGATCTGCTTTTGAAACGCATGGAGCGTGTGATGAACGATTTGTTGGACTGTGGAAATCGGTGCGTCTTGAACAACAATGCACTGGTTCACAAGTCCATCCTTGAGCAGTATATTTTGGCGAAAATTCATGTTGTGCTCCTCAACCACCCCTTGAACTTACCAGATCTGTCTCCCCCCCTCCTTTGAACTATTTATTTATTTCCCATTGTGAAATTGAAAATAGAGGGGGCAGCGGTACGAGTGAATACAGGATGCTAAAGGAGCGATGACTTAGGAATTCAGTAGTGTTGGAGTGGAGGCGTTTCCAATGACGTTTATAGACTTGTACATTCATTCCTAGAATATTGAATTGTGAGGAAACTATTTAAAAACTCAATATCAAATATAAGAGAAGTGTCATAACTCGCTGGCGCTCGTTAGGATTTAACTTTAGTTTTCGTAAACAAACATAAGAATATCCTCTGGGTTATATATTCTGTGTGCTATCAGTCCTAGAACTTTTTGAATGCATTGTGTATACAGAAATCAGGATATGAGTATTAATTATTACAATGAGTCGTAACAAAAGTGAGAAGTTTTAATTGTCCTATTGTTTCAAATTTATTAGTAACTTATATTCCATAAGAATCAATTTATTACTGGTTTGTAAGCTTTGCAAAAAAAAAATTTTTTTTCATTTCAATGTATATAATTACAGATCATTAGTTTTTTCAAACAAAATTTCTAGTGTATAAATATTATAATTAACTCTAAGTGAAAGGCTTATATGAAACAACCCATGTATATGTCACTCATACACTTGGCTGTGTTTGAAATAGCTCCTGAAATTCATCTGTGAATGACACGGCACTATATGTACTAAAATCATGTTTCTTCATTATTTGCTATGTAAAAATTGTATCAATAAATATTTTGTTTGCAAAATTATGCGTTTGATTCTTAAAAAAGTAGAAAATAGTTTTTACAATAGTATTTCACTTATTTCTTTTCTCTGGTGTAGAATTTGTATTAAGGATTGAGATATTTTCAAAACAATAAATGACTATAAATCTTTCAACTATTCTTTTTTCACATATTTTCAATGCTTATAAACTTACTTATAAGTATTGACTTGTACTTATAAGTCAATACATATAAATAATACTTAAGTCAATAATTAATACAATACTTAAGTCAATACGTATAAGTAATACTTAAGTCAATACGTATAAGTAATACTTAAGTCAATACGTATAAGTAATACTTAAGTCAATACGTATAAATAATACTTAAGTCAATACATATAAGTAAATCATATTTGAGAATGGTGCACTTAATACCATGGAAATCAGAAATTAGAAGAAAAAGTTAGTCCTATTAGCAAAAGTGACAACGAAATGTTTCCTTTTGATACAATCCTCTTGTACAATTTTTCAAATAACCTTTTAATTCAATATAACTTTGCATTTAAAATTCATATTTATAAAAAAGCAATTATTATTGTATCATTATGCAATCGAAACTCTCTCTTAAATACATTGTTTAGGAATATTTATGTTCAGTTATATGACAAACATCAGAATAACTTATCATTTTAAAGAAATTAATAATGATTATAAAAATATTTCAAATATTTTTAGAGCTTGTTAATAAATTAATTTAATGACATAGTGACAGAGAATGAATAATGATATGAAAAGGATATAAATATCGTTTTAAAACCATAAAAGATTGCAATGCGATGTCTGTTATTTAATTTATTTCATTTAATAAAAATTTTAAATAGTTATTTGGAAAATGACATATCGCTATATAAGCTCATCTTACGGTGTTTTTCTGTAGAAAAAGTGCATGATAATTAATTTAAGTTATTTCTCGTCAACATTTGAAAGTTTTAAATCGAAAAAATAAGGTGCAAAATTATTATAAATTAATTTATTTATTTTAAAATGTAACCTGAAGTACACTATAATACATATTACATTAAAACTAAAATCAATTCTTAAAAATCTTTTGTTTTTAATATTTGAAGAAAATTTCATAAAAACATCTCATAAATAAAGGATTAATAATAGATGTTTAATAATGTACGACAACGATTACAAATAAAAATGGATAGAGAAATAAAATTAAATCAAATAGATGAAAATGTAAAAAATAAATGAAATTAGTGAAATATTAGGAAGAATTCGTAATACCTGAGAAGCAATATAAAAATATTGTTTTTAAATCATATTGACTAAAAATGGATTTTAATCAGAATAACCATCACAAAGGAATGCGGAATGTATTTAAAATAATAATGATAATAATGAATGAAGAACTTTCTAATGAATTATATATATATATATATATATACAAACCAGTATTAAGCCAACAATATTCATTGGCTGAAAGTCTGTTAATAATATGCTTGATAATGGGGGTGAGAAGCGTAATTCTGTGACTTAATTCAATATCACAGTGAGGTCAACGATGATATTTATGGACTTGGCATCCTATAACGTAATTAACAAGAAACCAATTTGTCTGCTTACATAAACACTCATGGATATCTTTTAAACATCACTTTAAAATATTCGACACTTATTTTAAGGACATCGTCAGTAGCTTTAACTATAGTTTTGACATAAAAATTCCGCGATTTCAGACTATATTCCAACCACAAAAATTAAATTAAGACACAGCACACCTTCTAAAAATAATTTTTTGTCAATATATTGATTTTTTTTATTTTTGGTCTCATATTAAAATTCAATCTTTTATCTTTAAAAATTGTTTGAATTGTGTTTCTATCTTATTTAGAAGCTGAGTTCTAGCTGTTTTAATATTACTTAATCATAGATTTATCTGACTGGAAAGGCTCTAAAAAGGACATTTTCCATTACTTCAAAACCCAATAACTCAAAATAATGTGCATCAATGAGCCTCACATTATATATATATATATATTATCAACTAAATAACACGCTCGAACTTTTTTGCCTTTAAAGAAATGTGACCAATGATGATTTATAACATTCATGATATTTCCCTTCCGTAGATGGAATATTCTTAAACTGGAATATCCTTATGAAAACATCATTATAATTTTAATTTTTATGAATTCGTCACTCTTATGGAAGCAAGAATAGAAAAAGAAAATTAAGAACTTGAGTGAGCTCTTAGTAATAACGTTGCTTGCGATAATCTTTCTTTAATTTGATAAATTAATTAATTTAATAGAAAATAGCTGTAGCTTAAACCTAATTCAAATCTTTAAACATTATTTCTAATATTAATCAATGAATAAATTTATTTTCAAATGTAGGAATTATTAACCTTCACTTTCAAAATCAATAGAAGTATCGTAATTGTAAGAAATGTTATTTTTTCTTAGTTGAATTAAAAATATATGAATAAGAATAAGAAGTAATTAATAATACCTTGGGTATTTTTTCTGAGTTTATACTTATTTATATACGTTTATTTCTTGATGAAAACCGAGATATGTGAAATCCATGCATAAAAAAAAGAAATGTGTTTTCACGAAATACTTAAAATTTAATTTGGTAAAAGTGCTAGAAAAACCTTCTATTTTCTTGCATATTTATCCATACATATATATATATGAATTATTACAATAAAAAATTCATTATGAACATACGTAGAAAGCACACAAATATACATTTTTCCTATTTTTAAAATTAAAAACTAATTTTAAAAATTAGTATTTTTAAAACACTTAATAGTAGAAGCAAAATAAGCTAGTTAAACTTAATTTAAAGATTTATAATGATCGTAAAATCTACAAACTAACAGGAAACAATTTCCACACATAAATACAGAAGTCAGACAGACTTTTGAAATAGTTATAGGCTAAGAGTTATAATAATCAGTCTCTTATATTTTAAAGGTTATATTTACAGTGTTTTAATATAGTGTTTTATGTGTAAAATACATAAGCATCATAACTTTATTACTTCAAATTTTTTTACAAAATGTATATTTTTAACAGCTGCACGCTATTTGTATAAAAACCATTCAAACTCATATCAAATTACTTAAGAATTATATAAATTGTGTAACACCTTTAATTTCAAATGTTGAAATTCTATATTAAATATCCTATTTTTTAATAAGTTAATATAACTCTGAGAAAATGAAACCTTAGTAATATATAATGTTCTTTATTTTTCATATCGAATGAAATTTTTTCGGTATTGTTTGTTTGTACTAATTATAGAAATAAGAAGCTCTTAGTGATCAATAGTCGAAATGTTACTTCTCTAAGAAATTTGTTTGCGAATATATGTAGTTATCTAGCTGTATTGTTATTAAATACAGTTGTCATTTCAGCCTTCACTCGCTCTATCTTGGACTATGTATTTATCAATTCTTCAGTTTTATTTTTATGAATTTACTATAATGTATACCAATAAATAGACATAAAAAACTTTTAAAAATTGTTTGAAAAACAGCTTTTTTTTTATAATCGTAACCCTCTAAGTATACTTTGCTTTTGCATGAGTACAACTCTTAAAATCTTTTATATATTATTATTAATCAGTGTAATTAATTCGCATTGCGTTGATTTTTGCCTTTTAAGTATTATTCTTCTTACAAACCATATGGAAAAATTGCAATACATTCAAAATAATATATTTGTCTAAATTAAAACATATTAAAAAAAGTAATAAAATGCATTTTATATCTGTGTAAATGCTGAAAAATCGCATTAACACAGATATAAAAGTGATCAAGAACAAGTCTATGTCTGCAACTTATATATTTGGAGTTAGTAAAATAGATTTGACAAAAATTCAAATCAACAGATTCAAAGGTTAAAAAATTAATTAAAAGTAAACTACATTTCGTGGTTTTCTAGTTTAAAATATATTTAAAAAAATAATGAAATGCATTTAAGTTGCTGAAAAAAATCACATTAATACGAATAAAAAAGTGATAAAGAACAAGTCTATATATGCAATTTATTATGTATTCGGGGTTAGTAAAATAGGTTTAACAAAAATTCACATCAACAAATTTAAAGTTAATGAATTAGTTAAAAATAAATATTACACTGCATGAATTTTTTTACATTCGAGATTCTCTAAAAGGATAAATACCTTAAACATCAGATGATGAATATACATGTATTTTATGCACCCATTAACCAGCAATGAGTGTGTGCTGAAATTGAGTAAAATTTCACTTTACTCGTTTCAGTTTTAAGTATCCAGAATATACAAAACAGGACGAGTTAAACTCTTTGTTTTCTTACTGCAGAAACAAGTATACAAAGAAGTAAAAAATGGAAAGTATTTCTCTATTCACTTAAGGAGCATTACATTATGATTCAACATTCTAGGCTCATCGTAAACATTATGTTAAGAAATTTATTCAATTAAGAGGTATCCATTGATTTCATTTTCTTTTTTTATGCTAATATTCATGAAACCTCATGAGACTACAAGGAATTCAACTACTTAATTTGCTTAGCTACTTATACGCTATCCATATACTAAGGATTTACTGCATCTAATGTTTCATATTTGTTTCAAGAAAATACAACAAAACAGAATAAAAAAAACTAAATTGTTTACTTTCCCACTTTGCAAGTAATCAAAATATATATTACTTTAAGATAAGTATTTGAAATTGCAATTTAGTGCACTTTTTTAAATTCGTTTAAATAGATTCACTAACATTTGCAAAAAATTTGCATTGTTATATACTTGCTCTGTTTTTAAATTTGTGAGGGTTTTTTTTAAATTTATATTCAAATTTTCATCTTAGATTTCATTAAATCTTCATTATAAATATTTTTAAATCAAAAGTATTCTAAATAATTGAATGTGACTAGACAAATAGATACACTTGTTCCATTATTTTCAAATTCGATAAATATGTATACGGGAAAATATTCAAATAGATTCCAATGTCCAACAAATTTTCATGCAGATATTCCGTTTGCTAACCATTAAAGAGAAAAATTATATCTTTAAAATTTCACTGAATGCTTTGATTTCGTAAGAGTAATTTCGTTTCCAAAATTGGAAATACATTTGTATCAGAAAAAAATTAGAGGAGCTTATCTATTGAGAAAATTCATCTATTGTGTAAAAAAAAATAATGCTCTCTCTTCTCCCAGATTAGCATTTAATACATTACTTAGCGAATATTATCAACTTTACTTTCATATAAGTAACACTTATGATAAATGTATTGTGGAACTGGTCTCCGAGAATCGATACACGAAAATTAAAACTAAAATACTTCATTGAACAGAACCCGAATTTATTAAGGTAAAGCTCACCACTATTTACCTCAATTTCTGAGCAGAAACGAGATGGTTCACTAAAAATACGGAATTAGTTTTCTTAAACAGTTTCTTCTCATAGTTCTAATTTTGTTCCCTATTATGTGACAAAAATATAAATAATAACTATATAAATCACAGCATAATGCCATAGTAAGTAACTTACTATTACATTTTGTTTTTCCATTTGTCCAGATCATTTGAAATATTTACATATATAGATTTCTTTTTATTACAAAGTGGTTTAATGAATGATATACTGTAATTATAAATAAAAACGAGTCGTTATATTTAACATAAATCCCTCTCTCTCTCTCTTTCTCTTTCTCCTCCCAATCTTCTTTCACACACACACACACATGGATGTAGACAACACCTCCTAAATACTAGTATTTAGGAGGTATTGATGCAGATAAGGCAGTATAAAACTATTACCTTATGTCATGATGATACATCACCAATACAGATACACCACCAAAATTTCTCAGTTTTAGATGACACAATGTATACAAAAAATGTTTTCTACAAAAGAATTTTTGGGATTTTTTTTCTCAAGCTTATAAAAATATAGTAATAAGTAACTTACATTTCATATGAACACAACTTTAATAAATGAGCTTTTTGGAGAGTTTAGATTTGCTTAAAATTCAAAACTTTCTTAAGAAATTCAGAAGAGAATTACTTAAGAGTATTAATTGATTATCAATTAATCATCGAAAAAATTCAGGATTTGATGTATTGTAACAAATGTTCAAAATTTTTAAGTCTGTATCAGAAGATGATTAAATTTAAGATGTGTTTCACTTTTATGGTACTAAATCTATTGTTCACCATTATCATTACAAGAATAATTAATAAACAAAACACATGCACATTTAACTAACAATTCACTTTGATAATTAATATGTAATATACAAATATGATTTCAAATGAAAAAGAGGATTATGATAAGTAGTATTAAGTCATATTCTCCAATATTCATAATTGTTCATTTTCTGAAAGTAAAGTAATTGATTTCAAAATTAAAATTTCATTAATTACTTTCAGGGAACTAAGAGTTTAATGAGTAAAATACTAGAAAATAATAATTTAAATTCATCCTATTGTAACAAATAGAAACCAACATGACTTTTCTATAATGCGTATATCAATTAATTATAATATATAGTATTTATTAATAGTGTGTATCAAGGAATTAGACATTTTAATGGAAATATTGTTTATAATTAATATATATTAATTTAAACGTATTCCACAGTTCAGAAATTGCACAAAGCGTAACCCTTAAAAAAGTAACCTATTCAAGTTATACTATTAAATTGAAATAATCAGTTGATGGAAAAGTTTTAATGGAACAGCAAATCCGATGGAAAAACAAGATGGAAAAGGACTTATTTAAATTTTCGTAAACACAAATTCTTTCAGAAGTATTTTTTTTTCTTTAGGTCAGTAACAACGTTTTGTATTTAACTTAATTTTTATATAAACAAATCTCAACCCAGGTCCTACTTTTCTTACTCTAAAATCAGTTTTGAAATGAAAGGGTTGCTCTGAAAAATTATAAGAAAGTCAAAATTCAATTATTTTATGCAAATTTCAGTGAAAAGGGAGAAGAATTTAATCTAATTCTAGAAAGCAGTGAATTTCCCCCAAAGCGAGGTTGCTTGGAAAACAATGAAGAAATCCAAACTCTATAGACAGACATAGTTAAAGATATTTTCTAGATCCTCAAACTATAATTAAATAGGCAATGAAGAAATAAAAATGGATAGTTTTGCAGATAAATAATAAGACATTCGTTTTGTATCAGTTTGATATAGTATACAATTTCGGAACATGAGTAATATAATTATATTTATGCGCTAAGGTTCTTTTCCTTTCTGTTTATTATTATTATTTTGAGACATCCTTTCATTGCACAAAATTTTTTTTTTTTTGAAAAATTATCGCTTTATATAGAAATATCTAATTTCAGTAAAGAAAAATAAGAAATATATGCTTTTATGCACGCATTGCCTCCTTTGGTCAAATGAATCAAAATAAACATAGTTCGGCTTTTTAAACTCACGAAAGAAAGCTTTACAAAAGAAAATAACTGGGTTGAAAGAAATTTACGGTAACTTTCAATTTGAAAAATTTAGAAAAATATTTTGATAACCATTTTAACATTTAATTTTGCATTGCTGTTTGAAGGAGGTACAGTATCTTAAATGTAGTCTGAATCTTCTTTACTTATGCATAAGATATATATATATATATATATATATATATATATATATATATATATATGTATATAGGTATATAAAAACAAAGGGGGGGTACAGTAGCACATGCTCAGATATGCAATATACAGCTATACATAATGCGGGAATGTCGGAGTGGGATAAAGCCCGCCAGTAGTGTAAGCTCAGCATTTCTGGGAAAGTGATTGCATGGGGTATATCAGTTTAAGCGAAGTCGAATTGCTGCCTCAGAGTGAAATGTCAATCATCTTTAGCAATCTGTCAACATTCAATCTGTTAGACAACATCTGGATGATTTTAACTGAGGTCGAATCATTCGATAGACAGAGGAAGGTCGAAGTGTGGCAAGTGTGACTGCGGAGTTCAGGATTGCTCACAATGTCTTTTCACGATTTTAGTGAGAATTTCAAACTACAGGAACAGCTATCAGACAGTTCAGCAGTGGTCGTCCACGAGCAACCACGCCAGCGGACGACCAGTATATTGTCCTACAGTCCAAAAGGAAGAGGTGGCAGACAGCCGGAGAAATCACTAGATACAGAGCACAGAAGATTGTACGACCCATATCACCTTTTAATATGGCTACAGAAAGTTGTACAGTGGTGGTTTGTTTGCCCGACAACCTAAATGGTGTGTACCTTTAACGCCTGCTCATCAGAAAAGAAATTTTATGTGGTGCCGGGAACACCATAATTGGACAGATAAGCAATGAGGTCGATTACTCTTTACGAATGAGAGCAGGTTCAATATGAGTAGCGATTCTGGACGCATACATATCTGGAGAGAGCGGAGAACTCACAATAACCCCTCCAACATCAGTGAAAGAGACCGGTTTGGAGGTCACGAAGTTCTCGTTTAGAGAGGCATCATGCTTGGCTGCTGTAAAAAACTTCATATCTTCGAAGGAGGTTCAATCATCGGGGCCCATTATTGTAACGAGTTTCTCCTTCCATGTGTGCGTCTTTTTAGAGGCATTATGGGTCCGTAGCTCTTTTTCATTGACGACAATGCGCCGACTCATTGCACAGCAGCTGTCAAGGAGCTATTGGACAGTGAAGTTAATGAACGCATGGATTGGCCGTCAAGGTCTTCGAATCTAAATCAAATCGAGTATGTATTGGATTTTCTAGCGAGATGCTTGGTAGCACGTAACTTACCACCAATAAAGTTTCCGGAGCTCCGATTGGTAGTAATGGGCTACAAAGCCTCAACAACTCGTTGACAACCTGATACTCAGCATGGTCAGACGATGCAAAACCTGCATACTAGTCAGGGGAGATCATATACCCTACTGAAAGCTGTACTTATCTGGCTGGACACCTGTCACATGTATGTTTTGACATGATGTCACATTGTGTTCATGCTACTTTTTCAGTAAAATTCCGTTTTATCATTCAGATTTCTGTTTTGGTAAGTTTCGTTTACATTATTCATGTTCATACATTCTGGGGACCTTATGGTATTATTTGTGTTGATTTGAAACCTTTTGTACACAATACTTATTGAAAAAACCATCCCGTGTCCTTAATTTTTGTACATCAGTGTATATATATGTGTGTGTGTGAGTGTAATGATTTAACTTAATTCCCATTAATTTCTCACTTAAATAATTTAAGTTACTAAATTTGCCCATTCTCTCCTTTAAACGACAATGTTCATTCGTATTTCCTGATACAATTTCTTATTATTTTTAATTAATTCAATCACGCGTTCTAAAAAAAATCACTGACAATGATCTCTTCCCACGGAATAGACCTGTAGGGATGATCCCTACCAGACTTTAAGTCTGTTTAACTGGCTTAAGTCTGGTTTATATTTTCCCTGGAAGTCCCTCCATTCGGACCATGTGGACTCTGACGTTTAATTGAATTTTCCCTCATATAAATAGCAAAAAACAGCAAAAAACGCTCTTTTCTTATGCTTCTCTCCTCTTCTTACGGTCTTCTCGTACGGTCGTCCTTTCTCTGGTGATCATCTGAGATTTGTATGGTAATTTCGCTTCGGCCTTTGGTAGCCGAAGCCAGACTAAAGTCTTCTACAATATGGAAATAAAAGTATTTCGGCCATGTATGGAATGATTCATTAATATTGAACAAACGTTAAAGTAAATACGTTACATATATATATATATATATATATATATATATATATATACACTGATGTGCAAAACTTAAGCAACAGGTGTTGTTTTGCCATAATTCCACGAGAAATCATCTGAGAGACATGAAATTTAGAAATGAGAGACAGCATTTTATACTTAAACGATGACGACAGCAAATTTGCTCGAAAATGAATACAATGAATATAGTAAGGAATCAAACAAAAAAGAGGCTTTATTAAATTCATAGTATCGTTACATATGATTGTCTGACCAAGAGGAAGAATAACAAGAAGATGTGTCTTAGCATTGGATATGTCCCCGCCGTACTGTAATGGCTGCTTCACACCGTCTCTCTATACTCAGCACCAGATTGTCCAACAGTTTTTGAGGTAAGAGTGCCATTCCTCAATCAGTATCTGTTTCAGTTTTTAGGTGTTCCCCGGAGGATGTAATTGTGCCTCAAATTGTCTTCCCAAGACATGCCACACATGTTCTATGAAATTTAATCAGGTAAAAATGCTGGACAATTCATACAAGTGATATCTTCACTTTCCAGTAGCTACTGAATATCATAAATCCGGTGAGGCTGTGCATTGTTATTAAAAAAAAACTAAGTTTGGTCCAATAGCACCTCGGAACAGATGCACATGGGAAAGGATCACCTCTTTACAATGGAGATATCCGGTTACAGAACTTCTGTCGAAAACGTGGAGCTCATTCTGCCCGTTGAGCTTAATGCCTCCCCAGATGACCGTAACACTGGGATGCAGTTCTTGGCTAGAAACCTCTTGACAGACAATACGGAATAAGCCGGGGTATTGTCTTGGAGGAAAAATTTGCCGTACTGGTTCCTTATCAATTCCTACAATCTCAGTAATCGCACGATTGCTTAACGACGATCTGATCTAACCAGATTACCGATTTTTTCGATATTGTCATTCGTTTTTAACGAGGAAGAACAACACGTGTTTGTATCATCTTCAACACCTTCTCGGCCATCTCGGAAATGCTTAAATCACTCAAAAACACGTGCACGTGATTAAACATTCATTGACATACCTTCTTTTAGTAAATTGTCAGTTTCAGTAGCGTTTATTCCAAATTTCATGTGAAATTTCCCAACAATTTGTTGCTCTATTGTTACACTTATCATTTTTCCGGCGAAACAAAAACTAAGTCTAATGATTACGAAGGCTAAGGTTTTTCGGATTTGTTTACAGAAGCGAGAGGCACTGCATTCAAAAAAGAAGGCTTCATGCTAAACAGCTGTCGATCGCTGCCGTTTGGCGCATTCGTATATCTTCTGTAGCAGCATCAATCTCGTTATATAATAGCCACATTCCTAAGTTTTTTATTATGTGATATTGTGTTTCAAGAGAGGATTACTAAATCATTAAGAGTTATATATTTTTTTATTCCCCATAGTATGCAAGAAGTGTTTCTATCCTGTTTGTAACATTTAAGTGTAACTGAGTACGCTAGTCAAAGATGATGTTCAAAATTTACGTGCTAAAAATTCCTTCGTTAATAGAAAAACGCAACCGAATGAAACTGTATTCGAGTACTTAATTGCTATTCGAAAATAAGCAAATGGAGATCTGGAATTGGTTGATGAAACTCTAATTATTGATTATTGTATCGATCAACCGCTTCACCTTCAATAAAATAATCTTCAACATCTTCATCATCTTCAATCATCTTCTTCTATCAAATTAGCTGAAGATCATAATCTTTAACAAAACCCTCTTCGTGCATATAAGGTCAATGATTTGTTAGCTATTTAAGAAAAAGCAACGCGGACCTGGACAAAAGCTATACAGCAAAATTTTTCGGCCATATAAAATCAAGCAAGTAAAGCCTGGCGATACTTAAAACGTAAAAAAATATGGCAATTTTTATGGTCCCAACAAAATCAATACTAGCGTCGAATACCTGAAACCATGGCCAAATGAATGAATATTATATACATACATCTCTTCATAGTACATTACGAATTGTGACTTATACTTATGAAAATCTCACTATACTTCAGGTATCTTTATACTGTATTTATCTTCTTACCATCTGTATACCTATTTTTATTATTACTTGTTATAATTCTTTCTGATGCATATTTGATTCAATTTTACTATTTTTTTTATTTGTAAGCTACTAATTAATATTTATCAATTTTTTTAGTTCATTAATTTTTATATAATATGCTACAGTTGATTTTTCACATATGAGAACGTAATCCAAGTCACGACGGTTGATGTATAGAATTGGATTTGAATTCCCCCATCTCCTTTTCATTCCTTCGTATAAAGTTACGTAACTTCAGACAGACAGCACTACTTGTTTTTCCAAGTAGAGTCAGAGAGTAAGTAGACGATGCGTACAGGATGTTATGATGTGCAGTTTTATGGCTAAAATATCTATATGATTAACTTTGCTTGCCTCATCCTTTGTAAAATGTTGCCCGCGTATATATATATATATATATCTTATATATATATATGTATATATATATATGTCTTCATATATATATATTATATATATATATGTATATCTCATATATTGTGCTTAAAATCTAACATCAATTTGTCCTTAAGTAATTTTTGTTTCTTTACAAATTTTTAAACCTAAAAAAGAATACACAAATAACAAAGATGGGTGGGTGGCATTTTGTAAATCAAACAACATAATATTCAAACAAATGTTATTTTGACCATTTTTATGCGACTCCCTCTGATGACAAGATTCTGACACAGTCTCCAAAACATATATCCAAATTTTTCTACTTGCATATCAGAGTTGAGAAAGGAACATGCACAGAATGAAATTTAATGTTCTTCAGCATGTTATAATTCTGTCAACAGGCATGGGAATGCAACTTTTAGAATTTCTTTTACAAATATTATCAATGAAATCAAAGAATTTATTAACATGCTTGTATTATTTTCTTACTATCCTAGCCTATGACAACTACTCGACCAAATCCTTTTATTAAATTAGCTGAAGAAGTGTGGTTTTTTCATTAAAACTATGCCACACTTGTTCGCATGTCAAACATGATACATTAAGCATTATTTTATTTATTATTAATATTATTTATTATTCAAATTGATTAGTTACCTTTGCTTTAAAAACTAGGCTTTAATTCTAGAGAAATCATCTAATCTAGTCATTGATTCTTTTAAATACGAAACATATTTTAAAATTCAAAAAGTATCATTGACAATTTAAAATTTAAAATATTTCATTTTTCTTTCATTTCAAAATAAACACATTACTGATATTCATTTAAAAAAATAATATATTGATAATAATGAAATATTCATTTCAAAAAATTTAATATTTATTCACATCAATATAGTATTTTTCAATTCTCAATTAAGTATGTTATAATAAAGAACTACATGTTTCGTCTCACTCATAAATATAAAATCTAAAAAAAAAAATTATTATAATCTATTTTTTAGTCTCCACTACACATGTCTAAGTAAACATTGACATAATCATTTTCAAAATAAAGCACAAATATTAAAATTTAAATCATCTTCATTTATATGTCACATATTATCATCCTGTTTATCTTGTTTACCTTGTTGTTATCTTGTTTACCTTGTATAATAATAGTAAGGTTTCAATTTATATATTCAAAAATGCTATATTAAAAATATTCTGAAATATTATTAATAATATATTATATGCACAAATTATATTATATGCATCATTATATGCACAAATTATATTATATGCATCATTATATGCACAAATTATATTATATGCATCATTATATGCACAAATTGTATTTTACCACATACATCAAAATAAAACATTGCAGCAATCCTTTTCCAAATATTACACACATTTTTAAAATCAATTTAGAATTAAATTCAAAATTATGTCACTTATATATCATATAGTATCACATTCTTTAAAACTAAAACTTTTAAAACCATATACTTTTAGATAAGAATAATTCCAAAACTTCGGTATTATACACAACACGTGATGTAATACTTTTCAAAAAACTTCAAAACATTTAATTCAGTTCCAGAATATGTTAACTTTTTCATTTAAAAAATTAAATATTAAAGCTAATTTAATAACAATTTTAACTAAACAAAACATCAAGAAATTATATCATCATATATTTTTAAAAAGATATCACACAATTTTTATAATTTCAGTTTGATACAGTTTTGATATACCTCCATAGCATTAAAAACAACAGTTTGGTTTCATTTCCTCAAAAACGAATCAAATTCTAAATAAAATAAAACACTGTTGTACTTACTTTCTAAATTTTTTCACTATATTAAAGTTCAAATCAGAACCAAGTTAAAAAAAATTCAATAAGATATCAATATTTGATATTCAATTCTCATAACATTTTGTTTTAATAGAAAAAGAATTTATAGAATTTCTTGCAATACATTACTTCAGAATTTTAGATGAATAATTTTAAAAATACGTATCTTATTCAGAAAAGTCCATTTCACAACGGACGTAATAATTTAGTTCAAGAATTATGCTATGATAGTAGAGGAAATAACTTGTAAAATATATGATTGATAGACATCTAGGATGAAGTAAGAGCCTATTATGTAGAGACGACACTTGTAGACGTAGACGACTTTCACCAGAATAAAATACTGATAGAACAGTAGAAATGGCTTTTTCATTGGTTGTTATGGTCGCTCTAAGCGATACATAACCTCTCTGATGAATGGAAACATCTTATCAACATCAATTTTGTAGTGAGCTCAATACATCAATTCAATCTAGTAACATCAATTTTTTTTACCTGCTCTAAAGTTGCGCCTCTCTCATTAACTTTTTTGACTATATTTGTTTTAATGCCTCTCTCTTTCTTTTATTCCAAAATATTAACCACATAAATGCAGACAGATACAGCCTTTATTTTGTTAAATTTTTGTGCACTGGGTTGGACTAGCACATCTTCACAGACATTGCGGAGTAGAATTTGGAGTTTCACCCTGACAGGCACACTCATTCTGCCAACATATATATAATGGAACTAAATGTAATGAACAGGTAAAAAGGGGACATTCAAAGTCATGGCGATAATGAGAACATCAGTTCAGAAAAAGTATGTTTATTCCTACAGATGAGAGAAAAGCTATTTTACATACAGATAATGAACGTCATCTGATTTCAAGAATTACAGAAAGACATTTTGAGTAGATGAGCAGCGCAGCCATCATGACCTAAGCGAAATAGAGAGAATTTTACCTTGCTTCGTATTTATATGGAGGGATTTCCTTTTGGCCTTGTGGTAATCACACGGTATTGGATGAAAGGATTTTTCAGGGAATTTGGTTGGAACTGAACAGTCTAGTAGGGATTATCCCTTCAGGTGTGCGACCATTGGAAAGGTTATTTAGCAGATTTTATGAGAGCGTGATCGCATAAATTAAATGATAAACTGGAATCGCATCAGAAAATAAGAATAAACTCTTTCTGTGAGTTATAGAATGGGGGTAGTTAGAAATAAAATTATTTTTACTAAAATCATTACAAATTTCCACTTCCGCACGACGCAGGTGAGAGTTGGAGCCTAACACATAATTTTACCTAGAAGGGGTATCGAAGTGAAAAGTTAAATTTAAGAAAAAATAACATCAAATTTCTATAAGTATAAATTTGTTCAAAAATGTAATGTGAACCTAAATTTTCAGGAATATTAGAATACCGTCAAAAACACAGATGATTTACAATAATATGCATAAGATTAAGAAAATATGTTTGCATACTAATTTTCCTGTTAATTTTTATGGGGAAATTTAAAATATGAGAGCTATAATTTTTAGTTCTTTCTCAGTTAAGAAATAAGTTTATAATTAAATTTTTCTTTTCTTTTTTTTTTTTATTTTAATTGTATTTTTAAATATTTTGCTGCATTTTATTTTGAGTTATTTTTTTCTTACATTTTCTAAGCCTTTTAATTTTTTTTTTCTGAAAAAGTTTCATTTTTCACTGATAGTTGATTTATTTGGTTTTAAAGGTGGTAAAATATTTACACGTTATATATACTGCTAATTTTTTTGTATGGTAATTTTCTAAAGAAGTTTCAAAACTTTTATAATCAGAAAGTCTTAATTATATTAAACTTCTTTTTGTTTTGTTTCAGGTGTAGGATTTTATTTTTTCCATTAATAATTTTTGATTTCTGTAGTTTTGGACAATTTCTTTTTGAAATATTTTATGGTAGTTTCGTATTTTCTGTAATATTTTTCAGTTGGTAAATGATGGGCTCATAAAACAAATTTAAGCCTTCAATTCGGTCTTTAACCAAATTCAAAATTTAAAAATGTTACAGTTTGTTTTCTGATTTGTTTATTTCACTATTTGTTTACAAATTTTTTTTCATGGTTGATTTTGTACTTTTGCCTTTTTGTGGTTTATCTCATTTTTTTTTTTCCTGTTTTCTTTCAATTTCGGGTATTCTTTCTTATTAGTGTCTGGCAATGCAACATTTTTTTTTTGAAAAATATGTTCATTTTTCTTTATTAGTTAAAAAATTTATATGTAGGTAATCTTATAATTTTAATGAATTCTATTTTGTTAATTCAACTTAGTTTACATAAATTTTAAATATTTTTAACTATCTTTTAATTCTTATTATATCTTATAAATATATATATATATATATATATATATATATATATATATATATATATAAGAAACGCAAAAGTTCAAAACCAGCCATGAAAAAAATTTTTAAACAATTAGCGGAATAAACAAAACAGAAAATAAACTGCAACATTTTTAAATTTTGAATTTCACTAGAGACAGAATTAAATTAGTTTCCTTGACCCAACATTCACCAGCAGAAAAGTGTTATAGAAAATATGAAACCATCATAAAATATTTCAAAAATTTAGTTGACCAAAACTATAAAAATCAAAAATTATAAATAGAAAAAGAAAAACCCATACCTGAAACCAAGCAAAAATAAAAAGAACAATACAATTAAAACGATCAGATTACAAAAGATTCGATACTTCTATAGAAAAATATCAAACAAAAAAATTAAAATTATATATATGTATATATATATATATATATATATATATATATATATATATAACATGTAAATATTTTACCGCCTTTAAAACCAAATAAATCATTGCCAACTATCAGTGAAAAATGATACTTTTTCGAAAAAAGAAATAAATTTAAAAGGCTTAGAAAATGTAAGAAAAGAAAAAAAAAAACTGAAAATAAAAAGAAGAAACATATTTAAAAAAATAATTAAAATAAAAAATAATTTAATTATAAACTTATTTCTTACCTGAGATAGAAGAACTAAAAATTATAATTATTATATCCTAAATTTCCCATAACAAAATTAATAGGAAAACTAGTATGTAAACTATTTTCTTAAATTTATCCGTATTATTATAAATCACCAATGTTTTTGACACCTTTCTAATATTCCTTAAAATTTCCTTACTGATTACATTTCCGAAAATATTTATACTTAAAAAACTCTTAAATAAGGGAATTTTATCTATCCTGAATGAATGCTTGTCTCTTTCATCAATTAAATATTATTCACAATTTAATTATTTTCTAATTTTAAATTAATATATGGATATTCATTTTATTTACATTCATATTAGTTTGCAATAAATTTAAATACTCAGAATAAAAAGATAAAATGTTTAACATCTTTATTAGTAATTTGAAAGAAAGAAATATCCTCAACATATCTAAACATTCTAAAATTATAATCATTATAAAAAATGATATTGATAAAAATGTAGATAAAAATTTGCAATATAATTACTTGCCGGTCCTCTACGTTGAATCCTTTTATCTGGTTTTATATTTATTTCTATAAACTATATATGATTTTCTTTCAAAACTGATTTAACTAAGTAATCAAATTTATCATATACAAAAAACGGGTTAAAGAAATTTCAATTTGATATCAATATACGATATTCAATTCACATAACATTTTGTTCAATAAAATAATCACCTTTAATAATATAATCTTCAACTTCTTCATCATCTTCAGTCATCTTCTTCTATCATAATCTTCTACGAAACCCTCCTCGTCCATATAAAGTCAATGATTTGTTAGCTATTTGTTACCTGACAACCGCTAACACCACATCCTATACTCTAGCAATGATGTTTACATTCTTGTATGTCGAGGAACGCCCACTTTGATCTTCATCCTTCACACTGTGCCTTCCTTCACTGAACATGCCACACCAGCATTCAACCATTTGAGGAGACATGACCTGCTCACCATACATGGTTTGTAGGCGTTTGTGAATGACGGACACACTAGTCCCATGGGTCCATTCATACCAGATAACAGTACGCACTTGCATTGCCAACCACGTTGTCAGTACATGTTTGTCTGCCATCGTGATTTGTACTCGAATAACCTAGGGGCACGCTGGTCTGCTGCTAATCTCGTCGCTCTACACATGTGTCATTCCTCCTACGCTGACGCTACTTCCATCATTGAACCAGAAATGGGTGACGATTTTTATTGCGGTTGTTTCAACTGGTGTGTTGTCTGCTCTTTCAAAAAGAATGACGATACTTACTTTCGGAACATCCCTCGCAGAAAATCTCCTGTTACTATAACTGGGTAATATATTATTAGATTATATACATGTTTATTAAATATTTTTGAACATAATTGGTTTTATATTACACTTAATTTTAAGACTTTTTTTTTCTCTTTCTGACTTCAATTTTCAGCTTCAAATTTTCTTTTTAACTTTATTGTCTAACTTTTTTTTTATTATGTTATGTATTTTCAATAATCTTATTTATTACCTTAGTATTAATAGCATTTTTTTCTAGTTTTAGTTTTACATTTTAAATTTGGTTATTTAATTCTTCTATAATATTGTAATTTATTATTAGCTAATATACATTTTATTTCGCATTTTTAAACAATTTTACTGATTGTATTATTTTTACTTATATATGTGTATATATATATATATATATAACATCATATTTGGTACGCCAAAAATGATGCATCTAAAACAATAGCCCCTTAGGTGGCTAATTATTTTTTGGTAAGCCATTCTCAAATATTCTGACCATTTGACTTAACATACTTGTGAATTAATAATTTTCAGTCCCAGATATTTACGAACCATATTTAAAGGTTGTTGGCCTAATGAAAAGTCGTTATTGACTTTGGTTAGTGTTGTTAAGAAATTCGAGATAAATATTTAGAATTATTGTTAAATCAATACAAGAACAATGTGCTCTTCAAATAAAATTTCTTAAAATTATGTTTGCCAATGATATTATTCTTCGCTTTGACCATTCTATAAATCACAATGAATATATATATATA
>BMAW01057692.1:0-11133 GCA_019974015.1 Nephila pilipes | reverse complement strand
GCATTGTCTGGATAGGAGCCAGACTGGTAACCAGGGCTGATCACTTGGAAGCTCTCACTGCTGAATGTCTGTTCACAGGCTAAAGCAAGTAGTGGGGGGAAAGAGAACAATTATTCCTTTCGATTAGCGTGTATTTGAGATTAATGTCGTCCCAGAGCTTATTAGTGGAAGTAGAAATCAATTGCACAGGAAACATTATCATTATCTGACTAGGAGATACCAAGATCATATAAAGTAGAATTCACCAGAATCGCTCCAGTTGAATTATAACAACAGAGAGAATCTCGTTTATCCGAACTTTATTTCCCAACTTTCCGCATTATCCGACGTTCCGCCACAAAAAGACTCAAAAACACGTTTCAATCAGAAGCAAGAAGCATGAGGGTAACTTAATTTTTGTTGCTCTGGACTCCACCCCAACATTTTTCTATTTTATTTAAATGAATACTCAATTCTCGGAAATTTAAAATTTCTGGGTTTTTGTTGTTGTTCACGTCACTCAGAGTCGTTGAGATTAGCTGTATATTCAGTCGCTTTGTTTTGGTCAAATTTTAAAGTTATGAAGATTTTTTTCCTATATAGGGGGATTTCCGTAATGAGAAATAAAAATAATATCGAGAGAGAGGGCAAACGTTAACACAAGGTTTATACGATCAAGGTGTAAAAACTCAACGTTTTCGAACGAATTCAAAAGGGGGAAATAAAAGCAGAAATTGTAAGAAAGCTGTATATACCAGCATTTAAACTTCGTTTAGGGCTTAAAAATAAGAGTAAAATTCTTCAGTTTGTTGATAACATTAACAATGACCAAAAAAAACCCCTATCCGATAAAGGCCTAAAGCAGCGGTAAACACCAATATTGACAAGTCTATTTCATTTTTCGCTATTTATACGAAAGTCATTCAATAAGTCCTTAGAAAAAAATAGATTAGGTAGATTTTTTAAAAATTTTCAGCAAATTCTTCTTTTCCAAGAGCGTTGCCCAACTTTTTAAACTATCTAAAAAGCAAGATTTTTGAAGATCCTTGAAATAGATATCTGTTTGCTCAAATGGTTGTCCTCCGAGCCATTTTTTAAAGTTTGGTAATAAAAAAATCCTTGGGAGCCGCATGTGGTTATACAAGGGATGTTGTAATAATTTGGACTTTAATTCCATGATTTCGGCCATCGAAACTGAACACGTATGCACCTGTGCATTGTCTTTATGAAGGAGATTTTTTTTTATTCTTATTCAAATGTGAAGGGTTTTTTTTTTTCTTGATTTATCCGCTCAACCGGTGCAATAAGACGCATAATACTCTCCAGGTATTATTTTTTTCTTTCTCCAAGCAATCGATGTAGATGATTCTTCTTGCATTCCAAAACACCGTGCCATCACCTTGCCATCCGATTTAACCGTCTCTGCTATATTCTGAGCCCGTTCGTCTACCCGCTATTTTGACTGTATGTGATGTGTAGTTGTGTAGCCACATTTTGTCCAAAGTTATGCATCGATGTAGAAACTCGCCAGGATTGCGAAGAAAAAGCGCCAAAATAGCCTTAGAGTCGACCACACGATTGCGTTTATTTCCCACTGAGAGCAAAAGCGGCACCCATTTTGCCGAGACTTTTTCCTCACCCAATTTTTCGTGCAAAATTGAACACACTATACCTTGCGATATGCCAGTGGCCTCAACTATTTGCGCACTTTGATTCTACAATCACTCAAAACCATATCGGGGATTTTGTCAATCATTTCAAGAGTAGTCACTTCCACTGGACGTCCTAAACGGCGTTCATCTGTTGGGGATGTAAGGCCGTGTTTAAACTAGTTAATGTACCAATTGTAAACAGTTGGAAGTACAGAAGCAGATATGGCATGAACTTCAAACTCAACTTTGATCTCTTTCGGTGTTAAACCTTTTAAATATAAGTATTTAATCACCGCTCTAAAAAGACTCCCTCTTTTTCCATTTTTGTTAATAAAACTAAGATTGTCGCTTCAGTCGAAACCATATAAAGGAAATATCTGAGACACCTTTCTAGTGTGCCATGATGCTTATTAAAACTAAACCAATTTCGATACTATGAATGCCATCACTTGAATTTTAAAAGGACTTATTGAATGACCTTTCAACACAGCTTGACGTTGAAGTTTTTTTTATCACAACTTCCTATCATCCGACATGTTCACATATCAGACGATCAACTGGCCTGTTTATGTCGGATAGGCGACATTATCTACTGGGCTTATTTTTTGTATTTCGGCCAGCCGATTGTTAAAACAGTATTTGCAATTTGAATTATTTCTATGGAGTGTTTTGTTTTAGTACATCTGAAACTATCATTACTCAATAGTGGAGGGGCTCAAATAGTTTAAGAGCCTAGTTAGGTAAACGGTTTTAAAACTATTTGAATCTTGTCGCTGCCTTAAAGACCAATCAGATTTCAAGTGACTTGGTTAAAGAAAGGTACATCTGTTACAAACACATCGTTTTATTTTCAGCTACACATTTGTCTGATTTTTGTTGTCTTAGGACAGATTTCAAAGGTAACAGAACTTACTAAATTCCTTAAATGACTTTTGAAAAAATGGTCAATATATTTAAGTAATATGAGAAACCTCTAAAATGGCAGTATGAGTTTTATATAATTAAACGTTTAATTTTTCAAACCGGGAACAAACAAATTGGAAATAAAGATACTTATTATGATAATAAACTTTGAAGATTTTCTGATTTTTCCAAAAACCAAGTTCCGCTTGTGGATCTTGAATATATGTCTAAGTGGCACTGTGAAACAGTTAGCGGAATAGTAGCCGACAGTGAAGTTCAGACAGCTCTCAGCGACAGTTCGCTTTCAAGGAGGGCAACACTACCAGTAAAGGTACCTAGCAGTCCGGAAAGCTATGTATGTTACTCTCTGTAAAAAATGTAGTTTGTTTCTCACAAAATAGTGTTTTCCGTTGTTGGATTTTGAAACGTTGTTTTCCGAATATTGCGCAAATTTAGCGTTTTTCTAGAGAAACCATCATCCGAAACTCTCGGTCTCTTTTGGGAGAATCATCTTGAAAAAAGTATACAGAAATGGTTTGATACATATACATAGCGTGCAAATGATATAACTTCTTCATCAAAGTTGTACAAATATTAAAGATAATTTTGGAGATGAGTAATCTCCTCTTCTACCGCAGGCAAAATTGCTGAACTTGTTCGACACATTATACACGCAGACAGACGAATAACAGCCTTAAAAGTACATCATGTGCAGATCTTCAGCCACCTTCTAGAGACAATAAAACGAAAATGACTTAAAATTAATCAGGAAACTAATGAATTTTATTGCGCACATCACTCCCTGATTATGAAAATTATCTTGTCAGACACAATGAGGAAAGAATGCAAACACTCTTGAAATTTAACCTCATCCTTCCGACCTAAAACCATCGAATTTTTAAATTTTTCACGGCTGAAAATGAAATTGAAGAGTCACCATTTTGCTGTTTCATAAGAGATGATGGAAAATGCGACGAATCAATTGTAGACACTTTCTGAAAATCCTATTCAGAAATGTTTCGAACAGTTATGTGAAAGATGTAGCAAGTGTATAAATGCAGGTTGGCAGTAATTTGATTGAAAAAAGTAAATGTACTGTACACAATTTCAATAAATTGTCATTGGCTATTTACTGAAAAGATTTGGCGACTGGGCATAAATATTTTGGCCTTTTTACGTAGATACTTCAAAATGCTTGAATAGAATAAAAAGAGTTTTTGGTTTTTTACTTGATTGTCAATTAATTTTCAGATTTTTCTGTGTGTGTGATTTCAGGATATTTATATATACATATAAAATGATTTTTATAAATGTAAAAATTAGTGTTATCTCCAGTGTTTAAAGTTCGTCTGTAAAGGACGTTTTTGTAAAGGGGCGAGTGTAAGACGTCACTTTTACACAACCCCATCAGATCAGAGCCAGTCTCCTAACGGAGCAGACGTAATCAAGCGAGATGACACTCGAAAGTTTGTGGATCGCAAGATGGTTTAAATTCTAAAGGTAACCTGCACTGATCACAAAGGTAACGCGAAAGGTTTTGAAAGAACAAAGGAACTGTTTTTGTTGTTACTAAACAAAAGCGTACTCGGATCTCATACGAAGTTTAAGAATAAGTGAAAGTAAGGTAAGTTAGTAACTAAGTAAGAAAGATAAACAACAATCAGGGTATTGTTAGTTGAAAAGTTATTACTAAGAAATGTCAAGAATGAGAATTGTAAAAAAACAGTAGTGGCAGAAGTTATTATTGAAGGAAAAAGTTCATTATAAGTTTTAAAAATTAAAGTATAGGATAATAGAAGTTAGTTTTCAAATACTAGTAAACGTGATTCTGATAATATACTGAAAAATTATTTCACATTATCAAATATTAAATACACTTATTTTGTAAAGTTGTTTACCTGTATTTTTTAAAGATAAATATTTTCGCCGCTGTTTTCTAGCAATCGAAAAAAAATATCTTGTTGAAAACTCGTCATAAATGTTAATTCATGCCTGAAAACAAACTAAAAACAAATACATTTACTCACTTTTATTTTCTGGCGGTGCACACCCTGATGTCAGTTGCTTCACTTCGATTCGAAATCCTGAAAGCTGTTGATAACTATCGGTCTTGAAATGAAGAATGAGCTCATTCTTGTCTCTCGGGAAATCTACAAGAACTGCAGATGAAAGAAAAAAAATAGTTTTTTATTATCAGAGCGATATATAACACAGCGCAACATGTGGAGTAATCAAAATAATAATTAAAAATTTTTAAAAAATCTGAAAGCGTGTACTGTAAAAAGCCTTTATTTTGTTGTTATTATTTTGAAAAAAGTACAAGCTACACAATTCAGATTCTTTGAAAGGAGTGTTGACCGTGGTAGTTTAGTGGTCATTGTCGCAGACACGTGGCCGGTGGTTTTTGTCGAGTCTTGGACCGAGCTTTGATGTCACTAAAGATCCGTCGTGTAGCCGGGGCTAATGCACGTCAGTTCTGTCAAAACTCAAAGTTCTCCCTTTGGCGTGGTTTGGAAGAAGTTAGGAGAGGGAGATTGCCATCTCAGGTGCCGTCTTCGTCACTTGACCGAGGCTTAAAATTACGTGATCCGTCGCCAATATCCCTCGTGTTGCTTTTAGTGCGAAGTTAATTAAATCAATCAATCAATTGAAAAGAATGTTATTATTTCTGCAAAACCTTTATATACTCGTACATGCTAAACCTGTACATTCGAATGTGCCTGTTGATTATCGTTCGATTCAAATACACCCATTTAACATCTGTTTAATATATAAATTTGAAAGTCTGTTAGTTGTCTGTCCTTTACACAAACCCACCGTCAATCGTATAGCTCCAATTTTTATGATGCTTTGCTGAAGTATGGAAGGAACTATAAGCATATCCCCTGGAGGACATTCGGATTCGTTTTTGGTGATATTTTTCGAGCACCTCTTCTATTTTCCATCCTTTTTTCCCCTGTATTTTTAGAAAAGGCAACTACTTTTTTCCGAACGTTCTCAGCTAAAAAGGCGCACATTTTTTAATAATTTTTAGATCAATTTTATTTTTTGAAATTGGCTAAAAATAACGAAGTCATATTAGTTTTTGTTCGAAATAATATAATTTTATAATTCGAAATAATATAATTTTATATAAATTTAAGGTTTAGTATTTGCTTTTGCATTCAAATCTATGTAATTGATTAAACCACCAATTAAAAAAAAAAATTTTTTGGGGGGGGGGATAATTTAATGGCTTAAAAAATAATTTAAAAACATCAGTTATTAAAAATAATTATTTATATCATAATTTTGGGTATGCATAAGTATTTAATTACAGAATCCTTGTGCAGTTTGTTTTGCTTTGTCGACTTTTTTCCTCCACAAAGAAAGATTACTACTTCTCCATGCTTAGCAACAGCACACATATCCCCCACTCATTATTGTATTCTGTCAATTTTCAAGTTCAATGTTTGGGAGAGCATCAAGATAATGCTACAGTTTATTGATATTTTAGAAGTACACGCAGACATAAATAGTTCAAATCAGAAGGTGGAGTGAATTATCGTTGATGACAGCGGTTCGAAATCGAAGGATTCGCAGCATCGCCATTCCCTCAAGTTGTGTTTACTTTCTCCGAATTTCCAATCGCAGCTTCATAAACTATACAAAAATTATTGAGTGCTCGCGACACTCATGTCCTCACTGTCTGTCTTTGCTTCCGGCAAGTTATTCATCATTATTTTATTTTAAAATTTATCCCAAGCTAAGAATGGGTACGTCAGGTAGAATACATACACGAAAACACCGTTTTAATTATTTTTACAAATCACGAAACAAAAATGTCTTTAAAAAGAATATTCATTTTAAACACAAGGGAACTGATTCTCATGAATATATGAATAGATTTCTGAACAACCTTAGTGCAACAGATGTACAGAAAGTAGTTTTCGAATAATGCAAAAGTTTTAGTATTTATACGTCAAATAAAAAAATCATTGTAATTGATAAAATAATTAATAATTTCATAACAGAAAATGCCAGATTTCCTTTCATGCAGATGGTATTCTAATCTTTAAGAACAATGATGGTTCGTAACTTTAGCAATAATTTCTTGAAATTTTCAGAATAATCAGTTCTTAAAAAATTTGCTTTAAACTTTGAAAGGTATATAACTTTTACTTACACAGGAAAAAATATTAACTAAACTGATGTACATTGATGAACTTACAGAATTAATATGATATTCATCCAATATCTAATTTAAATTATTCGCCGAAACTATACATTTAATTATTTAGCCTAATTACACTGTCATTTAGCTTTTACATTTAAAAACAAAATTTATTTTGGGATATTTCTTTTACTATATTCCTTACAAAGAAAAACAAAATTATGGTCATAAATAATCTTTTAGATATTGAATTCCAATTCAGTTATTGTGATTAGTTGATTTGCCATGTTATTCAAAAAGAGTAATTTATACAGACACATAAAAACGCTTAACTTAAAATCGATTAAATAAATTTTCTGTAATCTAATAAAAAACTTTCCAACAACATTTATCGGAATCGTTTAAGATGTTTTTTCATAATTTTGTCCCGAAATCATGACTGAGTGCTACTCTTCAAAACAATCTAAATCACAGTTTTAAGAGTGATTGGTGAAGAAAAGTAAAGTGTTGATACTGTTTTAAGTTTTGTAATAGATTACAATAAAAAGTGTACTGAAATAATTATGAAATCTTAAAAAAATGACAAAAGTCTTCGCAATTACTTAAATCTATTACACCACGATTTTCAGATTGTTGAGATATGTCTATTCTGTTTCTTCTTAAATAGAAGTTTATTTTCATATTCATTATTGACAAAAATTGCGAAATTTCTTCCAAAAGAATAAAATAAAAATAATTTAAACAGACAAAGATACAACAACAATCAAATAGAGGCGAGTGCCAGACCGGTGGATTATTTACTCAGTGTCATATTGAAGCTAAGATTTTTTTAATATTAAAACAAGCATATTAAAATGTGCTTAATACACAAATGAATTTAAAAAAAAAAACATAAGTAAAGTGAAAGGGAGAGGAAAAAGGATAGGAAAGTGAATGAATTGTTTAAAATAAGGATGAGATTTTTTAATAGATTTTTTTTAATCTTAGCGCAAGATAAGATTATAAAAAAATTTTATATTATTTTTTAACCCCTCAATTCCTTCGATAAACTATGTCTAATCTTCAGCAAGGGGAGAAAATTATTTTATATGATTTTTTTTAAAAAAATTATTATTATTACTATAATTGTACAATTATAATAATAATAAATGAAATATTATTTAAGCTTTTTTTTGATTATATGAAAGCTGAAGAAGGAAGGGAAATGTAAAAATGGTTTTTGTTTGGCTGGGTGCACAGTGGTCGTCAGCAAACTAGTTTAAAAGAGGAGAGGTAGGATGGCGACAGGATATTAAACAGCTGATGATAAGCTGAATAGATGATGATATAGGTCTTGGAGTGAGATATCCTAATGAAAAAGAGACTATTGAAGGAGTAATAAAGGAATTAATTAAAAGGGTCTGGGTTGGAACGCAAAGTGTTATGGGGAAATTAAATGGAAATAATTATTGCAAGATTAGTAGGGTAGGGCATGAGTTCCATTGTTCTGAGCAAAAATTAGCTGGACCCTTATTAGAAGGTTAATGTGATTTGTTAATCTGTTATAGAATCTTCTAGAGAGATAGTTGATGTGTTTAATAATAGGAGGGATATTGAGATCCTTGTGTATGACAGAATTTCTGACATACCAAGGTGAGTTAGTAATCATACAGAGGATTTTATTTTGAAGGACCTGTATTTATTTAATGTGGGAAGGTGCAGCATGTCCCCAAGTAGGGGAAGCATAAAGTAGGATAGGGCGGATTACTTGTTTATAGAGAAGGACTTTGTTAGATAAAGTTAGGACTGAATTTCTGCTAATTGAAGGTATACAGTTATGGATTTTGGCCCAGCATTTGTCAATTATTGATTGGATATGAAGTTTGAAGGTGAGTTTGGATTTCAGGATAACTCCTGAGTATTTGACCTCAGAGTCCCAAGAGATTTGATCATTAAATAATTTAAGTTTTTTATTAGGTGGGGGACTTATAATCTCATATTTAGACTTTTCTAAATATGAGAGCTTTAGTTTTATTAGTGTTTACAGCAATCCTCCAAAGAGTCATCCATTCCTCTATTTGTTTTAGGTGATTTTTTAATTTCACTATTACGTTTATTGGACTATTTCCCTGGATGAAAAGGCAAAGATACTTAATTTGAAGAAATTTTCTTAACAATATTGGTTTTGAAAAATGATTTTTTAACTACAATAGAACAGAATATTTCAGATAATTAAGAATCGAAATTTACTCATGCGATATGTTTTTGGAAAAAAAGCATCAAACGAAGTAGTCAACTTACTCACAACTAACGGTGAAACGATACGCTTCCCTATTTGTGCTAGTTCCCAAGAGGTCTTTTACGCAACTATTACCGCCCTAGCGGCTGTTTACACAACTGTCACTAACTAAGTAATGGTAAGCAAAACTTTGGAACTTCCTCCTTCCTTCGGTATGTAGACTATTCATAACCAATTTATATTTTGTGAAATACGAATTAATTAAATTTGGTCTATAAAGAAACTCTTCTTGCAATTGAGACTATGATATTCATATAACCTTAGTTAAATTGCTAAAGTAATACAATATTACGGGTTTATTTGTAACTGTAAACGAATGTTTTAGAAATATCTTTTGTTTTTATATCTTATTTGCTTTGTATAACGTAAAACCAAGATTCTCAAAAGGGAATTTTCGATGCTAGTGTATTTAAATGTGTCTAAACCACAAGGACGTAAAATACATTTTTATAATTTGTAAGCAATTATATTTTATCTCAAATATGTATTTTAATTTAAATTTAACAATTCATTCCATTTATTATTATTTTGTGAATTTATTCCTTACCGTTATGCAGAACTGGTAGAGTTGACCCTTTGGTGGAATTAATTATCCACACAGAGCTGATAATTTGTTTTGAATCAAACAATTGAGCTTTTGTATTTGAACAAATAACTTGAAATTTGGAGAATAAGAATTTGATTCGAGTAACTCAGTACTATATTGAGTGAAATTTCACAGATGTTGAAATTAGATTTAATTGTATGTGTAGAGTAAATATGTAATATATTTTAATTCCTGTGGTGTAAACTAAAGAATAGAACGTAACTATCTACTCTTCCTTGCTTTGACACCGCTAAGTATGCCATAACATATAGGTTTCCAACAATTGAGAGAAAAAAAAAACCTATGTGTATATAAATTATAAATTGTTTTTCTTAATCGAAACACGATGAGAGACTGAAGGAATTTTTGCAGCTATGACGTCATCCACACATACATTTATTTCAACATGCACCCGTGCTACAATTACCATGACGTATTTTCCCATTGGAAAGACAAAGCTTAGAATTAAACTAGTGAATTGAAATTTTGTCAGCACAGGAAACATCTGAAATTATAATTATGACGTGCTTGATTTAAGGCTCCCGTCTACCCACCATTTTGATTTCATCAGCTTAATGTTAATCCTATGGAATTTCGACTTGAATTCTCCTATCTTTACTATTTGATCTATTTGAATGCAATAAAGTGTATCTGAAAGAGCAAAATATAATAAATGCTTCTGCGGAAATACTTTTTTCCTCCGATTTTTAAAAATATTTGAAAATATTCTTTAAAGACCGGAAAACTCAAAAACGAATCATTAAAATAAGAATAAAAACATTTTTAAAAATCGGAGGAAAAAAGTAATTCCACAGAAGCCTTCATTATTTTTTGATCTTTCAGATGCACTTTATTGCATTCAAATAGATCAAATAATAAAGATGGGAGAATTCAAGTTGAAATTCCATAGAATTAACATTAATCTGATGAAATCAAAATGGCGGGTAGACGGGAGCCTTAAGTTAAAAATTAAGTACGAGTTAACCATGAATATATATGTACTGCTTATTAAAAAATAAATTAAAGAATTAAAATATGTCTGGTTTATCATCAACCACTACAAATTCTTATGTTAGGGTAAGAATTACGAAAATGAACTTTATATTTTTATGTGCATGTTTAAGTGTTATGTAACAAATTGTATGTAATACAAATCATTGCAAAAAAAATTAAAGTAAAGCAAAATTTGTTTATTTATTTTTTTTTTTTTTTGCGCGTGTACCCTTTTCCTTATTAACACATCGATCAATAACTCCCGAGTCTAACATTGAAAACAACATTTTTTTTTGCAAAATTTTTTTTTATTCATCAACATAACACCTTTTGTTAATTACCTTTTAGGGTGATACAATCGTTCCAACGCTTTTCCAAATTTTTCCCACTTTTTCGCAAGAAAAATTTCGTACTTGTTGCGAGTAAATAGCGATAAACAGCTTTCTGAATCATCGACTCGTTGCTGTTTTTGTTCCATCGAAAGCAATCGCGGCACCCACTTGGAAAAAACCTTTTTCACTTCACTTCAAAAAACCTTTTTCCTGGTCCGATCGACTTAAAATTTTGACACGTTTCAAGCAAAGGTTAG
>BMAW01057684.1:0-21455 GCA_019974015.1 Nephila pilipes | reverse complement strand
CAGTGTATAGACAAGCAATTTATATTTGATAGGCAAAGTAGAACTCCGACAAATTAGTGAGATTAATTTATTCGCGGCAAGTCGGAATTTATCTTGAAGTTGTGTTATATGTTGTCTGAAAGTGAGTGTATTATCAAGGATAATGTCAAGGTATTTGGCTTTTTGAGACCAAGGAATTAGTGTGTTATGAATATAAATTTGTGGTATTGGTGATCTTGTTGATTTAGTGAAGAAGACGGCCTCCGTTTTTGTAACATTCAGTGCTATTTTCCATTTGGAGAACCAGTCTTCTAGTATTGAAAAGTGTCTGTTGATATGATGTGCGATTACTTTGTTGTTTCTGTGTTTTGAAAGTATCGCTGTATCGTCTGCGTACATGCAGAGAATTGTGTTGTTGTGTTTAGGTATGTCGTTCACGAAAATTTGAAACAAGGCTGGCCCGAGATGCCAGCCCTGAGGAATTCCTGTATTAATAGTTCTAGGGTTTGAATAAGTGTTGTTAATTTTAACTACAAAGTTTCTATTTTCTAGATAGGATTTAATGAGAGTAATTAGGTATGGGGGTGTTAATTTTTATTAGTTTGTAAATTAATCCTTCATGCCAGACTCGGTCAAATGCTTTTTGTATATCTAGGAAGACAGCCCCTGTCTTTTCTTTATTTCTGAATCCTGATCTAATATAGCTGGTGACTCTTGTCAGTTGGTGGGTAGTGGAGAGTTGTGGCATAAAGCCGTGCTGTTCTGGGATGATTATATTATTTTCATGCAAGTAGTTGGATAGTCTATTTAATATTACATTTTCTGCTAGTTTTCCAAGTATTGGAAGTAAAGATATGGGTCGATAACTTTCAGCTTTTGTTGGGTCCTTACCTGGTTTTAGGATTGGTACGATTGAGGCTGTTTTCCATAGCTTTGGAAAGCAATCGAGTCTTAGCATGTGATTGATGATGTTGTTAATTTGGAGAATAGAGAGAGTTGGGATATGAAGGTTTTTTTAATATTTTATTGGTTATACCATCATGACTTGGTGATTTGTTAATTTTAATTTTGTTAATATATTTTATTATTTCAGAAAGGTGACAGTGTAGGGAGGAGTCATTTTCAAAATTGTTATCATTTATTAGGAAATTGTGAACGACATGTTTTATTGTCCTGGCATGTGTAGGTATGTTGATTTTATTTAGTTGGAACTGATTTTGTAAAGAATCAGCCATAATTATGTAAATAATCAGTGATGATTTTATTACGGTTATTGATTTTTTGTGGTGGCTTTTCCCTTCCCTAATTTGGGAAAAGAAGGACAGCCATCCCACGAGGCGACATGGCCAACACTTTGACAGTTGATACATTTAGGATTATCTTGTCTTTCTTTAATAGCACCGTTCGGGATGCTGTGGCTTTCGTCGCACTTTAGGCATCTAGTTTTCATCTCGCAATTGATCGATGAGTGATGGAAATAGTTGCAATTGTAGCATTGAGTTGCACCTGGTCGTTTTTTAAAATCGTCTATTTGTATTTGCATATGTATTGCTTGTTTTATTGAATAGATATCAGTGGCATTTTCAGTTTTTCTTATTTCTACTAAAAATATTGGTAAGGGTTGTTTGGTTTTAAATCGACGTAGTTGAGCAATTCTTTCGACAACTACTCCTTGTGAAACCTACTCCTAGGATATCTCGGGTGAATAATGTTCGTGCCTTTCTAGTGAAGGCCAGCCTCCTGAGGACACCTAACCTGAAGGACCATTTCCATGATCTAATCTTCTGGGGCTGAGTGCGTTTACCGCAAGACTCTGGGTTCCCTCTTACGACATGCATGAGCTACTAGGGACTATTTTTTCACAGCCGGTCGCCACATGTGTAATTAAGTAGTCAAGTTCAAGACTCCAATTGACGATACGTAAGAGAAAAACAATAATTTACTGGTTCATATCATAGATAAAATGTAAGATTCCTTCCTCTCTATTGAATCCCTCTTAACACTAGATTGCATTCTAATAATAAAGTCTTATCGTTCCAAATCGTACTTTCAAGTTAAGTGCTTATCACAGATTCAACTCTTATTACTCTAACTAAATGTCACTTCAATCCAAACGATTAGTTATAATGGTTCATTTCAATCCAATCTGCAATTATGTATGTGCTTGTCGTTGAACTTTATATACCTTTTTCCCTATCAATTCCGTCTCACATGCATATCACTATCCCTCATTCAATTCAATATATTTCTTGTCTTGGTAGATTTGTTGTTATTATTAACGTCGCACCAGAAGCAACATGAGGGCTATCCGAATTTTGTACCATGGTCAAGTGACGAGGACGACACTAAATCTGACATCTCCCTCTCCTAAGTTCCATGCCACTCCACCGGGAGGACTTTGAACCTCGACAGATTGCATGTGCATTATCTCCGGCTATATGGCGAGTCGTTAGTAGCATCAAGGCTCGAACCCATGACTCGAAATGACTTCTAGGCTACTGCGATCAAAGTTATCTAGGTCTCATTTGCCTAATAACATTGCAGATGGTAAAAAAAATTATAATTTCAAGCCACTCTAACTAGCCAAATTTTTTGGTGGTTTGTGAAAAGAAAATTAGGAAAAGCCCAACGTCACAAAAGTGTTGTTCAAAATGTATATTGTTTGGCCCCCGTGTAATCCTCCTAACAATTTATGACTAGATTTGTCAATGTTTCCCTTCGCTTTTTCGGCTCTGCAGAGTGTGTAGCCTCTAGTAGCAGGTTCGAGAGAGCCCTTTCTTCCTTTCATTCCGAGATTTTCGACATTTTTGGGAACCTCAAGTTCTCTCACGGACTACGCCATCTTGGATTTGTTCCCTTGCGCTGGATTTCTAGGCTTAATTGATGCGATTATAAGTGGGTATATGTCTCCTGGCCACATGACCATTAAAGCCTGTTTTCTTGAGTACTCTTCTAATTATTTCTGCAGATGTAGGTCTCTGTGTATCGTAGAAGTGGTGTGTATTGTAGAGCACTCACCCTCTCTCTCTTGTAGTTTTAGTCACTTTTCGGAGGATCCTCTTCTTGGGTATGTTACCTAGAATCTCCTTTCGTCCTCTTACGGGAATATTTTTAACGTGTCCCAACTCTTTATACACTGATGTTTTTTGAACACATCCGAGACTTTGCTGAGCTACTTTTGCAATATTTTTTTCTAAGAGATATACCTTCAGCCATTTTAACGACCAGCTGTCTAACTTGAGTCGCAGTTTCCTTTCTGGAACTCATTTTAAAAGTTAAAAATTAATATTTCTACAAGAAACTTATAAATTAGGATCTAAACCCAACCTCAAAATCAACTTTAGCGAAAAACTTTAGTAAAATTGTAATAATAGCTAATTTATCAGGTTGTGGTCATGTTCTTCATAGAGTATACTTAATTGTGTGATATCAATTCACGTCATTTAAATGAATAATTTTATAATAATAATTTTATTATATTAACCCTACAATGTATAGAGTATCCATTTGGCTTCAGATATTCTATTTTGAAATACCAGCTCCAATAAATATTTCAAACGGCACAACAACATGCATGAAATAAGATGATAAAAATATCGATATAAGCATTTAACTCTTAAAATTTCCAATAGATATAAGTAGAAGTTCTATTTTGAGAACTATATTTGTTACTTCCGAAATATAATTTCGAAGCAGGAAACGTCCTACTAAAATAATAAAATTCATCAAAATAGTAGTTTTTTCATGATAAAAAATTTGGTTTTATTTCATTCTATAGTTCAATACACTATAGGTTAAGTTTATTGTAGCCATTTGGCAACACCATGTAGGTACTATCAAAAGCAAACTATATTTACAATTTCTACATGTTGTGCTCATAGCTGCATAAGTGCATAATATGGTTGAATTTGCGACTTGGTAGGATTTTAAATTGCCTAATTTCTATTTATTATAATTTACAACAAACCTTTTCTATGGATGCAGTTTATTTTATTGACATTGATGTAAAAAGGAAAATATTAACAGAAAATGTTTGGAAGGCTTTGACAAGTAGTAGTGAAGAATATGATGATAGTAATTTTGATTCCACAATAGATTGTAAATTTACTTTTTGGAAACTTACATAATATTTATTGCTCTAATGATGCATCATCATACTAATAATAATCTGTATTATTAGTATGATGACGTATTATTAGTATGATGATGCTCTTATTATAAGGGGCCTGTATTATTAGCTCCTGTATTATTAGTATGATGATGCTCTTATGTTATAAGGGGCCGTGGTAGCCTAGTGGTCAAGATCGTGGACTAGCGGCTGGCGGTTTTCGTTCAGTCGCGGGTTCGATCCTTGGCCGCCAAAGACCCGCCGTGTAGCCGTGGCTGATGCACGTTAAATCTGTTCGGAGCCCAAAGTCATCCCGTTGGCGTGGTGTGGATGTTAGGAGAGGGGAGTGCCAATTCAGGTGTCGTCCTCGTCACTTGACCGTGGTTCAAAATTACGAGGTCCATCGCCAATAGCCCTCGTGTTGCTTCTAGTGAGACGTTAATAAAAACTAGACTAAACTAAGCTCTTATGTTATAATCACGTGTAATAAACACATGGTGAATCGATCTCTTAGATAGCGTGATTGGAAGGAACAAAATAGGTATACGAAATAAAAAGTGGTATTTTCGTATCTTTTATCATTGAGTTGATCTTGCTGTCATAAGCACTTGGTTATTATCCAAACATAAAAATGAGCAAATTGGAAACAAAGGTATGGAAATGAAGCTTTCACAATTTAAAGTAGATTTGACTGAATCCTTGTACTTTTATGCTCCTACTAAATCTACAAAACGAGGTCGTCCTTCAAATGGAGAGGAGAAAAAGCGACAACAAAAAGATAGAAATCTGTTCCTGCAAGAAATCCTCCGGTAACAGTTCGGATTGATGAAATTGACCATTGGCCCCGGTATATTGAAAACAAACGACGTTGCAAAATGTCATCCTGCAAAGGTTTTATTAGAATAAAACCTCTATGCTCGAATAAAAACAAGACTTCCACAGTCCTCTGACACAAGACATCCACAGTCCTCAACATATGCTCGAATAAAAACAAGACTTGTTTTAAAAATTATCATTTAAAATAAATTTCTATGTAAAGTTGCATTACCTAATGTGCCTATCTATAAAAAAAAACTTAATGAACTATTTAGTATACAAAACTATTGAATTATACTGTTTCTATTTATTTAATTATAAAAATTGCCTCAGTACTTATTATAAATTTAAAGCTATTTTTCATTCTAACCCAACCATTTAAATTGTATTTAAAATATTTTGTAGTTACTACATACTTAAATTTGTTGATCGTAAATAGATATTTAACTTTTTATGGTCTTTTATATACAGTGGCTCACACAATTGAGGATACACCTTACTTTCACTTGATAAATCCAACTTTTAATAAAAATAACACATTAAATAGAATAGAAGACGTATTTTTACTTTTACACGTAATAAAAGGGTTAATTTACAGTAAAAATAACGAAAATCAACAAAAAAATATCTAAAATTAAAAGTTTCACAAACATTTGAAGTAAACATAGACAGATCTTTACCTCAAAAAATTAAGGATACACCAATGAAATTTTTTCGATATATTACATCCATAGACAGTATCAGTATTTTGTTGCATGTTCTTTGGCTTTTATAATGTCCTCCAAACGTCTTGGTACCGATTCGACCAATTTTTTAGTGGTATCTGGAGATATTTTATCCCATTCTTCTTGTAACACTTGCTTTAAATGGGCTTTGTTTCTAATCTGGTGTTTTCAGACCGCTGTTTCTAGTGTGGCCCACAAATTTTCTATGACATTGATGTCAGAGGACTGTGGCGGTGTGTGCAATTGCTGTTTACAATGAAAAAGACACCACATTTTGACATTACGTGCCGTGTGTTTGGGGTCGTTGTCGTGCTGAAATATAAAATTTCCATCTAAACCCAATTTTTGTGCACTTTCTTTAAGATAGTTGCGGAGTATGTCTATATAAAGCTTATGATCCATTATACCATCTATAAAAACTAAATTTCCTGCCCCATTTGCAGCCATACAACCCCAAAACCATGACGGAGCCACCACCATATTTAACTGTAGGACGTAAATTTTTTGGATCCAAAGCGGTGTTCGGCTTTCTCCAAACGGTGTGACGACCATCGCTTCCAAAAATGTTGAATTTACTTTCATCACTAAATATAACTTCCAAAAGTTTTCTGTCTTCAACTGATGAGTTTTTGCAAACTCCAAACGCTTTTTCTGATTTTGTAAGCTTATGAAAGGTTTCTTTCAAGCTACTCGACTGCTATATCCAGCATGTCTAATTACATTTCTCACAGTTTCAGCACTTACACTTCTGCAGATTATTCGAGAAGTTTCTGCAGCTAGTTTGACTGCACTCAGTTTAGGATTAATCTTGATATCTTTTAAAATTTTCCTTTTAGCTACATCACTCAGAATACTTTTCTTTCCTCTTCCACTCTTATTTTGAATTAATCCATCGCGTTTAAATTTCCCAATGATTTTCTGGACACATGAGTGACATCTACCGATAATGTCAGCTATTTCACGATAAGGTTTTCCCTTCTTACATAACCTTAATATAAATTTTCTTACATCAATACTAGTCTCTTTCCGAGGAGCCATTTTCCATTTAAAATTACAGCTTTATATTCTCATAACCAACTTCAAAAGGCAGAAATAACAGTTGAAAAAGTTTAGGATAAAATTTCCCAAACTTAGATTATTAGTAGCAAGCAAAAAGAAATCAAGTGGTAGTTAAACAAAAATTTCATTTGTGTATCCTCAATTTTTTGAGGTAAAAATCTGCTTATGTTTATTTAAAATGCCTCTAAAAAGTTTTATTTTAGAATTTTGTCGTTGATTTTTCTTTATTTTTACTGTTAATTAAACCTTTTGTTATGTCTAAGAATAAAAATTCGTTTGCACTTCTGGTTAAGGTGTTATTTTGATTGAAAGTTGGATTTATCAAGTAAAAGTAAGGTGTATCCTCAATTGTTTGTGCCACTGTATGTACATATACATTTAAGATGTTAATAAATAGGCACAAAACAAAATGTCAGTAGATGTGTGTTGCTGCATGATGTAGCTAATTGGCACATTTTAATTTTTTGTTAAACGTAGTAAAACAAGGTTTATTTTAAAAATATTTTTTATTAACTAATACTATTATCGAAATCAAATATGTTTTCAAACGAAATTAAAAAAAAATCATGGATTGTAAGGTTAACTTCATGCTTATTTTCTGGATAAGTATCTTATTTAAGGATATCTTATATTTTTATCATTTCCTAATAAAAAAAAAACATTTACCATGTTTGTATTTTCAAAGTAAAGAAAGAGAGATGTATACTCAATTTTCGGAGACACTGTATGTGTGTGTGTTTTTCAGTTCTGAATGAGATTTGGAGCCTCCATTACAAATCTTTCACTGTCTTCTGTACTTAACGAATTTGAATTTATCATTGCAAGTAATCACGGAATTCACGATCAGTCTGTAAAAACATGCAGGAAACGATTGCTAAATTGATGTGATCTTTTGTTAGTAAGCGATTGTCGCTTCCTTTTAACAGAGCTCTTTGTGTTAAACCCCATGATAAATCGATATTCTTCGGGATGAATAATTCTTTTAATGCTGAAAGTGCTTATTAAAACATTTTTTATTCCGTAAATACAAACAGTATTCCTTTACTAACATCCCATTGGAAATCCCTCGTATGGTAATTTTTCACTAAATGTGAAGTTTATCAACTTAAAACTTCCGTCACAAATGAAACAATTCGTTGCTTCGAAATAAAGTAAGTTTACTTAAAGTATCTAGATGTCATACAAGACATTAATTTTTAAAAAATTGTATTTGTATTTCGTTACGAAATTATATAGCAAACGACAACACTGAATCATTAAAAGGTGTCCACGGTAGCATAGTGATCATGGTTTCGGGTTCGTGGCCGGGGTTTTTCGTTCAGTCGCGAGTTCAATCCTTGGCCGCCAAAGACCCACGGTGAAGCCGGGGCTGATAAACGTTAAATCTGTCGGGGCCTAAAGTCCTCCCGTTGGCGTGGTGTGAATATTAGGAGAGAGGGTGCCAGCTCAGATGTCGCCCTAATCACTTGACCGTGGTTCAAAATTTAAAGGTCCGTCGCCAGTAGCCTTCGTGTTGCTTCTAGCACGACATTAATAAAACCAAAGCCAAAATATCGTCACCATATCTTTTTCGGCCAATAAGTCCACCTTCGCCTTTCTTGAGAGCGGTATCACTAGAGGTAATTCATTATTTTGAACGTTGCTTAGTTCCTGGTGAACAATAATGAATCCAAGTCTCATCGAGGATGACAACTCGACAAAGCAGCAATCAAAAGTACCTATGAATCAGTGTTAAAATTGATTTCGCGTCATTTAACACAGATATCAGAACACAATGGTAACACAAACTTATCTCAGCAACACAAGTTGTCGTGAAAAACAGGAAAATTTAAATAACCCTCACATACATGCAAGTCCAAAGGAAAAAAAAGAGTCAGAAACTTCTTTATATCTTACTGAATTCATTTTCTTGTATTCAAATAAATACAGAGTTCTAAATTTGAGATAGTATATTTATAAAATTATAAGGGTGCTTTACAATTTCAGTGAAGGGAGGCAAGCATGTTGCATTCTAGATATCAAAGCAAAGATGTTAGAAAATCAAATTTCAGATAGATTCTTCCATATTATCTGAATGAGCTAAGAGTTTTTTACTTGTAAGGATTTTGCCGCATCTGCTATCAGAGCGAAACACATTTAGGAATTATTGAATTTCTCTTAAAGTTGTGCCGCGCGCGAAAATAGACTTCATGAATCAATCCGAATTTCAAGCCAAGGTAAGATGGAAGAATTGTCGCATCGAAATTACTTTCAGTGTGGTCTTATTTAACAAAACACTATATTAACTGTTAGATTATTATAATGTACCCTTATACGAACATTAAGAATTTTTTCTCTTTAATTTGCACTGTTTAATGGTATACGTTAATGAACTATTTGAAAGTCTCGTGTGTGTGCACTGCATTTATTTAGTCGTAATAATATTATAAAGGCACATTATGTTGTAGTTACGCTTTCTGTTATTAATAATTTTTGAAGATAATTTAACAGTATAAAATACTCGTCAGTAGTTATTCATGTACCAAATGTCGAGAAAAAAAAGTTCAGATCTAAATATTTTCAAGGCGGAGGTAAATAAATGAGTGGAATACAGAGATATTTTTTTTTTACTTTATTTTAGAGCCTCCGATAACTCAAGATCTTTTTTTCCCTCCATTCTCAAACTTTCGTTTCATTTAAGGAGAAATTCCTAGCCTGTTAAAAGTTTTAGCAAAAGCAATCACCTGTAGTTTGAAATTTGCCGAACAAAATTTTCTATAACTTATTTTTATACAAAAATTTTTTAAAGGCATAGGACACCATCCTTGTAACGCGCGTGGATTCTCTTCATTATATAACTCCACAGACATCATAAAAGTTTTATGAAATAGTGAATAATATCTCAAATCCAACTGAAGAGACGTCAGAAAAATACGGTTTATTAGCTACTTTCACAAAATATATAAGGTCGCTCTCTCTCGGATTTCTCTCAACTCACCTTAATCCTATCTTAGAATTATACAATGAGATCTTTGTTTACCAATTCAATCGCATTGAGTCAAACATTTCTTGAATATAGTAGATTTGTCTCGTATTACTCTATTACCAGACGGACCCGTGTGGTGATCGGAAATGACAGAATAGTACCACTGTAGCTCAAGCATGTCGTAAGAGGTTACCCTAAATGAGTACCCAGCGTCCGGGGGTATAGCCGGGCACCCTACCCCTGGGGATAATATCAGATGACCTCAGAGACTTACCTTCTAAAGGTAAGTACGGGCATTATGACCCCGAGGCACCCTAGTGGTCTTTTTCTTTCCCATGGCGTTTACTGTCTTTGGTAAACACGAGTGACGCACACCCAGGTTACGCTAGCAATCCTTCTCTATTTTCGACCCTCCATCTTGTCAACCAATTTGTGTCTTTTCTTCATCTACTTCCCGTCCAGACTACAGTTAAATCTTGTTTGGCGCAGCATAGCCATATTTGGCTCTTAAGCCAATAAGCTTTACTTTCTCAATTGACACTTCTTGTCGACCAATCTTTTTCATTGTTTTAAAGTCTGGATCACAGATTTACCTTACTTGGCGCAGTAGGGCCACATCTGGCTCTTGCGCCAATAAACTTATCTATCACTCACTATTATCAGACGTCACTTTTAATCAATTTTATTAAAAACGATCAAATACATCAATTTACTCCACTTAACTTACAAACATCTATCAGATTCCCGCTATCCTTTGTCCCTATTTTCTTTTCTAAAATTATATTTCATACTCATATATCACTGCTGTTAATTCAATTCCTTATATTTCTCATCTTCATCTAATTTGTTTTATCACGTTTTATTTTGTAGGCAAGGAGATGGAATTTTATGTAATTCAAATTACAAAATATCCCAATGTAAAGGGAAAACCGTGAATAGCCTAATGTCATATTATATATAAAATATAGATACCTCATGTCGTATACAAGACAACAGTTGGATGGTAAGAATATACTAGCTTCAGATAAATTTACCAGAGTCTTACCTATCTTTACTTTGGCATTTTATCGCCAATAGCCCTCATGTTGCTTCTAGTGCGACGTTAATAAAAACTAAAAAAAAAAAAAAAAGTCGACTTCTTGTGTTTCATTTTTGTGTGATTGGAAAACATTCCATTTTTATATAGATAATTTGCTTGGCAACATTTTTGCCATCTTGACATTTTGTTCGAACATTATAGGATTTTTTTTTTTTAATTTCAAGTTCTCTGCGGGATTTGAATATTTTTTAGAAGAGAAAGAGGCATTCTCAGACTATACACGCATATCGGCTTATATTATTCATAAGCATACAGCTGATGTTATGACCACAAGAACATTGGGCGGATGACAATACCATATTTATAAAACTACTTATTTCTTATCCTTTCTAAGGAGTTCTTGCATTGCGTGAGCTTGCAACTTCAAAAGGGAAAATTATATCAACAGTAAACATATCCCCATCTTACGAAACTGCAGTTACAAAGAGGGCTAAGTCTAAGATTTGAACTAACCAGTTAGCTCGGATAAATCGAACAAAACAAATTCTTATCACGATATTGGAATGTTATCAATGCTTGCTTTTTGAATAGGCAGCAGCTAAAGTGTTTCTTAAAGATTCAGAGCAATAGATGCTTTCGAGCTGTTAAACATTTATATATTATAACAAATTAAAGTTTACAATTTTTATGTTCATTTTGAAACATATCTTTGGAAAACTTTGCATTGAAACTTCAATAAGTTGAGGTACGTATGAATCTATACATTCGAAATTTATAAAAAGAGCTTATTGTAAAACATGATAAATTACAAATTACTTAGGTAATTTTTTTAAAAGTCAAAATACAGTAGATTGTGATACCTAGTAAGGACAATAAGGCCACTTTTATTTCAAACTGAAATTATGATGGCCATAATGAAATTGGAAAAAAAAAATGAAAAGCATGTAGGTATTGGGTCCTCTTTCTTTTATAATGCTTTAAAAGAATTTTAGTATAACATTAAGATTTCCACTTTCAATTTTAATGTTTTATTAAACACGTCTTTTTATAGGTAAATAAGCCAATAAAGCTAATACGGCTATTTTCCTATTGCCCCCCCCCCCCAAAAAAAAAAAAAAAAAGGGGTAAAAAATATTTTTTTTATCGAAATATAGGAGGGAGGGCCCTATTAATAGATAAACAACACATAGTTGTTCAGACATTTCGAAATAAATCTACGGGAAACTCGTGGTAGCTCTTCCTCTTTTATTTTCATATTCAAATAAATAAAAAAAAAAAAAAAAATGAACACGCACCCCTAAAAATATACACCAAATAATTACTTTTATGAAATAATAACGCATTTAAATTTAAGAAATATAGGTACAATTAGGGGGTTTCACTTAAGCAAAAGAAGCAATTAAATATTTTTTTGTTTTTTATGAATACTCGCACCTATAGGTTTCAGAAATCCCTGTGACTTCTGTATGAACTGTAAGCAATTTGAGAAATTTTATTCCAGTATCGAAGAGCATTTAGAAACCTATCTATATTAACTGTTTTACCAGTCTTCGATTGCTTAGAATTCCTCCCTCCCCCCCAAAAAAAGTAAATTTACCAAACCAAAATAATAATGATTGTCGCATAAAGCCGTGCAAACAAGGATAATATCGTTATCCAGAAGGCTTATCTGACCAATCCCGCAAGATACATTACTACAGCTCCTTCTTAACTTAACTTCTTTTTCAAAATAGTACAGTTGTTTTTTGGTAAGTCTTGAAATTTACACTGTGTGAAACCGCATAGTATATTACCTACACTGGTCATATTCCCCTCGGGTATCTTACAGTTGATGTTTGAAGTGCGCTTCAAATATGGAGAAATTAGAGACACCTTAAAAGCTGAGGTAGATAAACTATAATTGATCAAGATAAGGAACTGTTGTTCAATATTTTAAGTTTTAATTGTAAATAATTAGAAAAAAATTAATAAACAAATAAAATTTCTATAAGAAATGAAGAAATTCGGGGGGGGGGGGAAGAGTCTAACCTTATCTTATATACACCCCTGCCCCTAAAAATCACGTGATGTTAACTTAAGTAAAATAAAAAAAAATGCTTTAGAAATATGCGTAGAAACACTTCTTATTCTGACTTCCTTTTTACTAATTTTATTTCTAATTTTTGAATTCACAAACTTTCATTTTCACTTCCTTATTTTTCTTTCTTGGCTAATAACTTAATCACTTCACTTATTACTCATTTTATAGTCTTACTTTAACTATTTAAACTTCGTGAGAAAAGAACAGTTTTAGTCATGTTACAATAACAATAATCTTTCAAATTTCTATCGCATTATGTTAGTGAGCACCGTACACAGATCTCCTTCTCCCTGGAATGTTTCTCTTTCACTGAGGTACTTTGTAAGCAAACATCTTTCGCACATGCCCCTTAAAAAGTGCCTTCTACAGGCGGATGATAACATATACAGCAATCAATTGATAATATATTTAATCAATTGATAATATATTTAATCAATTGATAATATATTATCAATTAATAATTTTAATTGATAATATATTTAATATAACATATACAGCAATCAATTGATAATATATTATCAATTAATAATTTTAATTGATAATATATTTAATATAACATATACAGCAATCAATTGATAATATATTTACAAAACCTCGTAAAAATAAGATAATTTATGTGTGACAATAGTGTGCATGGATTAGCCTATGCAAGCTTACAACATATATACACCAAGACTCATGTAAAAAATACATTACTAAGAAAATACGAAGAAAGAACATACTTTATACATATAAAAACAGAATAAGTAGGAAAATCGATTATTTTTCTCTTTTTGTTCCATTGCTCATTGGTATAACTCCCCGTTTTATAATTAAAGTAGATCTAAAAGCACTTGTGACGTTTTAATCAGTAGGATCCAGTTTTATATCGTGGTCATACATGTTTTTTCAATAGCTAGAAATGAAAGCTCAGTTTATTTTGCTCAGCTAAATTTTTGTGTTCTCTTATAATTTCTGTTATTTTATCAATATTTTCAATGAATGATTGTCTTCTTATTTTGTCTATGGGGATGGTTCAAAAACTACCTGTGTTAAGAATGGGAATTAGAATAGAGTAACTCACTGTAGAATTATCCAATGATCGTTTGTTTGTTCTTTTTATAAGAAATCCATGAGTATGACGCCCATCATGTCCCAAAAAATCATCACCCTAACATTGTGGGTCGATGAGACCATCTTCGCCGTTTTGGAATTGTTAATCTGTGAAAAAATTTATTGTTTTGATTGTTAATTAGTTTCCGGTGTAAACTAGTGAATCAGGGTTTCGACAATTCAAGCAACGGCGGTGAAATTTTAAAATAACAGAAAATGACTGAAAAATCAGAACTAGCCTCTGAATTAATGTCAAATTTTTTTGGAGCCGTTTAATAGATGGCAGCATACAGCACCAACTTACATGAACAGCCCCATCTCTCGTGAAAAAATTTGAGCCACTCTCGTAGAAGCAAGCTTTTGAGACCATTGAAGAAAAATATTTTTCACATTAGCTAAAAATCTCTAAATAACAAAGAAAAATGAACATTGTTTTTCTTAAAATCAATATAACAAATGCCGTTAAAAATGTGTTGTTTTTATAAACCTAAGAAAAAACCTTATGAAGTAATTTTATAATAAATCACGTTATATATACATAACAGAATTAAACTTTCCAAAAGTAAGGATAGATTATAAAATTTTTAAATCCACACAATATTTTATTTAGCCCTCTGAATTTGAATTTTCTAAGTTTATCTTGTTAAGGAAGAAAATGGGACAGAGAGTTGACATTGGCCTGGATTTTCAGTGTTGTATCCTTCCGTGCTTACAGTTTTTATTGCACTTCAAATTCGTTTTTGAAAAAAAAAAAATATTTACGGTCAGAACTGTTTAATGCTTGCCTTTCAATTCTTAGTCGATATTTTTGTATTTTCTTTTCGTTGATTTAGAAGTTTGGATGATATTGTTGCACGTGTACTTTTTTTGTTGTCCCCATTTTTGTTTCCGCAGAAGAATGATTATTTTGTTCGTTGGCACCGTAAAACAACAATTTCCGATGCTTGTTTTTATGACACACCGGAAATGAGATTTGCTTGCACTTCTGTTTCTGACTCACTTTCGAATAATACTCCGGAATCTAAATTGCTTATATTATGGTAATAATCTAAGAAACCTTTAAATTATCAGCCAATCAAAAAAAGTATTTTAATGACAATTATTGACAGGTATCTAGTTGCTAAGGTATATCGAGATCTAGAGACATCTAAACTCTATAAACACCTTTCTCTAAAATTAAAAGGTAAAAAAACTTTTGATATTCCTCTAATTTAGATTGAGGACAGATATAGACCTTTATGTAGAAATTATATGCACAGCATGAATAGTTTGTTTCAATATATTTTTTTCGCTTGTTATTTCTTAGCACCATCAGAGACTGCATTACACTAAATTAGCTGTAATATCTTGAGATTCAAAATATTTTTCATTATAAGCTTTCTTAATTGATATGTCTACTACTTGAAATAAGTTATTTCCAATTTTTTTTTTTTTTTTTTTTTGTTTCCAAGATCAATTTCTCTTATTTTCTTTTCTATCATTCCATAAAAAAATAATCATTTTTATAAAAATTTTAACTCATGTATTATTTAATTACAGATAAGTGCTTACGGATGGTTTATATACTCTGTAAGCATTATATATTAACTCCACAATTCAGTCCTCAGTCTGATTGTACACGTTTTGTTTTGCTGGGTATTCAATTATTTTTACCATAAATGTCTACTTCTTTTGTTTAACTGTCTTTCTTGTTAATTTTGATTATTTTTATGAAATTATTTGTTTTATCTTAAGCGCACACACATTTTAATCTATAATTATTGTTTCTATTATTTAACAATTTTTACGTTGCGCAGTTGCCGCTTATATAATTAGGAATGTTCTCTGTTTAATAATGTTACTTATTTTTATGTGGAAACTTAGCTTCTTTCGACGCAATCTTCCTTACAGATTAAGAGGTGATTCCAAACTCGAAGTAAACTTTCGGATGGGAATAAAAGTCCCAGAACCCGTCAATGTAACTTCCTGTGTTTCAAAACTATAGGTTCCCATCATTTTTAGCCAAAAAAAAATTTCTCAAATAAAAAAAAAAAAAAAACCTGCCTATCTTGCTTTTCTCGGGAAAAAAGTTACTCATTTCCCTTTTTCTATAATTTAAAAAGAAAGAAAGAAAGAAAGGAAAATAAAATAAGAAAAAAAAAAAAAAAAAACAAAAAAAAAAACCCAAATTTAAAAAAAAAAAAAGTATTTTTTAAAATTTTTGTCAAAAAAGGAAAGTAAACCTACAGAAACATTCCTTTTTTTACCTCTTTCGAATGCAATTTTATTCATTAATGTAGCTTTGAAAAGAAAAGCAGGAAACTCGATTGGATTAACAATATACTCTGAAATTCACGGTGTTATGTCGGCCAAATGCTTTCGTCCTGTCATGACCTGACCAAACTTTTGAACTTGTTGAATTGAATTTTGAAACTTTGCTTATCGAACTGGATTATACGCATGCGCACTCTGATGCTTTGCGCATGCTTCGACTCGTGCATATACTAGTCAAAATGATATTGGGAACAAACTTATAATGTTCCAATACTTACAATTCATACGATCTTATCTTGCTTAAAGGATATATAGAACTATTTTTTGAGATATGTGTACGTTTATTTTAGTATTAATAAAGATTTTCAGTGCGTTATTGCGAGTATTGCCTAAGTAGGTGACAATTGACCTTCAACGCACCCTAAAGGAGTTTCGGACCAAAATCTCTCGTTATATTTTTCAACCCCTATCTGTGGATGGTACCAGCCCGTTGAGAAGGATTGCTCCAAAGTATGTGTGTATCTGTTTATCGTATTGGGTCCTTAAAGAAAATAAAGAGTTCAAAACAGGTTCGCAATCAAAGACGAGGCAGGTTGGATAGTACTCATACTGGAAAAATGTTTGCTGTTCTGATATCTTCTTTGTTTATTCTTCATGAATTTATATTTTTAAGAACGTTTCTGGATAACAAAAATGTGAGAGATGCAGTATAAAACAAACTACCATAACATTTTTCATAAACTCTATTGTATAAAATTCCTCTGCTACACACAATAATATTTTGGTACTAATTATTATAACATTATTAATATGTGCTAACATGTTGTTGTTTTGAGACAGAGGCGTCAACAAAAATGCGTGGCCATAAAACGAAGGGTTATAGTGTTAGGCTCAAAAGATTGACTTTGTAATACATTTTGATTATAATAATTAGAATTAGTTTGCTCTAGATATATATACATTGTTAAGATATATTTACTTTGATATTTTATCGCCTGCTTTTATTTTAATATCTGGTCAGAACATTATTGTCGACTTAAATAATTTATCGTTTGCTCTTATATTAAAATTTTATTTAATAATTTGATTTTTGTGATATAATCGTCTGTTTTTATTTATTTATTTGTTTTGTTGTTAACATTGGCAACGTTTTTGTTCGAAAGAATGGTTTGCTTGTGCAATTAAAAATGCATTAGGAATTTGATGAATGTATTTTCTTTGCTTGATAGTCATTGCTTCTGTGGAGCCTGGGGCTTGGAAGAGTGCTTAATTTATGCTAATTGATATTCATTTTGAATAATTCTACTTTGTCGAGAACTTAACAGGAAAATAAACATTCACACATGTTAAAATGAAATTAATAAATTTAACTCCAATTTTATTGTTCTTTATTATTTTTTAAATTTTTTCAATGTAATTGTACGATTTTCACGTAATAGTTATAGAATAATTTTGAGAACAATAATATTTAATATACGATATTTTTTAATATACGAAAGCACAATTACAACCGTCGAAGAAAAGGTGCGTGCCGAAAATGATTGTGAAACTTCTTTTGTAAATATTTTTATTATTTTTTAAAGGAAGCTAAAAAAAACCATACGAAAAGAAATGATACATTATATGACACAACAAATTAATACACTTATTACGCACTTAAAAAACTTTCGTAATTAGATACATTTCATTCTTTTTATTTTTGAAGGTCATTTCTGAGGAGAATGTTTTTATTAGGGACGAAGGTCCAACGTCTAGCCACCTTGATCTTTAGAAATAATACCAACCATTCTCGTTATGAAATTGTTGCAATGAGATTGTGTAACCCACAAATGCACATTATTGCAGTACTTTTATATAAAAGAAAATCATTATCTTCAATTATGAATGCAGTAAAGTCCATCTGATTCTATCTTGTTTAAAACTGTCTCAGACATTAGATGAACTCTTTATTACTAACAGTTACAATTTTCCAAATTTTCATGAACAATCACATAATGTAAGATTTTAAAATGAATGGAAAACTGATTGAAAAATTATTAAATGTTTTTCAATGTCAATTAAAATCTGTGCAAAAAAGTAATAGTTATGTAGAAGTCAATGATAATTTTCAATGTTAATTATAAAAGAAAAGAAAATGCTTCCAAATAAATGATTCCCCCCCCTTTTTTTTTATCATGTGATGAATTATAAAGATTATTTCTTTATGAAATGTCCCATGAAAAAGGCAATATGTTTGTGTCTTTATGAAATATTTTTCGATAACTTATCTAGTTTAATTCACGGAAACAATTTTTGTATTTTCTCTTTCCGAATTATAGCATTCTTTTATTATTTAAAATATTATTATTTATTTTCTTAACCATGTTTCTCCCCATTTAAAATTCCCGCAATATTTTATGATTTCTGAACTAAAATATGGTTCTCAATTTTAAAGTTTTAATTTTTCCATTTTTTTTTTTAAATTTTAGTTTTTTCTCACTATCAAAATTTGAAAAAAAAAAAAAAAAAAAAAAAAAACTTTTAAAATAAGAATAGTACTGTAAGAGCTCGTGAAAAAATACATATCATAAAAAAAACCCGAATAAATATTGTGTAAATGATATAAATTATATACTTGATAGCTCAAACTATTTTTAAATTTAAAATGTTAAAACGTTAAATTTTTTGTGTTAAGATGAATATAAGATTACCATTCAGTGTCTTATTTACCCTCAATAATTTAAATTATGCGTATAAAATATTTTCTTCATTAAAATACTTAGAAAAGTACTTATTAATAATATTTATAAAAATACTTATTATTTTCATTTAATAAATTTTTTCTATTTATTTGCGTGATGTTTATTTAAATTTAAATTTGTTATGCTATGTGTATGGAATTATAAGCGAATCTTTGCGTGGTTTTTAAATTGTGCAAGCAATTTAGAATAATAAGTTTCGCGCGCTTATATATCCTTTCAAAAGAAGGGACTTTCTACTAGTGCTTTCCGTTATTAAGTCAAAGCACACATTTTACTACAAGTGTTGTGATAGTACTCACTGATTTCTGTTTAACACCACAAACGTTTGTTTCATTATCACATTAGTTCCTTTTTTTTTTAATTGTTTATTAACGTCACACAGAGAATTAACACGAAGACAATGAGGGGCGTACATCGTAATTTTGAATTTGGGTCAAACGACGAGTACGACAGCTGAAATGGAACCTAGCTCTCGATACACTGCGGGTATTTAGTGGCAAAAGGGTTCGAAATCACGATTGGACGGAAGCAACACCAGCCACGAGTTCACGTCCCTGACCACTAGATTATCTCAGCTACCACATAAGCTCTTTAATATGGTACATAAACACGCGACTAACAATTTCGAGACCTTTAAAACAAGTTTTAACAAGTTAATTAACTGCAGTGTTATAAACGATAATAAACTGGTTATCACTTGAAGCCCTTTGGAAATGAATATAAAATAATAATAACCATATATTTTAAATATAATACAAAAAAGCTGCAATAATCTTAATAGAATATCTGAACAGCGAAGTTTTCTTTCCGTGTGTAGAGGTTAGATTATGCATATTTATTATTTGGTCTATCCCTTATTTAAGGTTGTCTTAATTTACTGGCTGAGAGTGAAATCAAAACTTGGAACACATTTACAGAAGAAAAAATATCATATCATCAATATAAGGTCTGTAGTTAATATAGATTGGAGAAATGGTTCATCACGTAACTTTCTTCGATGAGAGATAGCGTTGTTAAGGGAAATTAATGTCAACAGTGTGCGCTGCCATTTATTAAACGGCAAAAAACACACTCTTACCTGATCAAAATTATTGCACTTTAAGAGGAAAAACTGACACACTTACAATATTAACTTTCAAATGTCACAAATAAGTTATATGGTACAGATCTAGTCAGTAGAACAAGACCAGAATTATATGATGAATAGAAAATAGCTGTAAGATTCATCTAGTGATACAAGAGGCATCTGTATTATACTAATTCACTACATTTAGTAGAAGAATCGACATTAATTTTTAATAGGCACTCAGGAAATTTTGAGAAGCTTTTAAACATCGATGGACTACTTTTTGTTTAAAAAAAGCCGGATATGTTCAGTATAAGTTTATAGGTTTCTTAACTCTTTTTTTTAGAGAAATGACCTTAGATAAAAATCAGCATAGTTTCCTCAAAGAATGACCACATTTGAGAGAATGAGGAAATAAATTAATTCTAAGACAATCACAGGAAAAAATGCCAATTGTTGTAGAGTAAGGAGTGGAAATACCATTTATCCGAGTTAATGCTTTACAAATCAGAACAGAATAAGAATAACTTTGAATATGATTTAAATAATTTCTCCTTTATATATATATATATAAAGTTGTATTTCTGCATTAAAAATTATCTGTATAATATAATTTTGAATCTCTTTTAACTATAATAATACCTTCTACAAGGGACATCTCCGAATAAGGGATACCTCTAATTAAGGGGCAATTCAGTTGGACCTTTTGAATAGGAGATATTAATGTATTAACCTCTTATCAAGGATTAAGGGACATCATTACTTTAGGAACAAAACGTTTGAATCGATGCATGAATCTTATTTGAGGGTATTACTGGTAGGAGAGTACTTCTATGAAAAGATGAATATTTTATATTGTTTTGATAGACGTATGATTTATATAACTGAAAAATAAGTAACCTTCAAGCAGTTACACATTTCTACTGCAGGAACTAAATTTTTAACCCATCCCTTTGGTGCAAATGCCATCACAAAACATAAACTGAGACATCCACCCGTTAAAATGAGTCTTTAGAGCTGGAAACAAAGATAGTGCAGTGACAAAAACGATTATTAGAACACATCATTTTAGAGAGATCGATAGTGAAAGTGAATGGATATTTATTAGCTCCAAGAATTGTGTGGTTCGGGACTATCCCTAAACTATATGAGTAGCTCGGAAGTGAGTGCGGTTAAATCCATTTTTTGATTTTTGTAAATTTTTTAATGGTAAAAATAATATTCTTCTTAGTTATTGAAGGATTTAATCGCTGCTTCTTTTTTCTACGTCAGACAGACCGTCTTTTTATGGCTTTCGAAAATGTTGTAATAAAATTTCAGAAGCCACCGTAAATAAGTCCACTTTCTTAAAATAATTTTTTTGCATATAAACTTTAAAATAAAAACTAAAATGTTCTTCTTCTTTCGATATTTGTTAGTAATACTGCAAAACAAGAAATTCGTAGTTTCTGTAACTATCACTTCTGCTATTTAAAATTGTTCGAGATACAGACTTGAAAACAACCCCAATTTTCAGAGAGTTTTATGCACGT
>BMAW01057682.1:361582-408534 GCA_019974015.1 Nephila pilipes | reverse complement strand
TATATATATATATATATATATATATATACCCAACTCTTTTTTTACACCATTTTGAAATAACGCGGTTCACCAATACTTTTTTACATGATTTTTTTATTCTAGCACAGATCCCCCCCCAAATTTTTTTCCTTCTAATTTTGATAGTGTAATAAGAAAATAATAAGTTTATGACTACACATTTGTGTGTGATTTGGTCTACTTCATGGCTTGTTTACTTTGTATTCTGGAGTTACGGGAATACCCAAATTTTAAAATCACCTTTTTTTTTTATTTCGTTGTACTTCAACTTTAATACAGCTTTTCGCGCGGTTACCAACCAAACTGAAAATCCACACGTTACTGTTTCGACTATATTCGTTTGCTTAAATTTAAAAAAAATAATTGTTTTAACATGTTATTAATTTGAAATATATTCTTAAAATCACAATTTCTGTCACGTATGAAATAATTTTTTTTTACAAAATTCTATGCATTTTTTTTTCATTTCGAAAATTCAAGTTGGTAATGACGAAGATGAAGTTCAGCTATTAATGGCTGATTTAATTCAGGAGGGCTTGAAATTTGCTACAAGTATGGAACAGTATTTTCTTATGATTCTGACACGGAGCGTGGATTAAAACTTCAAATAAATCTTTAGTTTTGTGTAGCAGGATATCAAGAATCATATAAGCAACATGAGTAACCAAAAAAAAAAGACAGCCGCTAATAACAGACTTTATAACAACAATTAAACTAACAAAGGCCTTAATAACGAACAAAATTCTTGGTTTGAATCAAAGCGACAGTCGTGCAAGACATATCTGACACGTCTACTGATGATAGCATTTTTGATCCTGTTCGTAATAAACTTGCACGCTTGTTATCAAGTAACAGTGAATAGTTATTTGAAATTTTATTCCTAATTTCAATTTTAATTCTTATATGTAGTATGTAGGTATAGACTGAATTTTCACTGTACACTAATTTTAGTTTTTTTTGTAATAAAAATGAATTGTTTTTGTTTTATAAATATATAATATGGATTTTATTATTACTTTTTTGCACAATTTTCTAAGGAACGTAACTATCGTGTAAAAAGAGAGTTGTATATATATATATATATAGTATATAAATATAATACATATATATATAGTATATATATATAATATAGTATATATAAATATATATATATGAAATATAGTACATATATAAATATCTTTGTGCATGTGTAAGTTAAGAAACTCGGCCAATATAGCTAGGCTGAAGCTAATAGTAATTTATACAATTTGTAAATCATTCCTTAAAGGAAGATATATTTCAAAAACAAAATGTAAGGAAAGGGGGATATTGCGGTAGTAAATTGTTAAATTGTTACAACAAATCGTTGCATGTTTTGTTTGTTTGAGCATGTAAGAACAAATTTTGTATTGAAAAGTTTAAAATCAATAATTTAAAAACAACAAAAGTACCGGGAAATTTATAAAATGGACAAAAAATTAGATCGTTTAAAAATGAAGTATTTCAAATATTTGTAATTGGAAGAAAAATTAAGGACAAACTTTAATTTTATAACGCAATAATTATTTCAAAATAATCCTTCTTTACTTAATATTACAGAAGCTTTGCAATTAATCTACACGGTGGAGTTTGTATGCAAAACTTCAATTTTTCGGAATAGTGCTAATCGATTTTCCGTTCTTAATCACTTTTATTTAAAAAAATAAATCTTGTACGTTCAGGTGTAGTTCAGGTTAAAAGTTTATACATTCATGGAAAAAAAATTAAAATTGCCTTAATAGTTGAGATTGTTTATTTAAAAATGAATGCCTAAACATGACTGTAATTTATTTATATTTTTAAATCACGAAATTGCTTTTTTTATTTCTTTAAATGTGTCTAAAATTATTATTAGAGAGAAAAATAATATTTACGTATTCATAAGAAAAATTAAAGGTAGGTTATGTAACAATAATGGTGGTAAGATCCATATTGATCGTTTGTTATCGTGCAATGTTTCGATTAATTTCAGTATAACTCTTTACTATCAAAATTATTGCTTTTATTGCTTCTGCCAATTAAATAGCTTAAAATATAATTAATTTGGATGAAAATCTCCTTGAAATTTGTAAGAATTAAAAGTAAAACTCAATGAAACTGAGAGTTATTTCCCGAGTTTCATATAATTCTGGATTCTTGTTTAACACTCTCCAAAATTTAATATAATAACTGAAAATTTTTCTAACTAAAGCAATAAAAGTTAATTTCAAAACCGTAAAGTAAATGATTATATACTCAACAGAGCCTTTGAAAAGTTAAATTTTCTCAACTACTGTGTAACAGTTCTGGGCATAACAAAATTATTGTAGTACGCAGCTAAAATATTTCAAACAGGTTAGAGTAATAACAATATCAGTTTTTGAATATCTTGTTGAAATGTAACATATAATGTTAAATCTTTATATATTTATATGCTACATTTGTGTTATATATTCTTTGAGTTTTCGCTCCCCAACAGGCTTGGAGCGTTTCTTCATGTCTCCAAAAAAATTTCCAGTTTGAAGATTCTTTTGAATAAATTGGATGAAATCCTCGTGAATTGAAATAAGACCAGTTACGGTATCACATAATGTGTGCAATTTGGATTGATCCTGTGCCTTTTTTTACTCATTACACAGATGTTTACGAAAGAATGTCCCTTTGAAGAGTCACTATTACAAAACTACAGAAGTTAAAACTTTTTTTTAGATAAAATAATGCTTTAAAGCACGCTTGTTTAATGTGCGGCCCAAAAGCCTTTGAAATGTGGCCCAAATGTAAATTATGAAAATATTTAAATTTGCACATTCAGTTGAAAAGTCTTCAAAAAGTAATTGTACTAATCTTAAATTTTTTTCGTTAGGCATGGACGAAAGCACTGCCGCTTCTGATAAGGCACAATTGGCAATTTTTATAAGAGGAATCTATGAACAATATATCACGGAATAAATGGTTGCTTTAGTATCGTTAAAAGACACAACCAAGTCTGCGGATTTATTCGATGAAAAGGTTTTCTTAATCTATGAAAAATTTATCACCTAACATAACCGATAGAACCTCTGCCATGGTTGGTAAAAATGGGGGATTCGTTAAAATGGTTAATAATGAAGCGTCGCTGCCGGCAATACGATCTTGAATAGAAATAAAAATATTTATGGAAATAAAAGGGAAACCTGTGAATGAATTTGAGGACAAAGATTGGATTTTAGATTTAGTTTTTTTAGTAGACTTAACAGAACATTTGAATGATTTAAATTTGAGACTTCAAGGAAAAATTCAATTTATTAATAATATGTTCCAAACAATAACAGCGTTTGAAAGAAAATTGAAATTTTGGCTTAGTCAAATAAAAATAAAAGATTTGACACATTTCAGTACCTGGCTGCACATAAACCTGTGAATTGCATAAAATAACTATGCTGCATTAATTTTTGATTTAATTCAAGAGTTTGAAAGTAGATTTCAAAATTTGTGAAAAAATGAAGAGTATTTCAACATATTTTATACCTTATTTTCTCTATAAATAAATAAATTGCCTTCAAATCTTCAAATGGAGTGCATTGAACTGCAAAGTATCATTCAACTGAAAGAAAAATTTAGGAATTTACTGAAGTTTTATGAAGATTACCTACCCCGCGATAAATATCCTATTTTACACAATCATGCTTTATTAATGTCTTCAGCTTTTGGCAGTACTTATATTTGTGAACAGTTATTTTCAAGAATGAAGCGAACAAAAATCAAAAATAGGACAAAAATCACTGACAAACATCTTGAAAGTGTAGTAAGAATTGTTACTTCATCTATTGAACCCGATATCAATTTGCTTGTTCAACACAAGCAAATTCATCCATCTAATTAACTCGAATTTTTTCTATCTTTATGAAATCCAAACTAAATGAAACGAAACTTTCACAAATTTAAAATTAATACGTACTTACACATATGTAATACAAATTTTAAAAAAATTATAGTAAAAAGAAGTTAATTTATTTTAATAAAAGTACATAGAGTTAATTTTTATTTCAATTTATTGAAAAAAATGTTGTATGTGCAACCCAGGATTTTTTTTTTTTTTTTTTTTGCAATGTGGCCCTCAAACGGTCATAGTTTAGACACCCATGCTTTAAAGTTTATAAAATTCTAAACATTCAATATGATCAGCGGCAGAGAAACACTAACAATATCCAGTCGATTTTAGAATTTAAGCACACTTTTTTCTACATGTTCTATGTTGCGCAGTTTGAATGGCTGCCGTTATTCGCGTTTTCCGTTCCTCAATGTTCGCCGATAGAGGCCGGAAAAACTACTTATCTTTTTAGTAGCAGTCCCTCTCCTCGAAACAATATTGTATGGATATCAATAAATGATTGGGGTGCTCTTATTAAGAAAAATAACTGCAGCCATTCAAACCGAGCATGTTGAAAAAAAAGTGTCGGTTGGCTCTGTTATCGACTGGATATCATTCGTGTTCCTCTGACGGTGGTCGCAATAAATATTTATATCTTTATAAATTTTAAAGTGTTATTTTTAATCTAATTTGCCTAAAATTATTGTAATTTCTTTAGATTTGTGGTTGTAGCTCTTCAAAGTTGGGATATACTTTTTTAAACACCTTACGTTTCTAATCCACTATTCCCAAATATTTAAGCAGGGTTTTGTAACATGAAAGTACATGGTATATGGACAATCAAACACCTAGTGTGTTGAAACACAAGATCAATAAAGAAATTAAATTTTAAATCGATTGAAGTGTGATAAGAAAGGTCCACATTTGATCAAAAACTATTCGAACAATCAATGAAAATAGCGCAACAAGAAAGAAGCATTGGATGTAGGCGAAATTAATGCATATAAAGATACATATTAAAGATACAAATGGTCTGAAATTCAGAAAAACAGAACAATTAGTGAAGCAGTTATAGCCTTTTATCAATCTTCTTCAAAAGATATTGTGCTGAAGAGCAATGTGGCATTGATTCAAATAAAAACCTATTGTCCTGGAGCAGACTGAACCCCGCTTGTTGAGCTTTCTAAATCTACAATATTGCGACATGCTAGCAGCCTTCATCTGATTCCAGACAGACTTTATAGGGGACAGATCCGGCGAGCGTAAAGTTCATTGAAGAAGCGTTTGCGCATAATGTAGGCAACTTTGGACAGCTTTCGTTGAATGCGGCGCGCATTACCTTGCTCACATGCTGAAACAAAGCACCAACACTCCTGATTATGTATGGAAGCACATAAGGCCATACAATATCATCCATGTACCACTGGAATCGTAAAGATTCAAGTAGCAAATTATATAGTATACCAACCACACTTCGAATTTTATTCCAATAATAAAAGCTGATGTGTACGCATACGCCATCGCACGACAGTTGGATCACTTGCTTTGCTATTTATAAAGTTTGAAGGTTGTGACATGATTTGTTCTAGTTGCGTTACTTTCTTTGACCGTGAGTGTATACTGAAATCTTTGTTATATACGGAAATTAAATCTTAATTGTAGGTTTAAACTGTTTAGTATGATTTACAATTTCACAATAATTTCAGTATGTAATGCATCGAGAAGGCGTGTTTGATGACGTTCAAGAAAGAATGTAAGATAAGAATTTTCTGATCATTTCCTCAAAAATTGTCACTTGGGAGAAACTATCTGTAGTTTCATTTTGTATATTATTTTGACACCCTTTAACTCAGTAATAATAAAAGTATTAATTCGAGATATGTTTCTCCGTTTAATGTTATTCATTTAATATGTTATTCGTAGTATCGGTCAGAAGTTTCAAGAAAAATACTATGCGAAAAACAATTTATTTTATTTTTATTCTTAGTTGTATATATATGTATATCATAAACGTTAGTAAGTCTTGTTACGTAGTAAAATTCCTTTTCAGTTTTTAAAATAGGTTAAAGATTATAAAAAGAACTTAGGTCCTGAATGAAAGGCATTATCTTATTCATTCTACTATGACTGATAAGTTGGATTCAGGATTGGTGTTTCAGTTAGTTTTGTAAAATGAATGAAACTCATATTTTCCAAATATCCATGACAGAACCAGTTCGACACTTTCATATTCATAATGCATAGGTAATTTTTTAAGAGATTCGAATAGTAAGACAAAGCATCTCACAAATGCTTCTCAGGATTAATTCTAGTTTTGTTACATATATTTATTGATACTTTTTTTTATCGTACCTGTGTTCATACCATTCCATCAAGTGATCGAAGTAGTCTTCGTAATGAATCTTGCCAGTCATAAATATCTCGAAAAACTCATCAAAATTCCCTTTAAAGCCTTTGTGTGGAATATTCCTCATGTGATGAAAGTACGAAACGCAACAATCCTTGGGATTCCTGGCAATGTAGATATACTTGGCTTCTTCAGACCAAGGAATCAGGCGGAAGGGCAAATGTGTTTTGATAGCGTTTGGTCTTGGCATATCTTCAGCTGATTTCCCCCCTATAATTATAAAGGGTTTAACAGAAAATTACTTACATAATTTCAATAAAGGATTTCACTTAACTGTGAATAATTCTTAAGCACGATGTCAAAGAGCCAGGCCATGACCAATCAGTTTGTGTCGTTGAAAATGTTGCCGAAAGCATTTGCCACTTTGAAAAGAACTACAATCAGTTTGCTCCTCCAGAATTTTTTCGAAGTCGTGTTTAAAAAATATTAGGTCCATTATACAGGTTTTTCTGTCATTGGATTATAAATGCTATGATTTTTTGTAATGTTTTTCGTAGTGTTATACAAAGATGGACAATTTTTTCTGAAAACCTTTTTCAGGATGGCGATCTGTATCATCTTCTGGATTTTATATTTTTCTTTAAATCTGCATCTCTATAGTACTCTCTATCAAGATTCATGGTAAATTATATTAATATATTTATTACAAATTACAACACATTCAGCCGTTGTAGTGTATCGAATGCTGAACGGAGTGATATGCGAAGCATTTTATTTACTATTTTTATTATCCTAAACTACAGACCATTGAAGGTTCTTCGATAACATTCTTTATTTTGATAAAAATTCAAATTATTTAGTCAGAAATAATGAAATGCATAGAAAATGTGATATATATCTGATAAAGGGAATAAAGACCAATATTTTGTGTGACATCTAAAATTCGGCAAATTCCCGAGATTCAGTATAATTTAAGTAATACTCGTATGCTATAAAAGTTATTAATAATTCTTATTTTTATAATCTGTCTTGATTCCTTACCTTTAAATTAAAAGATGTCGATAAAAGTTTAAGTGCATGTATACCGACGGCTTTTTATGTATATTTATTTTTTTAAAAATAGTATATTATTAAAGTAAATGTTTCCTACATTTGAAAACTTTAAAAATTGTAAGCAAGTGCAAGAACATTGGAGATTGCAAGAAATTGACTGAAGCACTGCATGATAAACTTCTATACATGCATCAACCCCAAACTAATAATAAGACGCTGCCAATACACAATTGAGTATTAATACACTTCTAAGAACTCTGTAAGATATCGCGTATTAAATATGTATTATAATTTATGCCTCACAAATATTTATAAATATAACTATATCTTATTGATAGTATTTGAATTACGGAAGTATTCTATGCAATTTTCAGAACATGAATTTTAATAGATAAGTTAAACGTTACTTGATTATTCGTAAGCTGAACATTTAAGGTTATGAGTTTATTATGCATTTCTTTTCAATTTGGAAAGAAATAAAGGAGACGCTTCTGTATTTTAACTCGTGTCATCCGGCTGCTCAAGGGAGCAAGGTATTCATAAAGTACTTGCCATCAATTGTTTGTCTTTACCTGTAGTTTTTTTGTTAAATCCCATGTTTAAAGGAGCAAAGAGCGCATAGTTATTTGAACATTGTTATTTTGAGAGAATAGTATACATCTGATTATTTCTATTAAGTATATTTAAGATAATTTCGCTTAACCGGTTGTTTCATCATCGGGACTGTGGGAATACATTAAAAAGACCCTTAGTTAACTAACAAATCGCAAAACTAATATCAGAATGCCTCGTATCATATGTAAATCAAAATACTAAAAACGTAATCTCGAATCATATTAAATAGCATCGGTAAAAAACGAGTATTTTGAACATGGATTTTCTTTCAAACTCCACACTTCGAGTAATAATATTTTTTATACTTTAAATTTTTTGAGCAAAAGGGAACGTTGAGTTAAATTGAATTTATTCAATAATTAACAAAAGATAGTTTAATTAATGACCCTTTCAGCTTAGCAACTTGGATAAAAACTTGGTGTAAAATTTAATTCTTTAAACAATTAGTTTTAATCAATTAATTTTTCTTAATTATAACAAAAGTATCGTATTGTCATCTGAAACAATCGTGCATAAAAAATTTCAGCTCCATCGAGTGCTTTAAAGTGTGAGAAAAAAGCTTTTAAGGTTTTGATCCAGACATACCATGTCTTGATCAATTTAGCCCTCTTATTTCATATTAAATGGTTTTCTTCTACAAAAGAAGAAAACCCATTAATATGAGGTAAGAAAGCAAAACTGATCAAGATAAAAAAAAAAACATTTTTAATGTAATGTGCTTTAAAAAAATCCTGTTCACTTTTAGCACGGGATTTGCTCTGAGGGAGATCAACCCAGTAGAATGTGCACTGATTTGTTGTAAAAACCCTTTGCAAAATTCGACTTGTATATATAAAATTTCGCTTGTGAAACAAATGTGATATAATTGTTTATTAAAGTCTGACTGAAAAGTAATCTGAAAGCTACTGACAACGAACTTTGTTGTTCTGAACCTTGGTCAAGTGACGAGGAGGATTCCTGAGCTGGCACCTCCCTCTCCAAACTCCCATACCACTCTAACGGGATGACTTGGAACCGCAGCATGTGCAACGTGCATCAGCCCCAGCTACACAGCGAATTTTTAGTGGTATCAGGGCTAAAACCTACGACTCGAAGAAAACACGACAGCTTGTAAAAAATTACTATCTAATTTCCATTTAATTAATATCTCCATTCCGTGGTTTAATATTTGCATTATAATGTAAGTACCCTCTTAACCAGCTACCGTAGGACCGTATCTTAGACCCCCCGTTTTACGAATCTTAGAACTTTATGCTTCCCATACATATCCATGGCTACTGCAAGAAGTCCAACAGATTTCTAGAGGATTTTCTGTAGGTTCAGTGTATATCTACTAGAAGTATGCAGTATATGGGGGAATTAATTATTACATAAAAGGGAAAAATTATTCAAATTTTTAGTAGGAGTTACTATAAGAAATTACAGTATTTTAATAAAAAAAAAATCATCTAGTATTCTCGAACGTTACTTTCGCAACGTTTACACAAATATAAGTCTGTTCAGCTAAAAAAAGGTAGTAAAAATTTGCCAGTTAAAGACAGGCACAACGAAGCACATTGCGCTGGCTTTCAAGCGCTGCGCAGGCTTTCAACCAAGCGTTTGATTAACTGTGCATTTACCATTAAATTTTCTCCTCATTTCTTTCCTTGCACAATATCATTTAATTAACTGGGAGACAACTTACCTCTAGCGTCCATAAAGGGAGACACATCGTTGAATCCTTTCTGAGACTCAAGCGGTTCCCCTTGTCTGAAAATGAGTACGAGCATCTGTTGAGCCCAAGTGGTCCCACATTTCGGATACGTGACTATGAAAACATCTCCTGGGATCGGTTTGTATTCCAACGCAGAGCGGAAATTTCCGTGTGGAAACATGGGAATCTGAAATCCATTCACGTAGTGAGACAGAAATGGTTCGGATGAGGTTTCCTCCTCTTGGGGCCTTTCCATCCTGAATGAAGGAAAATAATAATTAAAACAAATTTATTTTTGTTCATATTTATATTAATATATATTTGTCCCAAACCGCTGGTGATAAAAAAAATAGTAAATACATAATAATAGTACACAGCTGGCCATTAAAATTACAACACCATGAAGGAAAGCAAATTCAGAAAATATATTTATTGAACGATTACAATATTGTATAAAGACAAAATGACTAAATTTGCAAGCAGATTGAGGGCTTACAAGGGTGCTAAATTAGTAGAAATGCCTGCCAGGTATGGCAGTTAAAACGGGCCTTGCCCGGTTAGGAATGGAGTCGAATTGGACTTGGATGATAGAAACGGGTTACTCATTTCAAACTGCTTCAAGTCTATGCCACATTTCATCAACTGTATTAGCTGGAGAGAGGTAGCAAGCCAACCTTTCAACAACCCATGACCAGATGTTTTGAATGAGTGATAGATCTTAAGACCATGCAGGCTAGGGCAACAATCGAATACCCTGTGTATAGAGGTAGGTCAGGACATAATGTGCAACATGTGGTCTTGCATTTTCTTGTTGAAATATGGCGTTCGGTAGGCCTCAAAGATTCTTAGTCCCACCTTACGTCCAGGCAACCACTGGACGTAAGATGTCAGCAATGTACCGATCTGCGTTCAAATCACCATCGATCCGAACTAGAGATGTGCGTGTTGTGCACACAACAGCTGCTCAAACCATCACTCAAGATGCTCCTACGCCGATTTCGAATGCAAGAAAACAACAAGCGGTCCCCTCAAAGACTTTAGGCATGTATACGGCCAGCAAAATACTGCACGCGGAACCAAAAAAACCTCGCAATTTTGAATCACGGCCAAGTGACAAGGATCACTCCTGAACTGGCACTCCCTCTCCAAACTTCCACACCATGCCATGGGAGGAATTTCATCTTCCACGAATTTAACTTGCATCAGTCCTGGGTACAAGGTGAGTCTTTAGTGATATCATCCTTTGATTCGAAAAAAGCCGCGAAATCGCGACCATTACCGCTTGGCTACAGCGACCTCAATAAAGCAAGGTATGAAAGAGCTTAGAATGTTTTCAATCACATTAAAGTAGTAATAGAAAAAAACAATTATTTAAATAAAATTGGAAATTTGAAAATGCAGTTATAACGAAACAGGAGAAATAAGAAATTTATTTTATCTGACTGATATCCATAAAATTAACTGCTTTTTTTTCTCTACAAATGTATTGAATTTCAGCGAGTATAGCATCTTTAAATTGTAAGAATTTTTATAAGAAAGGTACAAATTAAACATAAACATAACTAAATTTTCTGGCAGTTTCATTAAAGTAAAAATATATCTACATCCCCCCCCCCTCTTTTTTTTCATTTGTTTCGTTTGGAAACAAAATTATTCAAAATACAATCTGGAAAATAGTGAACAAAAATTTCAAATCTGTGGACACGAATTTAAATGGGGATTATTGAAATATATTAAAAATTTGTTAACCTGTGTACCATTCAACATCACGAATACTTTTTTTAATGAAAGCACTTATGATATCGAAAGGTCCTGAAATTGGTCACTAATAATAAGATATAACTTTGTGTAGCTCTTAGGTTTTATACACGTATATATATATATATATATATATATATATATATTAGAGGGACTGGAAAGCAATGTCACTTTTACGCCTGTTGATATTCGTTAGTCAATTATCAGCTCATTGTGAAGTCTTTAATTTTTTTTTTTTTGCTCAATTTTGGATGAAAAGGCCTGCCAAATACCAATGCAACATATTATGCAAATGGCAAGAGGTACATATTAGACGCTATATGCTTTTTGAATTTCACAAGGATAGTAATGCAATGGTTGTTACCAAAAACATTTGCAATGTTAATCCAAATGCATTAGTCATTCATAAATACCAAAGGTGGTTTTCTAAGTTCAAATCCGGAAATTTCGGTCTTTCCGACTCGTACTGGTCAGGAACCCCAAACACTTTAGACACTCACATGTTAAGGGCTGGAAGTGGAAGCCAGTCCGTATCAGACAGACGAGGACTAGTCAAACACTCTTAACTAACCTTGGTCGATCGTCCAAGAACATTTGCAGTAGATTGGCAAAGTAAACAGAGCAGGTGTTTGGGTACCGCATAATTTATCCGAAGAAAACAAAGCTAACCAATCCACCGCATGCAACTTATTGCCTCAGCGGCACAATACAGAAGAGTTTTTTGATTACTTGATCACTGGAGATGAAAAATGGATCCCCTATGACAATCTACAAAGCAAAAGGCAGTAGCTCTCTCCAAATCAATCGCCAAGAAGTACAGGTGAGGCGCTTTTCTGTGGTTGGTGGAGTATTCACGGGATTGTTCATTTTGAAGTGTTGAAACGTGGACAAACTGGGAATGATGACCTTTACAATGACAACTGGACCGAGCAAATGAATCTTTAATTGAAAATTTCCTAATGATCGTCAACAGAAAAGGTGTCAATCTTCAAAACGATAATGCAAGACCGCACTGCTGAAGACGAACCCTGGAAAAAATTAATGAATTGGGATGGAAGGTATTGTCTCACTCACTATACTCGTCCGATATTGCACTATCGGAATTTCATCTATTCCGATCGCAACAGTATTTTCTAAGTGGCAAAAAATTTGAAAATTCGGATGATGTCCAAAATACCATCTCCAGGTGTTTTGCTTAAAAGCCAGTTGATTTTTATCGATCTGGCATTGAAAATTTGCTCACCAGATGGCAAAGGGCTGTTGATAACGAAGGTGATTACATCATTGATTAAAAATAAAAATTTGGTTAAAATGTATCTGTTTGAATTTAATGTAGAGAAGAGAAATGACTTTCCGGTCCTCCCTATATATTACTATTATTATTACATTTTATTATTCTATATCTTGTTTCAAAGGTTTTTAAAATACTTTTACTCAGAAAATATTGCACAATGTAAGCACACACACAAAAACATCTTAACGTGAAACTTTACTATTTAAATTGAGGAAACACGAATTATTAAATTACAAAAAGTTGAAATAATTAAAATAATTTAATAAAATTATCATGTTACCTAGTTTGAGAAGCCATTTGCAAAAACGGATAGCAGGAAATTTAAAAATCTAAAATTGCCCAAAAATAAGCTGCATCAAATAATAAAGACTTCGAAAACGCTGGAATTGTTTTTGTTGTTTAAAACTGTTGAATTAGCTCTTTTTTACGATTGGTTCAAGGAATAATCTGATTCTATTGAAACTAGATAATAATTTTTAGAATTGGTGTCACATGGGTTTGAATCGATTTCAGAAAACAAAAGAAGAATTAAAGAGATAGTTACTCAGAATTTATTCAAATGGATATCGCAACGATAAGTAAAAAAGAAATAAATAAATGAAGAAGTATATAAAATACCATTTTGAAATCATCTGTATATTTGTAATGAATTTATAATTGATCTTTATCTTTGTAATGAATTATCTTATTATCTTTGTAATGAATTTATAATTTTATGTTTTAATTTTCACTTTTCCTAAATTTCGAATAATATCACTTTTTAGAGAAGGCAATAAGTATAAAAATATGCTGTAAAAATAATTGTGCATATTATATAAAGAAAAGGAAATAAAGGGGTTCTATCGCTATTTCTAACCCTTTGTGACTTTAATATGGTGTTTAAATTGAGAAATCTCTCCCAATGAATGAAACGTGGCGAAAGTAGATTGTAACAGAAATACTGAAGAGTGAATGAATATGATGGAGATTATAAGAAGAGAAAAATTTAATTTTGTGGCTCATGGTAGAGAGAGTGAGTGCATCGAAGCGTACCTACGCTACTTAGAGAAATATAGAAACAAACATAGTTAGCAAAGGGTCAGTGATTCAAGTCTTAAATGAGAGTCCAACAAATAGGCTTTTATTTAAAGTTCTACTAAGAACTCGGGTCCAATTGGTTAGTATCAGTTAAAAACTTTGTTTTGATCTGTTATTCAGTCGTGTGTGGGAACTAAATGCACGGGCTAAATTACAAATACCTTGTGTTTGAATTATTTTGATATTTTAATTAACACAGGTTGAGTTACTGCCTGATTTGAATTCACTAGTAAATGTGTTGATTAGTGAATCTTTACCTATTGCTTAAGAATGGGAGGAAAACGGAGTCATATCGGGGTGTTACAAGCATAATTCGTCTCGTTTAATAATTCTTATTTTTCCAATCTATTTTTAATTAGTTTTTGTCTCTCAGAGGCTAGCTTTCTTTACGTAAGTACAATTATCATGATCCATAGGTATTCTAGTGATCTTTTTCTTTTCCACGGGGCTTACTGTCTTCAGTAAACTTGAGCGTTTTTGAGATACCCCTGAGATTCTTCTCTATTTTAGATCCTTCTCCTAGTCAATTAATTTTTACCTTTTCCTTCTTTTATCTATCGATATTACAGTTTAAACAAGTAATTAACGCTGTTTAGACGGATTTGGTTTTTGCGTCATAAGCCTTATCTGTCACTTTGTGGTACCGGTAGCCGAATGATTATGCTCGGGAGCTCAGAACCGGCGTTATTTCGGTCGAGTCGTGGGTCACATTCCCAGTGGACCCAAAACTCATTGCATAGTGGAGCTGATGCAAGTTAATTTAATCGATATTCAAAATCTTCATATCAAGAGATGGTGTGGATGTTAGGACGCTGCGATTGCAAATCAGGTGTCGCCTTCATCATTTGACGAGCCTTAAATTACAAGATACATCAAATAGACTTAGTAGTGCTTCTATATGCGACTCCAAAAACAATCAACCAATTTATGTAATTTTTTTTTTCTTATATCAGTTTCAATTAATTCATACATGAAATATTACAATACGAGGGTGGTTCAAAATGTAATCGTGTTAGTAATGGAAATTAGGAATACAGTAACTCACTGTAATAAATAGTCGGTTTCCTTTTGCAAAGAAGCCCATGAGTATAACATCCTGAAACACCACCGACATAACTTTTCCAGCCAATGAGACCGCCTTCGCCTTCTTTGAAGCAAATTTACTGGAAGTAACCCATTGTTATGATTGTTTCCTGGTTTCCGTTGCATAATTATCAATCCACGTCTCATTGATTAGAACAACGTGGCATGGCAGCATTCTAATTTCAATGGGAAAATTTGTGCAGCATTTATTTGACACAGTTGTACTGATGACAGCACGCAAAAGGTTTTAAAGGTTTTAGTAACGTCATATATATATATATATATATATATATATATATATATATTATTTTTTATTATAAATCATGTCAATATTTATTCTAAAATCGTCAAACTCTTTATTACTAAGAACGCAGAAAAAAAAATTTAAAACCATTCAGGAAGAACATTGTAATAGTTTTTGAAAAAATAACAAACATGAAGTTATTAAATACCCTTATACCCTTAGAACATATTGTTGCAAATAATCAAAGTAATTGTATTTTTTAAACATGTATATATATCTAAATATATATTTTATATATTAAATATTGAAACAAAGAGTAATCAATAAAAATATGCTTCGAAATATATGCATTATTAAATGAAACAAGAATTTTACAAGATAAAAATTTCGGCCACCTATAATCAAAATAATTATACGTGAAAACAAGCACACATAGATCTACATACCCATAATAACAATAAAAAGTCAAAAATAAAAGTGCACATATAAAATCAAATAAAATTCCAAGTAATTGTTAGTTTTTGATGATGTAATCTTTCTTCTAATTCATTGTAATGGAGGATATATTTAGAATTACTAACTCTTTAGAAGTTTCTTAAATCCGTATATGTAACATTTTTTAGCTTATTATATAAGCATTTACTAATACTTTTTGACTAATTTCTTTAGAAATTATTTTAAAAACTAATTAACTATTGAACTTAAAATTCGAAATTATATTCGACGTAGCAAAATATGCGGCAAGCAATATAGACAAAATTTATTAATGAATGAAACTTTAATATATTTATTATTAAACTCAAAACTACATTTATTAATCGGAGTGTCTTAAGAATATCTCAAATTGAAAGAGTTATTGTTACAAAACTAAAAATGTTATAACTTTTTTGGATAAATTAAATAAAAAAAAAATTTTAAAGTTTATAATATTATAAATGTTCAACGTGATCCACACCAGAGAAAAACGAACGTCATCCAATTTATAATAGGGCTCATCTCACCCTTTTATCAGCATGAACGGAGTTACATTTTGAATGACGGCCATTATTTACGTCATATTTTTTTTTCTTTGAAGCTACAAAAATAAAAAATCACTTCCATAGCTGAACGTTGGTGAACTGAAAACGCGAATATCTGCAACCATTCAAATTGCAAAATAGAACACGCTCAAAAAAGTATGATAAGAGTTATTACCGATTGTATACCTTTCGTGTTTTCTGGTGGTGGTCACATTAAAAAGATTTAAATTTCAAAAGTTTGCTTTTAATTTAGTTTGTCCAAGGAGGCCGTAATTTCTTTTTTAGTTTTGTTATAATAACTCTTTAAAGTTTGGATATTCTTTTCAAACTCCCTGTAAGCTCCAGTCATAAGATGCTTGAGACGATACTTCTCAGAAAATGTGAAGTATTGTTTCAAGCTCATTTAAAACTGACCAGCTCAAAAAATGCAATTGTACATTAGCCGCTCGTAATGGACAAATGTTTGAAACGTGGATAGAACGGAGTATTTTTTTTTTTTTTTTAATTTAAGAAAATGCCCCTACTGGAACTATGTTGAAACAATAGCGTCCGTGTACCATTCCTATGCTTGATCTAAATATAACCAAGCGTAACAAAGTCTGTTTTTCATAAATTGATAGTCCATTTTTAATGTTAATTTAACACAAAAACTCTTAGAAGATTACACGAAATACTCTTAATTACATTATTCTACTACTTTCTTCACAAAAAGTTTATACTTGCCTTCAATATATTTTAGTACAGATGCTCCTTTCAATTAAAACAAATTATACTTTCAAACAGCCTCATCATGATTTGTAAAATAAAGATTTTTTTGTAGAGTTTTCCTTTTAAAATGTACTTGAATTACCCTTGAAAACCAGTGTTATTTTTCCCCTCGAAAATAAACAATTGATATGTTTCATGGTCATTGAAACTGTAAATGTATCAGCGCCATCTATCATTGATGACAGTGAACATTTGTAACTAGCTGAAAAAATAACACCAAATTTTCCCCAAACAATAACTTTTTCTTTTATTTTCATTCAGAAAGGAAATTCATTAAGTTTTTTACTTATTTGGAGGAAAATGGAACTGCAAGTGTATCGCTTTGAATTTTATAAGCTCTACACAATTTTATATTAATGTTTAATAATTTTTATAAATATCTTACATTTGAATAAAATACTTAGTATTTTACAAAGATTAGTTTTAATTAAATGAAAATTAATTTTATAAGGTCTACACAATTTTATATTAATATTTAATAGTTTTTATGAATATCTTACATTTGTATAAAATACTTAGCATTTTACAAAGATTAGTTTTAATTAAATGAAAATAGTTAATAAAACTCTTTGAAAAAAGTCAAAATTTTATTAATAAAATTTTAAATATTTTTTATTAATTTAAAAAATTATTTTACTCTTCAAATAAACTCAATTATTTAATTTTTATTGAAGTTTTCAGTTGAACTCAAATTAGAAAGATAATAGGACAAAAAAAATTAAGCCTAAGTTAGTTAATATTCATTGAAAATTCAACTTAAATATACCAGATAAAAACAATTCAGAAATTGTAAAAATCGTTTCAATTATTCGGCAAACTGCGAATAACTTTTTAAACAAAAATTTGAAAAAAGAATTTTTATCTCTTAACGGTTAATGTGCAGAATGTTTCAAAACTCGTAGTATGAAATTCAAGAGTTTGTGGAAACTAAAACAATCCTCTTTTTTTTGTATTTGATTATATGAGGGTAGGAGAACAATCGAAAAAAAATTACTCTCTCAGTAACTCCCACAATTTTAAGGTTTCGGGAAATGTAACTATGTTTATATATATATATATATATATATATATATATATATATATAAACACATGTCTCTCTGTGTGTGTATGTCCAAAAGGCCTGGCGGTGGTAACCTAATGGTCATGGTTGCGAGATGATATACATTAAATCTGTTGAGGCTCCAAATTCTCTCTTTGATGTGGTGGAGAGTAGTATGCCAGGAAATCTGGAGAGTAGTATGCCAGATCAAGTGGTGTGATCGCCACTTGGCCGAGATTCAAAGTAACAAGGGCCTTGTGTGACGTTAATAAAAAAAAAATCGGCCATAAATTTAATTGAGTCACTACATCAAATCGCAATGAATAACCGGGAAGAGTGGTACGACGGGAATGATCACAGTGTCTCTGAAAAAGTGAGTTGAGTGCATTTCTACTGAAAATGTAATCTCCACCTCGAAACTAAAATTCGTATTCGAAAAACATTCATCCCGTTGTCCCTGACGTTCGATTCTTCAGAATAATTGTAGATCTCAAATTGACTTTCCTTCCATACATCACCTGCTGATGCTGAAGAAGTTTGAGAAATCCCTCAATCTCTTGAAGGTGATGTCAAATCCCTCATGGGGAGTGGATCTGACCTGCTCTAGTGTGTTTCGTTCATCACCGGTGCAGGGTCCCTATGTGGAGTGCTACCAATTTCTACTGAATTAGCTGTTTAAGACACTATTTCTCAATTATCATAAAATGTTTTAAGTATAACGTCTCACGCATTGCAAAATATGCATATGAGTCCATCTTTGCGGAGATTGAACGATGCTCGTCCATTGAACATCCGTTCATTCTTCGAAAGAGTAAATAATCTGATTGACCTTCAAAGTGCAAGTGTCCAGCAAAGAAACTCTTTAGATTCAAACCGTGAGTATTACCCGATTTAAATATCTTAACCGTTTATTCCGTACATTAAGTCTATCATAATTCCAGTCATTTTCCAACATCTCTTTTCTTTCCACCGCTATATGTGAGCAGATTACATGTCAATGTATACAGAATCATGCACAGTTCCCGACTAGACCTTGCAGTACCTATACTGCTGAAACTGTCGCCGTTTACTGTACCCTTAAACTATATATATAGTCAACAATTCCAGATCTCTCTAATTCTGTATATATACTGACAGCATGAGTATCTGGGAAACATTGGAGAATTGTGACGATCAGAATCTTGCTGCAGTATTTGATATATCTCACACTTTGTATCAAATGTACACAAATAAAAGACATAAGGAGTATATAATTATATTTAAATTTTGTTTGGATACATTTTTTAAGATATCTAGCCCTGTAGGTACTTTAGTCAGTCAATGAAACAGCGGCTCTGAGCCGTGATTGTGTACGAATCCTCTTCAGTTAGATGCCATCTTACAAGACACTAACATTTCACTTAAAAAGTCCTGACATGGGATGGTAGGAAACATGGATTCTTCAGACTGACAACGAGTGACACTCCGATAATTCTATAATTTTGGAGCATGGTCTGATATTTCCTGCGCAGAGCGAATGCCAAGTTGGCTGGCTTCGTGTTGAATACTTGTCTACAAACATCTTTTGTTTGGCGACAGTATTCCCGAGAATCTTTTCTGTCACATGTCCCATATACTGCCCTTATATTTTAATAGCTTTATAATGTGCGGGCGTTCACACGTATTTGCTTTTAACTAATCTCTGAGGCGGCTATGTTTTGACGTTGATATTAGAATCTCGCTTTGTGAAAAAACTATGATTTATGTAAATATGTGCATTACTGTGTAAGAAGTTTAGCGAAAAGGAGAGTGTTAGATTAAGTCAAAGATAAGCTGTCGATATTCGAGCAATTAAAAAACTATATTTAGGCGTATATACCTGACTCGGGATCCTGTTATTAGAGGTATACTGTTTCGAGTCAGCAAAATTTATAAATATTATTATTATATTGTTATTATTAGAATTATTTGTTGGAGAAGCGTTCAGTTAAAAGGTTCACATATTTAATTTATTTTGATTACTTAAAGATTTGAATAAACTGATTAAATATTTTGGCTGATCATTATTGAGGGATTATATCTCTCAAGATCAAGGAGGATAATTCGTTGTGGATAGCCCAGTGTTTCATTATCATTTAACATTTTCTAATTCTTCCATTTTAAGCTTGTCTGATTTGTGTGAGGGGGGCTTTTATTTCTATTTATATAAAATAGGCTTTCTTCCCCGTATTTAAAATTTAACTCCGTCATTTTACATTGAATGTTATCATTCATTGTATTTCACTATTCATTGTTTTTTATCTATTATTTTATCTTAAAATTGTTTTAAAAAATAATCCTGTCAGATTTCAAATATTTGTTTAGCGATCCAAAAGCACCGAAAATTTCACTCACTCACGGGCATCACGGTATTTTAAGGGGCCGTATATAAATGTATGGATCTTAAGTATTGGTCCACTCAACAAGCGGCTTTAAGAAACTGAAAAAACACCATGAATAATTAGCGTGGAAGAACTATAGTACGAATAAATGCCACCTACCTCAACATCTTTCCCCAATATCTCCAGAACTCATAATGGGATGCAAATGAGAATTGGTGCACAATCTTTCAATACCATTCTCTTCTCAAATATGCAAAAACATCAGAGTCCATAGTGGGAAAAATTATTTTTCATAAATTAGTTGAATTAATTAAGTAAATAATTAATCCATTAATACCATAATTTAGCCCCCTTTGAAACATGAACAGTAATATAAATTTTTTCCAGCAGCGTACAAAAGTTATTAAGATTGCCCGATTTTTTTGGCAAATGTACAAGCACAAAAAGCAGACGAGAAGGGAAATATCAATATTTTAACCATAGCTATGAGTGTTTTTAATAATTGCATCCATCAACACTAGTGCGACTTCATTTAGCACTTAGAATACGCTCCCAGACGACAAAGCTCTAGATGAAACAGCATTAATCGAAATAATCTTAAAACATAATAAATTGGAAAAAGAGTATACGAAAATATACAAATTTTACTATACGCTATTGTTATATTAATTAATATATTTTTAACTCTGTTTGGTGACTATATACAGAAGTCTTAAGAATAATAAATAGAAATTGAGCTTCTTTCTCGAAAATTTTAGTACTAATTAAGACTTTACGAGCCCCTATGATGACTATTAAAATTTTACGATTGTGCGAGTTTCTCCTATCTACAACTTCCTAAAACAAAACGAATTAACATGAATTGTTATAATCTTCAACATTATGTACATAACGATAAATTAATTTGCAGAATAAATTTTTCTAGGTATCTCGGTTATTTCATGATAATAAATAAGACATTACGATACGCTTTCGTAAAATTTGTTTGATTTGTAAAGCTCCACTGTTATAATGAAGGTCCTGATTCTTCTGAAATTCTTGAATTTTTTTGCGTGCCTGCATGTCTAGAAAGAATTAAGTTACCACCGCTACTGCAAACCCTTAATTTACAATGTAAACGCATGCAAATGTGCATGTTTGGCATATTATGTTTTAATACATATTTCTAAGTATTGTATCGTAATAATATACACATGTAGAAAAGCATTACTAATTACATGTAAAAGTGGTTCAAAAGTACCTGCGTTTGTACCAATTCAAAGACAGATGGAGCTTCGAAGGCAAGTTGTTTTTACCATTGTGCATGGCTTTTATCAAACTGTATCAAAACAAAATTGATTCTGATTCATTGTTTACTTTTGGTTTATCAGCAGATAGGTGCCAAATCAAAATTGGATTGATGTCATGACCGTCGATGAGACGTGATCTGTATTTTTTATTATGTTTTGGAAATCAAACAACAATTAAAACGAGGGGTTGCTTCCAGTGAATCTGCTCCAAAGAAGGCGAAGATGAACGCATCGTCCGAAAAAGTTATATGACGACGATTTTTTGACGTGAGAAGGATATTACACTCATCCACTTCTCAGAACAAGGAACACCAGTCATTGAGCAATACTACAGTGAGTTACTTTGTTCCTAACTCGGAAACATTTTGTTTCAACTTATATATACATCTTTTATTTATCTCTTCACTATTTCGTCCCTTTTTTTTTTTTTTTTTTTTGATACAACCAATAGGCCCATACAATAAATGTATGATAGAATTAATACGGAGCACAGTGAAGAGCAAAAAATTCAAAGTGTAGTTAGAAAAACAAAATGATCATAAATCTAATTAGCGTAATTAGAGGAAGCTTTTAATAAAGTTTCACTGTATATGCTCGGTGATGTAAGCGGAATAATTGGTAGAGAAATAATCGCATCTCTAGTACATCCGTTGTGGTTGCAAGTATGCGAGATATGCTCTGGCATCTTTGATATTGTACCAAATTACTTCGCCGACGCTGTCCAGCATGCATTACTGTAAGTGGATACAAATTAAAGCAATTAATGTAAACATTGCCATAAGGAAGCATTAGTCAGCGATGATGTAAGTAAATACTTAGACTTGCTATCAAGCTTATTTCTTATGTTTACACTTTGCGTGTCACTTTATTCGGTTCATATGTCCAAGTAGTGTTTTTTACTATGATATTAAATCCGCTGTCTTTTCTCTTGTATTAAAGCAGAGAGGTGTATTGTAAAAGGCCGCAGGGTGGCGCTCTTCTGATTCTTCTTACAAATATATTCTTCATGACACGTAAGCCTGTTGCATTCTGAATTTGTCGTGCGGACATTTTTTACGAAGCCGACATCCTTCAAATTTTTCTGTCGTCTCTTCTATTAGTCATTCTCGGTCTTCCAGGATGAGATTTCAGTTCATGTTTTTCGCTCCTCTTAATGTTATTCAACAAATAACACATTTAGACTTAAACAGAATTTATGCTATGTTGAAAATAAACTTATCTTTCAATTTTAATTTCCATAATGCAATAACCCCATCAGGAGTAGTGTGTCTAACTTTCGACATTTCGAATTTAAACACTGAAATATTGCATTAATATTGATGCTTCCTGTTAATGATTTGATTTGTAAAATTTGAATGCTACCAATTTAATACAAAAGAAAAGAATTTAGTTTCTAAGCGTATGTGACGCGTAATGTTTATAATGTTTCATTTTGTTTTTATGTTTTATCAATTATTCTAATGTAGGTAAATGATTCAAATAGTTTTTTAGCGGAAGAGATCACGTCTTTAATTATTCTAAGTCATATATAGCTTCTCCATTGCTGCGAATACTTTATCTAAACTTCTATCAGCGTTACACATGCATAAAATGTATACTTTATGTGGAAAAAAAAAACTTCAAACAGGCAGTTATTTAAAATTTTAATTATTTTCAAAGTATTTCAATATTTTAAAATTCCTACTTCATCCATAAATTTTAATATTTTTAAACAGTATTTCTATAATTTCTTAGTGGTGTTTCTCACAATTATGCGCATGTAGCTTCGTTTATGAAAATGTTATTTATAGATTTATTATTTTTCTCTTTTAAACACTACGAAAAAACGTAAAAAAACACCTAGCTGTCTTGAAATATGCGGATTCTTAAAATATATCTAAATCTTTACTCCATGCACATACTCATCAAACATGTTAGCAAAATTACCCGGAGAGTTTCAGTCCTATTATGATTACAAAAACAGTTCGTAGCATTTTAAATGCATGACCGTCATGAAAAATAAAAAGCCGAGAAAAAACATTTTAAAGTTTTAAAAGGTCAACAAAATGACATGGAATACTGTTAAAAAGAGTTTAATTTATTCGCTAAATAAAGTAGCTGCAGCTATGATATTTTGTACATATATTTAGTAAAAATACATAATTAAAATAAGGATTAAAAAACCTTTATAACATATTGTTCATGTTTAGGACATTGTGTCTCTTTAATGTGTTTTGAAGTTAGTACTGGGCGTACTGAATCATTCTTTATAATATATAATTTTATTTCTTTAAGTGATAATATTTGTAAAAAAAATTATTAATACGATTTCTTTACAATATTTGTAAAACACTTTTGATTCAACATTTAAGTAATTCATTTATCCATAATCTTTTCAAATTTAAAATTAATTAAAAATTGTTGTCATTTTTGCATATAGTAATTAATATAAACCACATTATAATCAAAATATTTTTCATATTCATCTTTTGTGACCAACTAATTCTTTGAGACTTTTTTTTGCCTTTGATATAGAACTTACATTAGTTTATACAAAGCATGTCGAGACTTTTTTTTTTTTATTTTTGTAAGAATAGTTAGAGTTTCTTATAAGAAATAATGTTAAAAAAGAACGTTTTTGTAAAATGTTATCTTTAAAAATACTTTTAGAATTTAATTAAATGTTTATGTAATGCTTAGCAAATCAGCTTGAAAATGACACTCCTTTCTTCATTTATCTGTTGATAAAAAAAATTTCATACGTCCTCCATTGAATCCTATTAATCTATGTGATGTCATATTATATGTAAAGGACACTTTCAAAAACTGTTACGTAAGAAGGAAATTATTTTAAACATGGGCATGATAAGAAAAAAGTATGAAGTGTGTAACAGATAAGCTCCATTAAAACTCTTGAGATGTCATAAAACTTACCATTGAATTTAGAGGTTGCTCCGGATTCAAACAAACATCTCAGTAATTGAGATATAAGAATAAACTTGTACGCACGTAACGTAAATTTACATATATGTTTTCTTTTTTTAAAAAAAACTTAGATAATTACTTGTAAGATATTTAAAAAATAGTTTATTAAGTGTATGTTACAATGGTAACACTTTGAGAGTAAAGTAATTTTAATCTGTAATAGAAACAACTGGCTTAAGTATTATTTAAAAAAAACTGTTATTACTGAAAAATAAGTAATTTTAAGATTTCGTTCCCTGTTAAGCATTTCATTTCTTTTTGTTGTTTCTCTATCAATATATAAGTGATATATGGATGCAAAATAACAAAATTAATAAACTCCTTTCATAGTGATTTATTAGTACTATATGTAATTTTTGTTTCTTCTGTTGTGATGAAAAGTGTAAATACTCGTATATGTATTAATAACATTCCAAGCATTGAATCATTTTTAATTGTTTTGGTAACTTAATGAATTAAATAAAGAAACATTGAGTGTATATTTATTTAAAATATTTTACTTGATTATATATTGTTGTGTAACATAAAAGTAAACATATGTATTTCAGTTAAAACATAAATTATTATGGGACATTAAAGTTCCGTTATGCATGTGTCAATATGTATTTAATTGTTCCACTATGCATGTTTATAACTGTATTGATAATTTAACAAATTAGATGAAGAAAATATTATGTGAATTGTTTTATATTTATTTAAAATATTTAACTCGAACATTATTTTGTAATATAAATGTAAACATTTATATTTCTGTTAAGGTAAAAATATTTACGAAGCATTTAATTGTGTTTAATTGTGCATATGTCAATTTCCTCTTAAATAAGAGTTTACTTTTATAAATAAAGAGAATTGCTTCATCGTAAATGAGTGAATCAAAAGCAGTTTTGAATACTTTGAGGTTTCTTAAGGGATAAAATTAGCATTGCGAATAAGTATACAAATTCTTTGGAATGAATTGATGTTGTCAAAGATAATGCTGCATAAAAATAATAAACAATACTACCAATCAATTCGCCCAATTTTAACACATGGAAATATAGTTAGAGTTATTAAGTACACACTTTAAACATGAATTAATAATTGCCTTAAAACTTCTCAAAACTTATTTTGATTTGTACTTCACCGAAATTAATATCTAATCATTAAATTTCGAAGAAATTAGTGTAGAATTTGAATGAGATTTCTGTTCAATTGGTCGCAGAAGATTTCAGTCTCGAATACTCCAGAAACGTCTTTATTGCCATGCTAAAACCGAAAAGCCATGAAAATGTCTCAAATTTTATCGCCAAGAGTATATCTAAGTAGTATCTTAATAAAAACTTTAGCTGTCACCTGTAAAAAGTACAATATTGCAGATAATCACTATACATGGGAATATATATCATTCAGATGTCTTGTTACATATCTAAATTGAAAAATCCACATTATTGTTGAGACAAACCCATCAAACAGCGGGTTTTTTTTTTTTTTTTTTTTTTTTGCTCCAATTTCCTCGTCACATCAATATATATCGGAATTTCCGCAAAAAGGAAAATAAATTGAATGAAAATATTTTTAGCTTTCAAATGCTTCAGATCATTAATCAAATTAATCAAGTAAATTATTTTCATAAATTTCACGAATTTGTTTGTTGCATCCAGATATAACAAAAAGTGAAATAGATGTTAGTAGTCATTTAGGAAAGGAATGTATAAAGAATATTATTGAAAGGAATATTTCTTGCTATTTTCTCTATTGTTTGCTTAAATTTATGAAAGTATCTAGGAGTAAGAATATTTTTTTTCAATTGATAAGCAAAATTTAAGAACACAGATTCATCAAGTAGTCTTAAACAGAAAAATCGCTATGGTACTATTTTCTTGCTAAAATGAATTAAATTTGTCGGAGTTTTTTCCAGCGAAATGATATTTATGTAGAATATTTCGGTAAATCTTTTACGACTTAAGGAATATAAAAATGAGGATTTATCATATATCAAGAAAGGTAATAATTATATTTGGTTTTCTTTTATATTATTAATACGAGTATTATTACTGACCGGTTGTTTTCCATATCACTTCTATCGATAAATTATCTAGTTTTGTCTTTTATGTCTGGTAATCTGTATAGAATCATAGCCAAATAAAACAGCACATCTCCCCGTATTCAACGTTTTTAAGGAATCTGGTTATTTACTACCAGGCATTTTGAGTCAACGTATAACTACTTAATTTTCAAATTATAAAAAGTAATCCTGTTATCTGAAAACATTGATGAATTCATAGAAATATTTTGTAATATGTATATTACCCCTACATAATTCATTTCAGTTACCGCCAAAACATTGATGAGTGTTTTTAAATTAATGTGACAATTAAATTTTAAATTAATGTGACATTTATATTTAAAAAAATTCCTACTTGGATACACTTTTAGAGAATATTTCATTTCCAGGTATCAGTCATGTCTTCAAACGCAGAAAATGCTACTAGAGCCCAAAAGCCGAAGACTCCCTTTTACCAGGAAATAGATGGTTTTAAGCTTCCTGGGTTTTTCTCTGCTGAAGCATACAAATCTTCTTTGACATACAAACCTAGGCCGGATGATCTCTTCATTGTCACTTATCCCAAGTGTGGGACAACTTGGGTACAAAACATAGTTGCCTGCATCTTCAGGGATGGCAAGCCTTTTCAATCTGCTTTAGAATTTTTCACGGAGACTCCTTTCTTGGAAATGGCTGGAGCACAAGCAGCGGAAAACATGAAAAGACCGGGTGCCATAAAATTCCACCTACCGTACTACATGACACCGCAATCGCCCGAAGCTAAATACATTTTCGTTGCCAGAAATCCAAAGGTAAGAAAATTTCAATTGAAGAAAAAGCAATTCTCTGATTAAATATTTCACATATCATTATGATAAACTATAAAAAAGATGAACAAATCTTTAAATTAAAAACTTTAATCTGTCGTGAGAAAGGAAATTTGTGTACATGTATTTTAAAATTTGCTACCATACTCCGCGTCGTTCATAAATTTGACTTGGATATCAAAGTTGTGTTTAATTTCTGCTTTCAAAGTAGGCGGTTACTGCAAAGCATACTTTAAATTTTTTTTTCTTTACCTGAAATTTTAATAATAAGAAAAATAATTATAAGACGAATAAGAAATAAAAGTACAGTAAGCGCTCTTTTATTCCTTATGTTCGAGACCACAGCCGAGCCAGAAGAGCGACTTTGATTATCGAATTTTAATATAGTTTTAACAGGTATAAAAAGATAAATTACTCTAGATAACATATAAGAGAGATATATATATATATATATATATATATATATATATATATATATATATATATAAGCGATTAAAACGTCTATATATATTTAATATATTTACTTACATTCCGAATAGTAGTTACTTACATTCCGAATTGTAGATGATAGAAAAAACTACAAAGAAGTGTTTCATCTCATTCTAGCAAATGGAAAATTAAATTCAATCATTGAACATTAATTTAATTAAATATTCTTGCACTCATTACAAACACAGCACAAAAGAAAAATTAATATAATATGGGGATTATTAAAACTAGCTGTGATAAACTATTTTAAGCCCAAAAAAAGGGGGGGCGTTACTGTTTAAAAATGTATCTGATATCACGCTGATTCCATGATCAGGGTCTCTTCCTTAAAAAACCATCAATAATTATACAAAATGTTGAGTTTTGAAAAGTATATTTTTGTTAAATATTCAGCGAATTGTAAGAAAAATTAGAAACCTATTCCAACGAGACTAGCTTCCTCTTTCGTGGCTCCTTTTTCTTCCAATTAAGGCTCCTGGGTCTGGGCTTCTTGTGGATTCACAAAGCTTTGTAAATCCATAAGAAAAATTAAATCCCAATACACGTGAAAAAATCTGAAAGCGAACGGATTGATCGGTGCTGGATTATAGAATGCGCCAAACCATCAAATAACCGGTTGAAGAGGGCTTACAGTACAAAAAAATTTGGAATATTTTAAGAAACATTTCTTTTCTACTATATTCTTGTGAATATGGCCTTTAAAATAAATATATTTTTTTTTCTAATTTTCTTCGATGTCTCTTCATCTTATCTCCTCTTACCCTAACTACAATAAAGTTATCAATTTTTGAATTAATTTCTTACCTTTTTCACAGAAGTCTAAGCTATTCCGTTATATAATTCTAGGATCACTTTTTATCGTGAAAGTTTTATCTTGACCTAAGATATAACAGGATCAATAAATCTCTCTGAAAGATCACTTCACTGATATCAATATTTTCCTTCTGCCAATAAATTTTTGCTTTCGACGAACAATATTGATAGACATTTTATATCTTTTTTCAGTTTCTCTTTCGGCCAGTTGGTCAAACAGATCAGAGATTTTTATTGGAAAATATTTACTTTTAGAAGTTTCTCACAGTTGATCTACTATATGAGTTATAGTACAGTTTTCGTTCCAAGCTTCTCTTTCATCAAACTTGACTAAATTATATGTATAAAAAAATAGCTCTCATCTGATAATTACACCATCCTCCACTCCTACATGATTCATTTTATATGTTTCATGTTAAAGATATGTGTGTTATCTTCATAATATTTTTTACTTTTTCCATCTGTTTGAATAAAAATTCTTTTACGCCTTATAAGTATTTCTGTATTCCTGCTTTATGATATTAAAGAAATTTAGAAAAACAATATAAGAAAATGTTTTACTTCTTACCAATTGTGAAAGATTATATTTCATTTTTATGGGGTTAAATTTAATCCTTGTATCTTATAAATGTTTTTTTTTTTTTGTATATTACTATTCAGTTAACACGAAAGAAGCAACTTTCTATTTATAGTAACTGATTTCAGCTGTAAAGAAATGCCACTACAGTTCATTGGTTATGGTAGCAAATTGGGAGATGCAGCAGTTTAAAATTTAACTGAGTAATTTTTAAGTTTTTGCCTGTATATTAAATGCCATCTGAGGTATTTTCTTTTTTCATTTGAATCTGACTTCAAATTGCAGAATTCATCATAAATTGCGTTGCAGTCCTTCTAGGGCTGTGTTAATTCTAACCAAATTCAATTGATTTCCTTAAATGTTTTTTTTTTCAAACTTAATTTTTTTTCTTAATTTTTGTATATACTATCCCGATGCATCTTTTTCTTGAGGTATGCTAAATTAAAATCCTACCATTTTCTCATGAAATATCAATGTATAGAAGAGACAACACTTAAATAGCAATTCTTCTTTATTTTAATCGAATAATGACCGTATAGATCGGTTAGTTTACAGAACGAGAAAAGATACTGTAAGACATGAAATCGACGCTCCCAGAAAAATAAGTTGAGTGTAATGAAATACATTTCGACTGAACATGTGAAAAATTAAGACATGATGCCACTGGAGCTTCAGTGTATCAGAACTGAGCATCAAGGAGATGTATATAACTAAAGAGCGATTTTTGATCTTGGTGGAGAATCAATAATAAATATAACTATTCTTAAGCTTTATAAAATAGACTTACTCTTTAAAATCTTCGTAATTTTTTTTTCTTTTCCTTATGCAGCCATAAAACCACACGAATCTATAACATGTGCTATAAGATGTAAATAACTATAACTTGTGCTAACATGCTGTTGTTTTGAAATAAAAGGCGTCAACAAAAATAAGAAGCCATAAAATTAAAGGTACATGGTGTTAGGTTCAAAAGATTGACATTATAGTACATTATGATTATAATAATTACACTTAGTTTGATTAAGGTTCATTTACATTGCTAAGATATATATGTTTAGTGTAATATTTTATAGTCTGTTTTTATTTTAATATTCGAACAGAGTTTTTCTACTTTAATAATTTATCGTACGCCCTTTTTTTAAATATTTAATTTAATAATCTTGTAGAAGTAAAAATCCATTAGGAATTTGAAAAATGTATTTTCTTTACTTGATAGTAATTGCGCCTGAGGAGTCCGGGGTGCGTAAGTATTCTTACGTTACGCTAATTAATATTTAAATTGAATAATTCTACCTTCTTGAAAACTTAACAGGAAAAAAAATTAACACATTTTAAAATGAAATTAGAACAAAATCAATTTCATTTATTAATATTATTTGTTAGGGACGAGTTAATTAAACCTCTTCATATATATTGAATATTGATTATTCAAAGAACTGAATAACCTGGTTAAAGAAATAAGCTGATCTTTAGTGAGTAATTATGTATCTCACTACCAACGAAATGAATTTGTAACTAATTGTTTTTACACTGGTTGTTCAATCTTCTGTTCAAGGTAAAACTAGTAAGTAATCTGTTGAATTTTTAATCAACAATGCTAATCAATATCATTTTAATATTTTAAGGACTGCTGTGTTTCATTCTACCATCATACTGAAGGTATACCTGGTTATCTCTTCGAAGGAGGAGAATTCGACGATTTCTTCGAACTCTTCATGAATGGAGAAGCAGATTTCGGGGAATATTTCGATACTGTGCTCTCCTGGTACGAACATAGGAATGACCCCAACGTTCTTTTCATCACCTATGAAGAACTACAGAAAGATACAAGAAATAACGTCTTAAGAATAGCCGAGTTCATAGGAACTCAATATAAGGTGTGCGGCATTTCTGGATGTAAATTATGCAAAATTAAGGCTTCTTTTAATAATAAGCCTGTTTTTTAAATTCATTTCTAACACAAAATTATGTTCTAGAAATTTAAAATCGATTCGAGATCCAGCAATATTATTACAGTTACTTCTCATTAACCCGGCTCTATATAGACTATAGCCGTGCAGGATTAACAATTATGTCGGATTATGAATACTAATATGGTTTTATTGAGGATATGAGAGATAAAAGACTGTAGATAAAATTTAACTATTAAAACATGTATTTTATGCGTAAATGCACATTCTGAGCCCGTGTAACATATATAATATCCGAGTCAAGAACTTAAAGTTTAGGTTTTTTTTTAATGTGTGTCTTGATTTCGTACTTTGTGCTATTACAGCTTAAGAAGCAAGCTTCTTGTTTCTTTTTTTCTTTTTCTTTTTTTTTTTTTTTTTCTATCAGAAATTGACGAAGGTCTAATAATGAAATCACTCTTTATGAAGTCTCGATTTGTTGTTGTATCCTGAAAGTAGCATGCTTATGTTTATTATTTTACTAGAATAATATTTTCTCGCCCTCCAGAATATTTAACTGTACAGAACACTGTATGAATATAGTAGCAATATTGTGCAAACGTATTATGGAACATGTTACGCTACTATGAAATGAAAACTCTGCAGGATAAAAAACACTGCATAGAAGAAAAATTAATTATGTGCAATGATTGTTAAAACATGTTATGGGAAGTTACTTTACCACATGGGAAAATACACATAAGCATTATTGTTGTAAAAAAAAATTAAGGAAAAATGCTAACAGAGTTGTATCGTGACTTGCTAATCAAGTTCAACAAGTATCCGAATTCACAGGAAAATATTTTCAAAAGGAAATGGCTCGATCGGTACTATATTATAGAATATGCTGAACCATCGAATGCCGATTCAAAGAGAAGTTACGGTATTATTCAAGAAAAAAATATTAAATATAAGTATATGATGCAAGAGGATATATATATATGTGTGTGTGTGTGTGTGTTGAATCTCGTGGGAGGTGGGAGTGGTCAAAAATGGTTACACTAGTATTAAACAAGTGTTTCAAACATTTGTTGACCAAAAGTTTCATTTCAACAATTTCCAAAACTTTGTGCACCAAACGATATGTAATTTTTTTCTGATTCTAAAAACATAAAAAAAAAACGAAAAAGTAATATCAGTATGAAAATATGAATTGTTATATATAGTTTGAAAAATAAAAGTAAATTGTAATATAACGAAACTTTTGAATTCCTTATGTCACAAATTCTTCAGATCCAAAATTTCATATCATTCTCTTCAACAAGAAATATTCAAGATCGAAACTTACCTGTGGAAATCTCGATGACTCAAGGAGTCGTATACGAGTGAATAAATTTTACTACACATTCGTTTATAATCACAGTGACTAAAAAACAAAAACATACTACGAATCTTTTGCTCAAAGCATTATAGATATAAGCCATCAACTGTGATCTTCGACTATCTCTGGGACTAATTATCGCATTATTGGGATGAAACGTACCTACTCAGACTATAATTGAAAAAAAAATTGGATCTAATTCTAGAAAAAAATTATTTTCAAGAACTAATTAAATTGACTAATCCATATATACCTTTAGTTCCCTTTGAGCAAATAAAAGTGATATCAATTTTTTCCAGTTATTTTAAGATTATTTTTTTACTCTTTTTTTTAAATTTCTTTTACGACCCTACCTAGTCCTATAAGACCATGGATGACTGCTGTATCTTAGGCACCAATTTAGCAGTTGGTGATGTTTAAATCGAATTGTCAATTTGAACTCGATTCTTTCAATGATCAGTCACTTAAAAAGGATGAGGATTTCAGAACTTCAAATGGAATCGATCCGCCAAGTTCTCTGCTGGAGTGAAGTGTAATAGAAATTAGATGAGTTAGATACCTGCTTGGGTATCGTCCTCAACTATGGTTCCAAATTACTAGGTCCCTCTCTGTCAACTCTTGTGTAGCTCTAGATGGATGTAAAACTAAATCAATAACTAAACAAAACATTATGTGATATCGTATCATCTGAATTGTCGTTCTCATCGTAGCTCGAACTCCCAGTAGCTAATTCGCTAATTATTCGAGAAACCTATAGCTACCAACTCCAAATTATTTTGGATAGTTTTTAAATGGAAATTAGGCAAATTTATGAATTAATAATAACCTTTTAATCTATTATAAAATCTATGTTGTTTATAAAAAATCATTAAGTGCTTTAAAATAAATTAGATACGCTCACTTGAATAACGCATGCGGGTCAAAAATTTTAGCATGATGAAAAGTCTTATACATTCACAACACAAATTTTGGAAACTTGATCGTTTGATGAAAAATTAGCAAAGAAAAAATTGATCAAATATTGCTGTAGGGTAAAATTTAAGATTTTTTTTCGATATAAATATTTATATATAAAAACTTATATTAAATTCTCTTTTACATTTCACTTAGGATTAACAATGATATTTATTCTGTAGGAGAAACTAGAGAAGGATGAAAAACTTCTAAATGATGTGATTTTACATAGTAGCTTTAAATTCATGAAAGAGCACTTAAACAAGCATTTGGCGGAGCTGGACAAAATGCCCAAGGAAATGATTGTAAACAACCCCGACATTCCTTCCGGAGTAAGGAAATTGTTCTCGGGTGAATTTAAGATGTCAAAACAGGGTGCTCCTGGAGCCACTTTTGTTAGAAAAGGTCAGTTTTAATTTTTTGTTGTTAACCGATTAGAAATGAAATATGGTTGCTATAGCATATATATATATATATATATATATATATATATATATATATTCTCATGATGTTTTATATTCCTTTCTTCAATTTAATTTTTTTGCCGTATTATGTCTCTTTTGAGCTTTTTCATAATGATATTTTTGCAATTAATACCTGTTTCATTCTTTAGTTTTAAATAATCTTTAATTTTATATAATTTTTAATTTTTGTTATGTTATTATATATTTGCTCTTTAAATTTTTTTACCACGGGGATTATTCTATAACACCTTAGAAAATCCAAGAGATGGCATTCGAAATATCTAAAATGGTTTGTTTTTTATAAGCATCATGATTCACTGGAGAGCTGTCTAATTCTGAGTTTAATTAGTTCAGCGGAATCATGACGCCTTTCGAACCTCAAAAATTCTTCGTCATAACTTTTCAGGCCGATGAGATCCTCCTCGCCTACTTTGGAGCAGGTTCACCGGAAGCAACCCAACGTTTTTATTGTTGCTTGGTTTCTAGTGTGTATTGATGAATCCAAGTCACAATGACGGTGAGAACTCGACGCGGCAGCAATCAAATTTTGATTTGACAGCAAATGACTACTAAATCGATGCTAACTTATGTCAAAATGTCAAAATTGTTTCGGCTTCTTTTAACAGATGGCAGCACCCAAATGTAATAACAAGATACCTTAATGGGGCCATTTGCCCTGAAATACAAGTACGTTTTGAACCACTCTTTAAAACTACATAATTTTAAATTTAGATTTTTGATTCCTTTATATATACATATATATGTAATGTTACGTTGACGAAGCTCCAAGTAATTATGCAATTATATGCGATCATTATTTTCATGTAATTATTAGTAAACACCTAGAAGTAAACAATGCTTATGTTGAAAATATTAGGGGTGTTTTTTAAGAAAAAATTTGGATCCGCAGTGCTAATGTTGGTAAGTGCACTAAGAACCTACGTCTGTCACTTAATCACAGACGCCAGCATGGAAATATACGTCAGTGTTTATGTTTGTTTGAGCGCAATTAAAATACCACTGGTTATGAAGTACACCCTGTGATTCATTTTCTGTATCCAAAAGGTGTCATATGCTGTCGAAATTCATCAAATGATTATTGAAGTGTGTAAACATGGGATCTATGTGACACTGGAAACAAAAAAGATATCCATGGAATAGAGACATTCAACATCATCTAAAAACCATGAAGCTGAAGCAAACAGTTTCAGCATTAAAAATCATGTGACTGTGTTTCAAGATAGGCAGGGGGTGTTGGTTTTGATTTTTTTGCCTCGAGGCGACACAATGAATTCCGAGGCATACTGTGACACCTTAACTAAACTGCGTCGTGCAATCCTAAACAAAAGGCGTGAGAGGCCTAGTATAGGGATTGTTTTGCTGCGTGACAATGCTCGTCTGCATCTTGCCCCTTGGGCTCGAGATCTCACAGCATCATTTGACTGAGAGCAACTTGATTTCAGTATAAGCCCTGATCTGGCGCCCTGTGACTACTGATTGTTCCTTCATTTGAAAAAGCATTTATGCAGTCAATGCCGTGACAAAGATGATGACTTCAAAACAGCCGTGGTGCTGGGGGTAGCCCATCAGGTGGCAGATTGCTATGAGGATGGAATCCATAGCTGGCTGTACGATGTAATAAGTGCCTTACTAGTGGAGTTAATTACATCGAATAGTATGTTAAGGTACAGATTTTGTTATAAAAATAAAATAGTAGAAAAACACGAACTTATATTTTTAATATCGAAACGGTACTAACTAAAAAATCACCCTGATAATTTTAGTGATAAAGAAATTAAAAATAAAATTGCCACTTTTTATAATTAATGCATATATAAATATAATACTAACTTAGGAAAAACCTTTGGATTCCCGAGGCAAATTGGAACAACTCATCTAGTTAAAATTTTCAAAACTGTTTTTTGCGTAATTAAATTCTATCCATGGATGCTGCAGTGATTATAATAAATATTCCTAAGCTTGCAGCAATCTTTTCAAAATAACAATAAACTGGTGGGAAATCAAAACTTAAAACAGTACTTTCATTTTTATAATAATTAAGCTAAGAATCTAAGAACTAAGAATTCATCAATATTAGTAATTCAAAAAAAATTTGAAAAAAATTAAGTGTCGTCATTTTTTTTAACTTTCTAACACATTTAACTTTGAATACATCCATTTAGTTTTGTTCGCATCTTTTTGCTCAGTCTGCCACTAAAAATATTTAAATCCACTCATCAAAAATAGATGTTACAGGCACGATCGGGATGTATTTATTTTTCAACATCTTTCGGAAATTAAGATGAATAGTTAAATTTGAATTATGATATATGAAGAATGAAGTATGTTGGTTTTTTTTTTTTTTTTTTTTTTTTTTGTTTAAAAACTATAATAACATATATATAGATAAGACACTATAAAACTAATAGAACATATATAATAAATTAATGTTTTTGGAACTTTGTAGAGGCAGTACTTATCCTACAAAGTTGAAGGTACACGATTGAAAATTTGATAAAAATCAATCCATAAACTTATTGAAGCTTTTTCCAAACTTAAAATAATTGTAAGAATAATTCAAAATGTACTTCACCCTTTTCTTCTCTATGTGTTTCTGGCTAAAAAATTAATTACTTTTCGTTCTTACAAAGGTCCGTATTAATTCGCTAGCCTTCCACTATTCAGAGAACCATATTTAACGACTTTCACGACTCAAAAAATAAATTTCATAAAATTAGAGGGGGGGACGATATTTTAGGACTAACGTTTCACAGAGTACATTTTTCCAATTTATTGTCAGTTGGTTACTAGTGATTGAAATCAGTCAGCTTCTTCTATTTATTATACATGCTATTTATTCTTGTATAACATACATTTAAAATATTCTTATAAAAATGTAAGAATATCTTACGTTTACGCTATACAAAAATATACATAATAAAAGAAAAATAAATCATTTGCTTGGTTCATTTTTTTGCTCGCATTTAATTTCTTTCTTTGATTCAATAATATTTTTCATTATATTTACCTCTCTAAGGCTTAGGGAATTCTGTTCCAAATGTGAATGTTAAATCTCCCGTCAACACGCCACAATTAATTTCAGTGCAAATTTTAATCCTATATTTTCCTACTACCGCTCTCATACCTAGAACATTTATTTTAACTACATAAAATAAAGTGTAATTGAAACAACATTAAAAAAGGACGGTTTCTATGGAGTTTTTTTTTCTGATTTTTATAAGTATTTTTAAATTTTTATTGAAGATCTGTAAACTCACATCCAGCACACTAAATTGATCAGAAAAATACTTTGAATGAAATCAGGAAAAAAGTACTTCCAGATAATCCGTCCATTTTTATGCTCTTTCAAATGCAAATTTAAAAAAATAATAATAATTAATTTCGCAGCTTGTAATTTGAGAAGTCAACAATGTAAACTGGGAAAGAGTGGAAAGCAAAAATAAAGTCTCGCCTCAGTACAGAAGGATACATGGTTATTTACCCTTACGCTCCATTGATAAATAGCAATTTAAGACCCGTTCAGAGGAGTTGGCAGATTTCTAGGACTTAAACTAATTTCTTAGTTAGAATTGGGCGCTAAGTTTTCAACAAAATTCTAATAATCATTTCATTTAATGTAACCGCATACTGACATACATTACAGCAGTTTATTTTGATCCGATATCAACTTTTATTAAGATTTATATTTTTATATAATTAATCAGCGTACGAAATTTGGAATATTTCCTTTTCAGAGTTTGATGAAGATATTTCTCTAGTATAGTTAATCATTTATAAATCAAGCGGTAGAATTTTAAAAAAAGTTTAAAAAGAAAGAGAAAAAGATGTTCTCGAAAGGGAAGAATGCCTATTTATTGAAGCAATAAAAAAGCCAGCTTCTTTGTAGTCTTGAGATAGCTTTTAAATATTTGAACAATATGGAAGGGCAATTTAGCATATCCATGAGGAAAAGAGATCCATTGGGTTGAATCTGTCAAAAATTAGACATTTCTTAACCCCCCCCCCTTACACACCTACTGAGAAAGTAAGAAAAGGGCGGCAGAGGTTAAATTATGTCGCTATCTTTAGTTTTGAATGAAAATACGAGGGGAAGAAACAAGCACTGATTGCGCATGAAGGGGACAGCGACAATACCTCCTCTAAAAGAGAGTGTTTATTGCCCTGTGACGTAATTTTCAAACTTCAAGAGAGATGTCAAAACATAAAAATAAGGAAATGGGAAAAAATTAAAATAAAATAAAAAAAAAATTTAAAGCATCAAAGAAGTTCTCACTTTGAAATCAAAGGGAATAATGAAAATAATGATAAAGAAAACGTGTAATTTTCTTTTTACATGAGGATATCCATAACTAAAATTTACTCCTGTTCCAAAAGGCCGGTATCGTATGAGTACTTCGCCTGCATTAAGTAAGTCCCCTTCCCCACCCAGTAGATGGAGTTTTCGTCGATTCTTACTTTCGAGACTAAGGCCTAGATGGGAGCCTTAAGACTGAGTGACTAAGATTCCCGCTCCCTCCCTTGTGCACAGTGGTATCATGGTATTCGTCGGGGTTGCTTCCTTACCTTTTAGTGTAACAGGCATGAGCAAACCACTTTAACTCGCTTTTTCAGTGGACACCTTGTAACGCTGAACTGTTCGTGAATTTCCCTTCAACTACCATTTAGATAAACTTTCAGTTATAACTGAAATTTCCAATCCTTTCCATTCACATGTTACGTGATATAAGTAGATAAGATTGAATCTGAGAAGTATAGATAATAAATTTGAGGAGATACCCATATATTCACCGATGAATCGAATATTTAAGTAGTAGTGAGTAGTCGGTATTTGATGCAAGATAGAGAGTAAAGACTTTCAATCGGTTGCAAGCTGATGGTGATTGAGGATCATTTGATCAGAGTCCATATTGGTTTGAATTGAAAATCTACTCGAAAGCCCTATTACTGTGAATAAACTCACTCGATCCTGGATGCGTTGGTGAGAACTTTGATTATCTTTCAAAACTAAAATTTAGGTACATTGAGTGAAAGTAGACTTAAGAAAGAATAATACAGCATATTCATATTTCGACTGTAAATAAACGAGTGAAAATTTATCTTATTGTATCATCACTGACTGCGATATTTAGGGAAAGCTTAGATTTAGTAATTATTACAGCGAAAGTAAAGGAAAGAGTGGCGTTATAATCTAAGGTCTTTGACTTACTCCAATGGAACTAAGTCTTCTCCCAATCTGCTCCAAGTGTTACACTAGTCAAGTCTCTTCTAATTATATCCTTGATTATCCAAGGTTTTCTAAACAGGATCTTCTCTCCAATCCAGTAATAGTTTGGATTTTCTCCAAGTAAATATCCCTTAATTGATCTAACCCTGTTGAGTTTTGTAGATTTGCAACAACATCATACTATTTCAAATTCTTTTATATCTGTTTTAATGCATTTACACTTGATTTTCTTAGAGAAAAATGCATATCCGTAACTGATAAAAATTTAGTCGTGAAATATGATAAATAATTGTAAATATCTGAGCTTTTTCTCTTCATCTGGAATGCTCAGACTGAATCCAGTGAATCGTATTTGTTGTTACAAAATCTCCTTTAGTGTGTAATCGTAAACTTCTTGTTCGGGAATTCAGTTAAAAAGTTTCTTTTTACATTTCAGGTATCGTAGGAGATTGGCGAAATCATTTCTCTCCTATTCAAAATGCGAGACTGGAAAAGAAGTTTAGAGAAAAAACAGCAGGAACCGAGCTCCCAAACCTATGGAAAGATGATATGTGAAAATGAGTTCCGTTTAAACTGAGCAGTGAAAGTTTTCGAAATAGATTTGAAACAAATACTTTCTCAATTAATTTTTTAAATATGCTAATATAATTTTTCTGAAAAAAGAAAGAAAGAAAGGGAAACAATTTTTTTTTATATAATTATGAAGAATTATAGCTGTATTCTGAAAAATATCGTTCTATGGTTGTAGAAGGAATGAAAAATAAAGGAAAAGAATCAAACATCACAAAATCTTATTTCTAAAGTATAAATACGAATTTCAATTACACTTTGAGAAATGAACTATGAAGAATTATACGATAGAGCTAAAAATGCTCTTTTTAAAAATAAATGTATTTATTATGTCAAATTTGAAATAAGAGAAATTCTGAAATTTCCACCACATGGAATTCGATAATTGAAAACAATTACTCTTTGTATAATTAGAGTTCATTTGTTTCATTTATTATTTTCTAATTAAATTGATGAATTTTTGATTTTTATAAGCCATAAAACGAAATAGAATTTACTTACTTAATTCTATATTTTAACGCATCTATATTTCCTATATATTTTAAATAGAACTTCTCTATAAACTTTTAAAATACATTTTGCATGTTTTTGTAGTATTTATACTTTTTTGGCTTTCTTATCTAACAGAAATAAATGGCATTCAAATCAGTGTGTTTTCTGCTATCCATATTCGACATTTAATTTCATTTTTAATTTATTTCTTTTAAAACATTCATATACTGAAAGATTTTATCAAACATTTCGTCAATGTTCCAATGTGCTATGACAGTACGATTATTAAATCCGAAAGGTTTAAAAATTATTTTAACTACTTTTCCTGTTTAAAAAATATATGAGAAAAGGTTAAGTTGCAAACTATTCAAACAGTTAAAATAAGCAAAAAAATCATGAAGACCCTAGCCTGTCATACCTAAAAAAGCCGAATCGAGTTTTTCTTCATTATGCCTTCCATATATAATATGGTTCTACAAGTCAACACTAGGTCAGGTCGACAAACATCTACAGGTCAACGCAACAGGTCGACGAACATCTAGGAGAGCTTAAGATACGTCAATACGACTTGAAATTACAGAGAAATAAAGGTTCGGAAATTAAATGTACATGCGGTAGTGTAGACAGATTAACTCAAGAAATGAAAGGACACTACGTAAACGAAAATGTATCTTACTCTGCTTCTCGTGTTTATAAGGTCAATTGATATTTTTGAAAAGCTGAGATGAAAACACTTGTGAACGAGATTGAGTAATGCACACTTAATGTATATATCCTAAACTGTTACTTTTTTGAAAATTCAAAAGCGAAATTAAAGAAAAAAGAAACCAAAATAAATTTCTTTATATTTTTAGATATTCATAATTATAAGGACAATATGTAGTTTTATTTAACTTACGTGTGAATAATTGCAGGTCGACATGCATATTTTTAACTCTGGATATAATAGGATTCATATATGAGCTCAGGAATTCTCCCGAATGGACTTAAGTTAAATGTTTACACACTTGTAATGTTATTTACCACGTAATGTTCACGCCTTTTCCTATGAGATTCCGAGTCGTCTAAGTGCACCTTATTCCGTCTAAAAAATTTGAAAACCTACAGTTGAGACAATCTGTATATTTTGATTTAATAACATTTTTATTGATTAATTAAAACATTTAAAATTTTCTATATATTCTTTCTAATGTTTAAATGATATGCAAAAAAACCACAAGTTAATAATTAACGTAGACTTAAAATATTATATATTTTTTTTGAAAAAACTTGAATAAATACAATTAGTTAACATTAAAATGGAAAAGTATAATACCGTAGGGTTACTATGCATTCACAAATTCAAAATAGCTAGCAGAGGGGAAACTCAATGTTTGTTATCACTAAATTTTAAGGTATGTCTATTTTAAGTGTAAGCCTCGGCTACATAATCTTTTTTATTATTTCTTATTCGAAATAGAAGGCCATTTGGGTACAAAAGATAATTGTATAAAGGCATAATATATTATTTTGAGTATTACATATTTTACGTGTTCCATGATCATCTTAAGCCTGTCTTCGCATAATTTTTTGAAACACTTTTTGAGATTGAAAATTGCTCCAACATGAATATTAAATTATGACATCACTATCTTATACGGAGCCTCATATTTTACTATGCTACTTATTTCTCTCTGAACCAGTTAATTTTTTTCTAGGGTAAAATGTGTTCCATATTTCATTTCCTGCATTGTTATGCTAAATCAGTTTTTCACATTGCATAATGACCGCGTTTGCAGAGTGGTCATAGTCACACGCTCATCACCCGCTTTTTTTTCCCGTCCAATCATGGGTTCGAATCATGATGTTTCTAAAGATGCATCGTGTAGAGGGGATGATTTACGTTAAATCTGTTGGGGCTCAAAATTTTCATCATAACGTTGTGTGGAAGTTCGGATAATGTGGTAACAACTCAGGTGTCGCCTTTGTCATTTGACCGAGGCTCAAAATTACGAGGTCCTTCTTCAATAACCCTTGTGTTGCTTCTTCGCGAGGCGTTAATAAAGCAATCAATCTCGTTACAGAATGCTGCGAAAAAAAGGAGAATTTGTTAAACGTTTTTATATTTTGAGGAAGAAGTGCAATAAACGTTTGTACATCTCATAACGTCATATATTTATATAATATAGGCAAACTTTTTTTTTTCTAAGAATGTGTTTCGAGTTTAGTTCGGGATCTTTGATACAAAACAAAAACGGCATGGATACAGGTAAAATAATCTCAACTCTATATCTATCGATAAAAACATTATAAATTCTAATTTGTTGGAAATAGTAATAATAATATTTTTGGAATTTTTTTTTCTCGAAGGCGGTTTCTAAGAGCATTAAATGAATTAATGTTTGAAACAAAGCATAATGATTTAAGTTACATCTCTAAGTTTTGCTTTTAAAGTCATTTAGGCTTAATTTTCTTACATTTATTTGCAAAAAGTGAAGTGCCAGGTGCTTTTTTTCGACTTTATGTAAGATCTATGTCAGTTTATAACATTTTAATAATTTTTACAAAAATTAGATGTCTGTATTGAAAATATTAAGTATTTTTACATAAAGTAATTTCATCCAAAGATTTTTGCTTGATCAAAATCAATTACTTTAATATATAAATTTTCAGGAGGATTCACATTAGTAAATGTAATACACAAAAAAATAAATTTAACTATCTACGAATGAAATAATTATAAGGAATTCAGCTGTTAACTCGGAAAACAAAGCAAAGAACTTTTCAATTAATAAATTTCCGGAGGGAAAGTTACAAAGTTTGAAAGAAACAAGGAAAAATTATCTTGAATTTCAACTGCATAGAAATTTCATTGAAAATTTTTGATTCAATAAGCAAATAAAAATTAATCTCTAAGTGATTCATATAAATATTACCTGGTATTCAAAATTAAGAGAATCTGCTGCGCAGATCTTAAAGAAATTGAATTCATACATTTGTGATAATAGTAATAACCTTACAGCAGCTTGGTACACACACGTGATCATTCAAAAGACTCATAAGAATCGGAAGATCTAAAACAGAACTTACTATATCAAACAAAAAAAAATGGATTAAGGCGTTATAAGCATATTCATTAGGACGAGCTAAAACAACATCTCTAACTCGGGAAGAAATTCTAGAATCCAAAGCTAATTAAAACAAGTGCATAATGATTTGTACAGTCTTCATAAATACCAGCTCCTAAAAATTGAGATTCTATGAGGACAAACCATGTATCGAGTATATGTTCCCAAAATAGAGGTAAGTAAAACGCCATTTGAGATATCTCAACATCATCCTTTCCCTCAAGGACTATTTTATGAAGAAGTTATTATATAAAACACTTAAAAAGAAAGATACTACTAAATTAAGGTGAAGTACCTAAAATAACAGTTCTTGTAAAGAACTAAGGGTATCCAAGATAATGGCTCAGACTGCCGTGAAAGTATGGTAAAGTTCCTTACAAAGTAAATAAACCAACTAATGCTATATAGTTGATATCTCTCAATGCTATATAGTTGATGCTATATAGTTGAACAATGCTATATAGTTGATATCTCTCAAAAATACACAATATCCAGAATTACTAAACCTGGAGCAATAATTGTAGTTGCAAGTCCGGGTCACTAATATGAAGGAGCAGTTAGATGCGAAAACATATACTACAACTGACTCAGATCATTAGGTTACAAATGATTCAGTACAATTTAAAGCATCATTTATTTATTAATGATCAAGTGGCCGCGGTAGCCTAGTGGTCATGGTTTCGGATTCATGGCCGGCGGTTTTCGTTCAGTCGCGGGTTCGATCATTGGCCGCTGAAGACTCGCCATATAGATGGGGCTGATTCACGTTAAATCTGTCGGGGCCCAAAGTCCTTCAGAAGGCATGGTGTGGAAGTTAGGTGCGGGGGTGCCAGCTCAGGTGTCGTCCTCGTCACTTGAATGAGGTTCAAAATTACGAGGTCCGTCGCCAATAACCCTCGTGTTGTTTCTAGTGCGACGTTAATAATAATGTCAATGATCCAGTACAATTTAAAACATCATTTATTTATCATTTAATACAGTATTATGCATGAGAAAATCACTCGTTCAAATAGAATAAATATCAGAAATGAAGTTCATTCAAATATTTACAAAATTAATAGTCAATGCATAACTGAAAAGATACAGCTCGTGTCATAAAGTTTTCAAGTTAGTATGAACATGGTGATGAAAAGCAGAACTGTCGAGTATCTTCATAGACACATAAATGCAAGCAAGACTAGAATATCTAGAAAATGACTTCAGAGAACTGAATAGTTGCGTTGCGAGAACTATGAATCTTCTGGAGTAAGATAACTTTTAATCATCCGTTGAATATATGGAGGAGGATAACTTACTGATCGGCGAGGCAAGAACTCATTTTCATCTACTACTGTGTTCATCTGATAGATGCAAGAGTTTAAATTCTAATACCACACACGTGCCCTCGAAATACTTGCAATTTGCATAAAATGCGATACTTCTAGTATTTAATCAAGGGGAGGGGAGTTATAATTCAGTATTTAACAGTAGAATGAAAATAATAATTCCAATTTCCTCGAGTTGTACAATTTTATTTCGAGATTATATACTTCTTATATGTTCTTCATATTAATTTGTAACTTAAAATATATAATATATGCCAACTGCTCCTCAAAAAGAACTGTTGCACAATGCAGATAATCTATCAAAAACATTGATGTGATAAGAAATAAAGAAATGTCTAAACCAAACGTTAGATAAATTCTCTTAACAGATAAGAGCGAAAAACTGCTGTTGAATCTTAATGTTTGTTTCAGATTGAAACAATCTCCTAGGTATTTCGGATAAAAGTTTCCTCTCTCTTACAATCACGTAACGTAGATTTGTGTATTTTTTAAGCCTTTGATAATTATTTTTATAACTTTTAAAAATGGTTATAAAGAATATTAAATGAAACTATACTCTTTTAGTATATTGATTAAAATAATATATGGTTAAAGCATAACTGAACTGAGTGCTTTCGTAATTTTTAAAGTCGGGTGATAAAGCAATAATAAGTAATTTTAATATTTATTTTTAACTCTTATTTGGAGGCATAATTGCTGTGTTTCAATCAATACAAATTATATGCGGATTCACGTGAAATATTGTAGTTCAGAAATTCGGGGTTTTTTCGCTCTGTTTTATAAAAGCCACTTCTTATGTAATTTAAAACTGGGATAAAAAAAAGAATCTAGATTATATAATTTTAAACTAGAAAATCTCATAATCTTATCACGTATTATACCAATATTGTTCCTGAATTTTAAACAGCGTTTGCTGTTTCATATCACTCTTTTTTTTTTTTTTTTTCTCCTTCATTTTTTACAAAATATTCATTTCTTCGTAGCATCACGTATTAAACATGTATTTATAAACATAATGAAACTATTCTTATAGAATATGAAACTATTCTTATTACAATATGTTAAGAACGGGCTTTTTTTATTTAGTTTTTGTTTAAAAGTAACAAGATGTAATTTCTCAAGATTAATTCACAGATTGAAAATTTAATTTAATTATTCCATAAAATGAAGTTTGTATTGATGGTCCTCTCTCTTGCTAAATATCTATCAATGTAACAAAAATGGAGAAGGATATATATATATATATATATATATATATATCCTTCTCCTTTTTATATATATATTTTTATATATATATATATATAGTGGCCTGTGTATGTATGTTGTTCTGGTTTACTCAGCGTCTGATTTTATCATATTTTGAACAATTTTGCGTTGTCATCAATCGAACTTTCTTCCTTTTTTAAAGGCCATTTAAAGAGAGGATAAATATGTTACCTCTGAATATAATTAAGTGTAAATTGATTCGTTAAGTACGCTTTATAATTAGCAAAACAGTATGTCGGTATGATGAGTGCAGGTTTTTCACGCTTGTTCAGATGATGAGCTGAAGTGCGCCAGATAACTGCTCATTTTTTAACTCTCGGTCAAGCTCTGACCCCAAGGGATATTGACCAGATGTAACATTTTTTACGAGATATTGATTATCAAACAACATGATTTATGGCTGCCAGAGAAAAAGAGGAAAGGCGAAATCGACTCAAAACAATTTTCGGATTACATTTCAATCTCTTCCAGCACCAGTATTGAACATATGATTGGCACACTTTTTTTGGTTTTAATTCTCGAAAAACTAGACTAATAAAGTTTTTGGATTCTTTTGAATGAAAAAAAAACGGAGATAACTCACATAATTTAGTCTGCTGGCTGTTAATCTAAAGGGAATAATTAAACGTTCACCTGCAATCTACAAAGTAGTTCCACTTTAAACTCCGGCTCTTCAATGCGATGATGAAAAACGACCAATAACAACAAACTTCACTTTCCTATTGATGGAAAACTTTATTGAAGTAATATCTTCAAAACGTTAAAAAACGAAGAGGAAGAGCTGGCTTAGTATAACACAGCTTATTTCAAACCAAAAGCGCAGTCATAACAGCATGAACGCGAGAGATCTGTCGGTAAAAGAGCCGCTGGTGTCTCATATCAAGTCTGAACTGGCTAAGCAAAAGAGCAGGCGCAATATTTGATGATTCGAAAAACATAGTCTACCTAAATCGAATGACCGAACAAACAAAGGCCACCTCACAAATGGCGACAAGCTGATAGAAGACAATTTACTGAAGACTATCAGTGGCTGACCGGGCAACAATAAGGTTGTGTAACAAC
>BMAW01057682.1:345968-361557 GCA_019974015.1 Nephila pilipes | reverse complement strand
ATATATATATATAAATATATTTATATATATAAATATATATATATATATATATATATATTGTTCCATTGAAAAGTTTATAATAACATTCTACAATTTTATCCCATATTTTGTGAATAATTTTGCACATTAAAAACAATAATAATCCGAGAACTGCTCCATTTTTTAAAAAAATATTTAAGGGGATATTTTTATATTACATAATTAAATATATTTATGATGAAATATAAATTATATGGTTCGTTAAAGTACCTTATGATATAAACGAGTATGTCAATTTTATATTAAAACAGAGTTTTTCACATATTTAAGATGAGAATGATAAGTGCACCAAGATATATACATTTTTAATATCCATTCCTTCTAATTTAAAAGATATTGTGATGCAAACATTTTTTACAAGTGTAGTTATAAACAACATAATTTTATAACGATTCTGATAGAGAGACAGAAAAAATATAGACATAGGGAAAATGCAAAAATCGATAAAACAGTTTTTCAAGTTACATTTCTAACTATTTTCACTTTCTATTTAGCAATCTCTTAACTTTTTCAATCATTGAACTAAACTACTATTATGAAGGTATTAGCACACTTTTTTTGGTTTTAATTCTTCAAAAAATATTCATAAAAAGTTTTGAATTACTGTATTTGAGAATGAAAAAAAATGGGAATGAAAGTAATAATATCCCATAATTTAGATCTATAATTTTAATTAATCCTAAGGGAATAATTTGATAAAAAAGTTTTCAGTTCTTATAGAACACAATCTCTAAATGGATACTTTCAGCCTCCAATAAGCTCTTCAAATCATTAATTAGAAAAACATTAGTAATAATAGAACAAACTTCACTTTCCATATTAATTTACCATGGAAGACTGTGAGTTAGGCCAATATCGCCTGAGGATCTAAGAGGGAAACATTTAAAAACAGCAATTATCAAGACTTGAGAGAGGGGGAGGAATAGCGTGTGTTTTGGCGAAATTAATTTGCTTATTTCATTAAAAGAATCATCTGGTCCTTTCTTAATAGACACGAGATCTTATTATTAAAAAATTTATTGCTAGTGAATCTCTCATAATGAAATGCAGATCTCAATTTAATAGAAATATAAAAGAGTAAGATTTTTAATATTTGATGATTCAGAAAAACATAAGATGTCTTCCTCATCAAATGATAATGACCATAAAAGTTGCTGCACCTAGTCGTTTTCATTTTAAATGGCATTAAACTAAATTTGTCGAGAGATGAATTTTATTTACCTGAGATTTATCATTTTATCTCTAAGACTTCGAGAGTATGAAAACTGAAATATATTATATTCAGAACTTAATAATAAGAGTTATTTTCTTCTGTTTTACGTTTTTATAGCACTGCCGTTTTGCCATTTTTTTCATACTTCAATAATAGTTAATCAAAATTTCTTATCATCATGTTTATTTTCAATATATCGGGATCAAATTATTTTTTTAAGAAAAAATTAATTCCTATACTGAGTGTTCAACAGTTTGTTCATTTCTGTTCACATACGGTGTGTGCAAAAATATCCGATCATAAATTTTTGTCCATGAACAAAGGACGCTAGGGCAGAGAGCTTAGTGCTCGCCTGTAGATGATCCTAATGCATTTGCCATGGTGTGGAAGTTAGGAGAGGGGGTTACTAGCTCAGGTATCGTCCTCATCACTTGACTGAGGGTCAAAATTACGAGCTCCGTCTCTTAACAGCCCTCGTGTTGCTAATAGTGCGACATTAATGATACCAACCAACTAACCTAATGCACTCGCGTGAATTTTCCTGTCTGCAAAAGCTTACGGCGCTCACTTGCATTTCCTCACTCATTGGTGGTCTGTGGTAATGGCTTTTACAGATAATAAGAATTCCCGCATGCACATTAGTATTGCCAAAGCATGCCTGCCTATTCTCATTCGTTTATGCACAAACAATCATGGTGGATCTTTTTTGAGCACACTTCGTATAATCCCTCTGTTTTTAGTTATTTTTCCGTGGAAAAAGCAAGGAAAATATTTCTTGAAATAATGATACATCACCATGTTTCATTTTAAAAAAAATTGTGTTATATTATTTCAAACAATTATCATTCCAGTTTTCAGCCATGTCTTTGAATGAAGAAAACACCAGTAAGGACCAAAAGCCAAAAATTCCTTTTTATCAAGATGTTGATGGGTTTCGGATCCCGGGTATGTTCTCGGCTGAGGCGTTCAAGTCTGCTCTGGTATACAAACCTCGACCAGATGATTTATGCATTGTCACTTACCCCAAGTGTGGGACCACTTGGGTACAAAACATAGTAGGATGCATCTTCAGGGATGGCAAGCCTTTCCAGTCTGCTCTGGAATTCCTCATGGATACTCCTTTCCTGGAAATGACTGGAGCAAAAGCAGCGGAAAACATGAAAAGACCCGGTGCCATAAAATTCCATCTACCGTACTACATGACACCGCAGTCGCCTGAAGCTAAATACATTTTCATTGCCAGAAATCCAAAGGTAAAAGAATTTCAATAGAAAAATGCAGTAATCAACTGATTAAACATTTAAATTAAGATTAAAATTGCTGGACAACATAAACAATTTTAAAGGAATAATTCCATCTGTAGTTAGTATGGAAGGATGTTTGTTCTCATTATCATAATTCAAAATTTAAGATATTATCACCAAATAAATGCGCTTGATTTACGAAGTAAGCTTCCTTATCAAAGTTGTTTTTCATGGTTTGTTTGAAAATGGATGAATGCTTAAGTGCATTTCTTAACTTCCAATCAAACTCTTCAACTCTAGTAGACAAATTAAAATGCAAGCGTATAAAAAATGTTATTTTGGTACATCCTTATATACTTACTAAAGACAACGGATCAGCGCTTCGGGAGAATGAAATTTCATTAAGAAGTGTTCTCTTTTTTACTTAGTTACTTCTTGAACATACTTTATAACAAATTGTGGAGTTAATTACTAGTTTTCTTTGAAATCTTCCAACTTTACTTAAATAATAGTCGTACTATTGAATTCTTAAGTCGCCATTATAAAGTTTATCTTTTTCACTATAGCTGAAGAAATTTTATTCGACAGTTTTTCAGTCATCAGTCATTTATTTTTGCTACTAGAATAAGTACTGCAACTTAACCACTGGATACAGATTATAATAATGAGTTCTGTTAACAGATTACTTCATCGTTATTAAAAAATTTTAAATATCATGGACATTTTTTTTTATCAAATTAATCAATTTGAATAGAACAAATTATACTTCTTTACTTTATTCAGTTAATTGGCCAAACAGATTTTGCATTTTTTTTAAATTTCGGAAAATATCTTTTTTTAACCATGCTTCCTAATCTGATTTATAGGAATTACTATAATGTCAAATGAGTCATATATGTGATCCTGACTTTCGATCTTTATAACATATTTTTTAAAACTTCTTCCAGTATCTCTTGCTGTGTCTCTTGAGTTTCTTGACGAATATTGGTCTTGAGCTGAGAAATGGGTTCAGAATTATTGGTGAAAACACGATCTTTAAGATATTCCATGGAGGATAAAACTTTGTGTAGTGATTGTCTGATTGTTTAAAGTAAGATTGTTACTTAGAAGCAACACAAGAGTTATTGGGGACAAACCTCATAAATTTTAACTTCGGTCAAATGTTGAGGACGAAACCAGAGGTGACAATTTGCTTCCTAAACTTCCTCATCACGCCATTGGGAGAACTTAGATGCTCAACAGGCTTAACATGCAGTCCCTCTATTCGGCGGATTTTCACTGGCATCAGGACTGAAGCAGATCTTCGCGGTGGACCTTTATTGACATCCATCGAATCCACAACTCGACGGAAACAACATCTGCTGCGAGTTCGCGACCATGGCCACTAGTTTACCTCTAGTTTTTGGTGCAGTTAAATCAAAGTAAGGTGGTGACTGATTTCAAGTTTTCGAGAATGGCATCCAGTTGATATTCCTGATTTTCGGAAATGCTTTCCTCAACACGACCTAGATGGGCTTGGCAACGAGTCGACAGGGGTCGTCCATTTTGAGCAGTACCTTTGACAGATTCTTGTGTCCCAAAAAGCTTGACCAATTCTAATATTATGGGCCTAGAAGGGGGCTTTCTTAAATGAAAATGATATATATAAGATCCTGAATAAGAACAAAGGATATTTCATGGACTAATCACGAAACTTCCATTAGCAAACATCTGGGTTTTTTTCTGACTTTATATTTAATTTTCCAACTTCTATCTAACCAAATGAAACATGGTTTTGCAAATTAAGTAAACTTTAAAAGTGAAGAGAATATATATAATCAAGTCGTTTCAAAGTGAAAAAATTTGAATGTGAGATCGGTAGAAAAGTTACTTTAATAGAAAATGTGCTAAAATGAAGTGCAAGGAGACTTCTTGCGTATTTAAATTATTCGTTGTGATTAGGACCCGAAACTGTCCGGTCAAATTACTTATCGGAGGATTTACTCGGATCTCTCTCTCTCTTTCTCTTTCTCTCTTTCTCTTTCTCTATTTCTCTTTCTCTTTCTCTCTTTCTCTTTCTCATTCGTTCAAACGCATTCTTTGGCATATTATAGACGTTGTTAGTACTCGAGGCAAGGAACTGCATGTGTCTTCGAGAGCATTCACCGTATTATATAATTAATTATCTTAATTTCGAAATGCTGACTTGTGACTATTTTAAGTACTTTTTCTGTGCTTGAACTTAAGTTAAAATTTAAGTTTGTGATTAAAAAAATATTTAAGACAACAGACAAGTCGGGTAAGAGGATTACGTCACAGCCTTTATTGAAACATTTGCATATAATTTTCTCCCATTGCTCACTAGTGTATTTTTTCATAATGAACATCCAAACCATTGATTTTCAGAGGAGATTCTGAAAATAACCCCTCAAATAAATAAATTTTCACAGAAGTTATTCGCATTTTAAATTATAAAGGGACTTTTCACCCATCCTTTATAAGATGATCCCTCTGCATTCATTTGCAGTCAAAGGAAAAAAAGTTCATACATGTATGAATTTCTTCTATCAATTGTTTTAAAATATGTTGTACAAATATTTATTAAAAGTAAGACGAGTGTATAATTTGGTCAACTTTTTTATCAATGTTGAAGGACTGCTGCGTTTCTTTCTACCACCATTCTGAAGGGATACCTGGTTATCTATTCGAAGGAGGAGAATTCGACGATTTCTTCGAACTCTTCATCAACGGAGAAGTGGATTTTGGAGACTATTTTGATACTGTGCTCTCCTGGTACGAACACAGGAATGACCCAAATGTTCTTTTCATCACCTATGAACAACTTCAGAAAGATGTAAAAAACAACATTTTAAAAATAGCCGGATTTATGGGATCTCAATATAAGGTATGTGAATATTATGTCATGGCTATAAATTAAGCGAATTTTTTTCCTTGGCTGAAACTTTGATATTTTCAAATTCAATACTAATTTGGACATAAAATGTTCAAAATCCAAATACAATTTTGAATTGAATTTTTTCATATAATTTCTAGAACTGAATTAAAGTATGTATATGCTAGAGGAAACAATTAAAATATAGTTACTAATATTTGATTTAATAATGAAATGAAATGAGTTATAATATCATATGCGTTATACCAAATTCGAAGAGAGAATATTATTTAGAGGTAATTTTACTTATTATTAATCTTCGCCTTAACTTTTCCGGCCGCTTTCTTTGGAGCAGATTCTCCGGAAGCAACTCATTATTTGTATTGTTGCTTGGCTTCGATGTATTATGTATAGTCTAAGTGTTATTTTGACAATGACACTTCAACCAAAATATCGATGTCAACTCAAGGAAGCAGCAATCAAAATTAGTCTATGAATCAGTATCAATTTTTTTGGCACCTTTCAACAGATGATAGTATACAATTACTATATTGACTTCCTTTAGCAAAGCCATCTGTTGTAAAAAAGGTATTTTATGAACCATACTTGTTTTCAAATTAATAGACTACGCCTATTGGCCTCTTAAGCTATTGAAGTAATATTTAAAAGAAATATTTACTCAATATAAATGACTTAATCAGATGCGTCGACTCAAAATATGTATCTAATGTAGATTAAAGGTTTTAGCATTGTGCGATGTCTTTTTTTATTCACAATAGTTCCTAAGATATTCTATGCTGTTTATCTGACCGAAAAATGATAAACGATTGATCCAAATTTGCTCTTGAAAAAACCTGCTACAGCTTTTATCAGATAGTAATATTAATAAAAATTATGTTTTACTAAATTCTCATGAAGATTTCTTGATTGACATGTTTTTAATTATTTAGGAGAAATTGGAGAAAGATGAAAAATTTCTCAATGATGTGATTTTACATAGTAGTTTTAAATTCATGAAAGAACATCTAAACAAGCATTTATCAGAGCTTGACAAGATACCCAAAGAAATGATTGTAAACAACCCCGACGTTCCACCTGGAGTAAGAAAGCTTTTTTCAGGGGATATCAAAATGACTAAGAAGGAGGGACAAGAAGTGACTTTTGTTCGTAAAGGTGAGTTTTTTATTTGCGAAGATAGATTTATTAAGCTTATTTGCCAATAACATAAAAATGTAACTATTTTAAACTGTGAGAAGTAATGATAATTTAATAAATAATGTGCTATATACCTTAAATTAGCATTTTAAAGTTAATATTTCAGCTGAATTTCTTATTTGATCTAGAAAAAAATGATTTTTGAAGTGAATATTTCAATCAGTATGACTTTAAGTTTGTAGTTGCTAAATTTGAGAATTTTGATACTTCACACAGAACGATTTTGTTTATAAATCATCGGATATATAATTCGAAAATCACACGTAAATATAAACTACTGGTAAATATAAACTAGTATGTATATTTACGTTCAGGTAAATAATTATTGGTTATAATATTTAATAATAGCATATTTATTTTAAATATGAGAAAAACTGAAAGCACAAAAATTAGGTACATTGTTGACCAAAATGCACGATTACATCTATCAAAAAATGAAATCTTGGACGAGTATTGTAGCTTATAAAATATTAAAACACTCTGTAATCAACAAATAATTCATAAATAAATATAAACGGATGCAAAGATCTAATACTTCATCTCAATGGCAAGTGGGGCAGGTAATTGAGGCAAACCCAATACGATTGAAGGCGAAAAAATTAAGACTATCTTCTTTCCAAGACCATGAACCAAACTCAGATCAGATTTTCAGACGGTGAAAAAAATCTCCAATTTTTATGTAAATTTGTGACGTTGTAAATCATACATCTATTTTTATAAACTTTTAAAATTTACCGTCTTTAAAATTCAGAAACCTTAATAAATGCGTATTTTTTCTCTTGAACATACAAAGGGCGTGCAACCTCTTTTAGCATTTCGGTAAAGTAGATGGAAGATGGGATTCAATTTTACCAGAAAGAATGAATTAACTCATACAGAAATAAATAATATAACAAAATAAGATGCTTTTTGTAGAAAAATGAAACTAGAATATGACATTAGTGATTGAAAGTTACACATCTGGAAAAGTGTTCCGATTTGAGTCCTATTCTTGAACAAAAGCAAAGACAGCTTTAAAATATAATTATGATTATTACAAACACACTTGCATCATTTGAGCTTTCAGAATAATAAAATATTTGCAAGGAACTGAGCAACAAAGAGTATTTGGCTGAGAGTATTGAAGATGATATTTGGCAGAAGGCTATTGACCCTGTGGTAACAAAATAACATTGAAACTGAAATTTCCTGTGGATTAGAATTGTTTATTGAAATACCACTTCGAGGAGCAAATGTTGAACGTAAAGTAAAATATCCACGAGCGATCTTGTGACGTGGTATGGGCCGAAAGATTACCTTGATATATTTTTGTAAATATGACTTTCCTGTTCAATGCCTATGGGGTATTGTAATAAATAAATTTAACAATGGAACATTAAGCTCCATCTCTCACCTTACTGAAAAGGGCTCAAAATCGCATAGTCAATAGGAGAATGTGCGGTTGTTAATTTGTTGCATTTTGTTATATTGAGAATATAATATAAAGATAAGGAACAGGCATCTATATTAATATTAAGAGACATAAATTATTAAGAACAAGCCTCATTAAAATTATAAAGAACAAGATATTATAAATAACAAGCATCAATATTAATATTAAGAGACATAATATTTCAATAAAGATTGGTTCCAAAAATATTTAACTGATTTATTCGGCCTTTAATGAATAATATCAGAATAATTTAATTATGTGGTCGTTCGCTTAATCTTTAATTAAAAATTGCAACTGAGAATTATAATTATCTTAATAACAACAAAACTGGATCCAATTCCAAAATTCTTTTAGTGTCAGGATCCTAGACAAGGAGATGCTCTTATAATATCACCTAACACTTGCTCTCACCCATATATTGCTCATAAATATCGCTAATTAATTTATGTCCTCTTATCACTCACTGACACATCCAATCTCTCTTTTCGTTCACTGCCTTTCTTATATAGTAATGTTAATTTGCATAAGTCACGAATCTTTTTTAAAGTGAGGTTCTCAACTTAAATAACATAATAAAATAGCCCCAAAGTTAAGTCAACGGGAAATGCGCTTGAGAACCCTTCACAATATGAAAGTTCCTATTATTTTTATTTAAACTTATAAGTAGATCACTTCATTTATAAGTAGATCACTTCATTTATAAGTAGATCACTTCATTAGAATGATAAAATAAAGAGCATAACACACAGAAATTTACGGAACTCTGTAGAGTAAGCACTCATCTTAGAAAAATTTAAATACTGATTCTAAATCTTCTTTTACCAAAATGTACATTGACATATTTTCCAAAATAAGATAGTTTTAAGAATCAACCGCTTTTTTTCCGTTTCACACTTATCAACAGAGAAAATATATTACATCGTTTCTCATAAAAGTTCATCTTGTTGCGCAAATCTTTTATCATTCTGAGATGTATTTTATCACTATAAATAGAGTACAGAAATAAGTAAAAAAAGCGGATTGTATTAAAATTCACCAAATGTCATTATACACGAGAATCCAAGAAGCAATCAAGTTAATGAGCTGCTTCCGATGAGTCTGCTGATAAGAAGGCGATGACGGTTTCATCAGTCAGAAAAGTTATGGTGATGATGAGTTGAGATGCGAAGGGAGTCATGCACATGAGCTTAGAAAAAGAAAAAACGATCAATGGACTGCAGTGTGTTACCTCGTTCCCTTTTCCCATTCCTAACTCAGATACTTAGCGAATCACGGTTTAAAGTCTTAAGTTCTACATAGTTATGTTTTAATTTATTGTAAAATAGTTTTCAGAGGCTGAAAATATATGAGAATATTTTAGTCATTTCCAAAAATTATATAATTACAAAAGTGAATTTCAATTTTTGAAATGAATATTTTCCCCCGTTCAATCACCTTCTGGGCAGAACATTCAACACGACACTCCTTTATATTTGGTCAGTTTCCTTTATTTACCTTTATTGAACAGTATTTATGCTGAATAAATTGTAAAAAGAAATAATAACTTATTCTCGAGATTTGGTAACCAATCATAATTGTTAATGTTTTCCTTCCCTGCGCCTTGCTCACTCAGTATGAATTTAACTTTATAAACAGATCGAATAGTTTTGAAGATCTAAAAATCTGCATTAGTGTAACAACAAATTCCTTTCCTTAGATAATTATTTATGGAACTTTATTTTCGTTTTTTCTTTTTATTTCAGGTATCGTAGGAGATTGGCGAAATTATTTTTCCCCATCTCAAAACGCGAGATTGGAGAAAAAAATTAGGGAAAGATTTACGGGAACTGGTCTCAAGGACATGTGGAAAGATGATATGTAAAAACGTTAGAATTGTCTTTATGCAGAAGACAAATTTTGTACAATTTGTTAAATAAATGGTTCAAAATGAACACATACGTACATTTTTTACGTGAATCATTTATTTAACACATTCGTACAATTTGTTAAATAAACGATTCACTGACATATTTCATCAAAAAACTACAATTTTCATCAGGCACTTAGTAATAAATTTCTTAAAAAATTAGCTGCTTTTTTTATTATTGTAAGCGGATTTTAATCTTCCGCACAAGGACTTGTGAATTTTGTTTTAAAAGCTTTAAAAATAAAACATTAAAATCTTATTTCAATGCTATATTTAACCTTACTTATATACTATATTGGAAAAATTTTACTATAATATAAATACTATTAATTTCTTGCTTTATAAAGAAAAACACGGCAAAACTAACGCTTTCTTTACTGGTTAAAAATAATGCGTTTAGCCAATTAAATTTTAAAAACATAAAAACCATAACTGATATTTCGTTACATGCAATTGAGATGTAGTAGATGAACCGAAGTGGTTCATGTACAATTTGTATTGTACTTGAACCAAAGTGGGTACGATGTTTTGTCTCTGAACCATTCACGTTTTGAAAATATATAAGTTGAATTTCACTATAAACTAAATAGAATTTATATATTGTTCCAATACATACTTTCAAAGTGTATTGAATGTTTCAAATTAATTTTTATTCATAGTTAATTCTGTTTAGTTTCTACAATTCTGTGAACAAAATCACTCATTTTTTTGTCATTTTTCATGCTTATTTTTCAATTTTATTATACTATGTATTTTTATGTAAAAGTCCTTAATAGAAAAAGGACTTTATATTAAATAAAAATATCTTCAAGGGAATTTTTGTCGTTCGGAATGAACAAATAAATCATTTATCAAACACCTAAATTTTAGAAATAAATTATTACAGACTTATTTATTTTAACATTCTATCACAAAAGATATGTTGAGAACTATTCAAACACTTGAAATTGCCAAGATAATGGCTCCAATTGTTCAAAAAGATAGACAGTTTATTTCTTCCTGACAGTTTTGATAAATAATTTGTTTTAATCAGATAGCTTTTTATTATTTAACGAAAACAACTGCAATACTTCTTCGAAATAACCTTCACTGTTAATATTTCATGTGTGATAAGAAGACTTTAGTATCGAAAGAGGAACAATGTTTATCGTAAATTTGTTAAATTAAAATGTTCATAACTAAAAGGTGATAGGAAAAGTATTAAAATTTAAGCACATCGTACCGTGAGGAATATTTTTCATGCATTTATACATTTCAATTAATGTTACATTTTTTTCAAAGCTCTTCCGATCCAAGCCCGTGCCTCGTTTTCAAAAAAAAAAAAAAACGAATTACAAGTACATAAAATTTTAAAACGCAATAAGAGATTTTTGGAAATTATAAAGAAACTTTACAACGAACGATACATCAGCTGTGGTTATTCATAACTATATGTCATATTTCAACAAGCATTGTTTTTACCTACAGCAAAAGGAAAATTCTGATTGAATTAAAATGAGAATTCCTATGAAGAGTTGAAAATTTTCATATTTCATGCATTAGTTTAAAAACACTTCCATTACTTTCTTTTATATTTACATTATAAAATTTTAATTTATTATAATTCACAATTTTTATTTTAATTTTATTTTAACAATTCCTTAATATTTTTATAAAAATGATACATTTTCTTTAACATTTTTTAAAAAATGGTTTAAAAATTAGAAAATAATTATCTACCGATTAGGGTAAATATCTTTAAAAGTATTAAGAAAAAAATTCTTTACCTTCAAATCTTTGAAACATCCATTTATTATTTTAAGTAGTATTTATTATTAACATTTGAATAGAATCTTATGAACCATGAAATATTTGAAGAAATTATATAACGAAAAACCAGCTACGAGAGAAAAGAAGTTTTATCTATGATAAAAAAAAGTTCTTCAAAACATTAAGTTAATTAATTAGCATCCTAATTTGGCCTTTAATTTTAATCCTTTAAATTTTTCATATAAAAATCAATTTTAAAATTGTAAAAGTAAAGAGTATAAGTTATTAAACGTAAAATTTATTAAGAGTGTGTCAGATTTACCGCCGTGTAGCCGGGGCTTATGCATATTAAATCTATCGAGGCTCAGAGTCTTCCCGATGGTGAGTGTAGAAGTTAGGAGAGGGTCAGAATCGTCCTCGTCGCTTGACAGGGACTCAGAATTACGTGGACCGTTGACAATAGCCCTCGTATTGCTTCTAATGCAACATTAATAATGCCAAACCAAACCAGACCTGAAAGTTTTCAGAAATTTTTTTTAAAAAAAATGACTTTTTTTTAAAAAAAAATTCTGCTTTATTTAATTCTAACTTCTGTATATATATATATAATTCTTTAGCTTACAAATAAATTAAGATAGTATTTAAATCAATAACCTAAAAAGAGCTTCATTGTTTTTTATTCCAATTTTATCTCAATCAATCAAAAACTTAAGGAAACTTTGTTTTAAAAACATAATAATCACTAAGCGAATGTAACGATGCGACAAATCTGTACACATTTTAACTCTATCTATGCAAGAATATTTCATAATATTAGAACTTCCAAACCTGTTCTAATTTCTCAATTATTTGTTCTCATTTTTTCCAAGATAGCATTGCTCAATTAATGCATTCTCAAACAATAACCACTTTAAAACTATATAACAAGTTTATAACGATCTATTACAACAATTAACAAATTTCCAAAAGGTAGGGATAATATATCCCACAGGAAACTCGCAACAAAACGTATGACTTCGTTCTCTGTAGTGTCTGTCATCTAAACTCAACAAGTTGTTACCCTTCCGTGCTTACAAAGCGCTCTCTACAGGTGAACTCAACAACATAAAGATATCAATGAATTTGTTCTGCAATCCAGTCGGAATGGCAACAGGTGTGGGCCGATCAAATGGTCCTCCACAATTCTAGTCCAAACATTTATGCTGAAACGCTTCTGATACGCATGAGTACGTGGTGTACAGATTGCTAGATGCCTACACATGAAGGTTTTGCATATTCTAAATGCCTTCACGTGTAAGTGCATTAATCCGGGTAATACATGTGCACTAAATAATAACACATGTGCACTAAAATCGGGCTGCTCTGATAGCTGATGCAAAAACCAACGTACAAACTCGACACGTGCCGTATAATCTGCAGGTATCAAGGCTTGCACTTTCTATACGTAGTAGGAGTGTAATCCTTCGTCCTATAATACTCGTCAAATAATCGAATGGGGCATAATTACGGCAAGGGAAACCTTTCGTGTGCTAATATCCGGACGATCTACCACTCTTTGCAGAATATCCTCTTCGACTTCTGTCGTCGGCACACTCCTGCCTCGCCCTGTATCATGCATACCTGTGACAAAGAATCTCGTTTCACACAGGCACCGATCCAATCGCTCGTACATTTTTCGGTCTCGAACATTTGTCTTCTCGGGAAACGCTGTCTGTACAGTCTTTCGGTTTCCAGAGTATTCCCATCCGCAAGACCACACATAAAATGCCTGTCCACCTTTTTCTGATTATTGTACGCCTCAATGCCTCCTGAAATCCATGGTAGAGATAACGATGTGAAAGAAAATTCACCCTTTATGCTTTCCATTATAATGCCCACTAGAGGTTCACCACTTGCTCTCCCCGCCTATGCAGTGTATGGTGAAAATTGCTTTTTTAGATGTTTCTTTCACCCTTTAAGTTTCAAAACACTCTGTCTATTACAACTCCCGAAATTCTGACTTGGATTTCGTTTATTATTCACATAATTAGCAATGATGTTTTACTTTCGAGAGTACGATGTGGATAATGTAATCGCAATTGGTGCTCTCTTACTTTTCTATGAAATTATTAGGTCATACTTTTTATCTGAAATTTAGACATGCTTTTGTTTTATACCTGAAACTGGAGGTATGGGGAATTATTTAGTTAAATAAAAAAAGAACCGTTTCATTTCTTAAGTTGTGTTGTATTTAACATGGTTTTCTAAGAACTTTGGAATTACACTGTTATTAAAAATAGGACTGAGTAACTCATAACTATGTCATTTGGATAAGACCATCAAAATATCATCGCATACTGTAATCAAGTTAAAAAAAACTCTTTCTTTATCTAAAATATATTTTACCATCATGCATGCAGATATATTATTCAAATATTATATAAGATTTGAAGGTGTTTCAGGAAGCAGCTTTCTTTTTAGTAGTAGCAATCTTATCAGTAACCACATCAGGGACGATGTGTTGTAATATAAGTTATCGAAAGGAAATTCGATCGGAAACATACTTGATTTCGTTCCGTTTCTCAGTATTTGAGTTTCCTATCCAAATAAATTATCAGAATAAAATGGTAATATGTTCTGTCATGTGTGATAAAATTGCGACAGAAAGAAATGCCATTCCCCTAAAGTCGTAAACAGCTGCCGTAAATATTTTGAAAAACACAAATAAGAACGTAAGTATTTTCTTTCATCAGCTTACAAATATTGGTATCACCTAAAATACTTTTATACCAAAAAAAGTTGTATTTTCACGATTTAAAACTAAATATCTAAATCTATAAGACTGTTACACAGTTATGTGTTTTTATTAGTTTATTAATAACTGATGATATCTCATACAGTATTTAAAACAAATATCTTTATAAGAGATTGACCTGGAAAATAAAATTCATTTATTTTCCAGGTCTATATATATATATATATATATATATATATATATATATATAAATCAGAATGTTGTCTTGCTCGTTCCAAGATTTAGTTTTCTAGAAATAAATTTCGACATAAATGTTTTGGGAGTAAAATATATTTGTAAAAATATTGGTCATATGTATATGTGTGAGTGCGTGTGTGTATTATATATTATGTATGTATGTATACATATATATATTTCTTTTTAACTTGATCAATATCTAAACTATTTTAATAGTGACTGTCTAATTAAAATTATTTCTGGATTGTTGTAAAATTGCTTGCAATAATTTACCAGCTTTTGTAATATAAGTATTAAATTCTTAAATAATACCTCTAAATTCAAACGGCTCCTTATGAGATTGATTCCTTATGACATCAGGTTATGAGAAAAATAATGTGTAAAGGTACGAATAATAGATTTTTTTTTATTTCTAATAGCACGCATTTTACTGAACAAAATATTATTACAGTACTGATCAGTTTATGAATAATCTAACATAAGATATAGATTATCTTTTGAGGTATTTAATGAATAGAAAAATACAATATTAAAAATATATATTTATGCTAACTACAAAACTAGTGATAGCAAAAAATTTATGAAATAGAAAGAAAATTACATTATAAAACTTCAAAAATACTTTATAATAGAATAACTTGATAATGTTCCTAATCAATATTAAATTATTTGTAAATATTACTGTAATAAAATAGTCAATAAACCTTTAGAAGAAAATAATGCTTTTATAAAAGATAGTATTAGTGATAAAAAAATTAATAATAGAATTGCAGAATTATATTTAAAAATTGGCTTTTAAATTAATTACATTAAATATCCACGTAATTTCCTAATTCCAAAATCTCACGAAGAACTAATTAAATTTAAGTTTGTTACTGAAGAATATAATAGTTATATTACGAAAGCTTTTAAATTATTACAACCAATTTTACAAAAAAAGCTAGAAAT
>BMAW01057682.1:320053-345868 GCA_019974015.1 Nephila pilipes | reverse complement strand
ATATATATATATATATATATATATATATATATATATAAGACATATAGTAATATATAATATAAAAGAGAATATTTCCCTTTTCATGTTAATAAAGTCTCATTTTGGATAACAATAAACTCATTTTTCCTTTACAGAAAGGCGAATTGTAATTATATTTTACGTCGTAATTTAATTTCAAATTCCTTTTGAAAAGGTACATAATTATACGAAATTTTACATAACTGTAATGTAGTAAAATATCTCATCATTTAAAAAAACACACATTTAAAGCTTGGTAAATATATTTTTAATAAAATACTGTTCTTCTTGTTTATTTTTCCCTATTATAGTCAATAGAGGAGAATTCGAGTTATAATGTATTTTAATTTAGATGTAAATTTTATATGGTTTCTTGAATAGTGATTTTTTAAGAAGTAAGAATTTCTTATAGTTTCCTTAAAATTCTCATTCTCATATTATTATTATTATTATTATTATTATTATAGAGTTTTAATATATTGCACAAGTCTAATTTGAGTTAAAAATAATAATCCTTTTGTCATAAATTAATCCCTGATGAGACGAAATAATGCGGAACGGTCAGTTCTTGATTTTTAAATATCGCTGTGTAATAGGATATATAAGTAAGCTAAATTAGAATTGTAATTTTATTTAGATTATATCCTTTTTTCATATGGCACTTTGGATTGTAATGCCCTAAGTTTAGACAGTGTATCTTTGCTCCATTAATAATGAATTTTTCCAATTTTTGTCGCATAGTAATTTGCTGAGTGAGATGGTTTAGATGCATAAAACATGTTTAACTAAGCATTTCTGTCTAAAGCCAGAAGCAGCTTTTTGAATTACTTTAAGTCGTTTTTAGTCTTTTTTCTTCTTAATAATTTTGTTGTTTTCTTCAATTTTTAAGTTTTTAATAATTAGCCTCTTTATTAAGATTATTTAATTCTTAATGTATCATTTATTTCTCGTAAATCACACACACAGATTATATATATTAATATAATTTTAAAAATTTTGTATTTATATTGTTATTTTTAAAATTTGTTCCTTTTTTCTCTTTTTATTTTTTGTTTTTAAATTTATTTTTTCTCTCCTTATTTTTAATCATTCTACTACTACTATTTTTAAAGTCTTAAAAAATCTTTTGCATTAGCAATGTTTCTCTCAGAGAAAATTGCTATATTTTCATTTTTAACAAGGCTGAAAACCTTGTTATGTTGGTGTTAAATTCATATAAGCAATTGTCTAATCGAATTTTTTTTTAAATTTCTTTTATTCTGATTGCTTAATTTTTGTATTGCTCGTTCTCTATTTTCAGATGTTAATGTTTGACTACATCTCTTTGTCTATATACATTTTTTACTTGGTTTCTTAATTGGCAGTGTGGGCTTTTTGCATTTTGTTTTGTTTGAATTAATAGAATTTACATATTTTTAAGGAATGTTATATTTCATTTTTCTTTTCGATTTCTTTCTCTCCTATATTTTCATTTTTTTTTTTTTTTAGTTTGAACTTTTTCATGTTTTGAAGTTTATTTTCTTGTCATTTCATTCCGGTATTCATTCAAGTAATTGATCCCTTTCTGAATTGTTTTTGTGTTTTGCAGTCTCCTCCAGATTCCATCGATTACAGATCCACATCACTGTTGCTTGCTTAGATCCCATACGATCACCGATTTCTCGGAAGGATAATCCGCATTGGCTATGGGCAATTTTTTTTTCTCGGTCGAACTCAGAAATATGATCGGAAGACTCTTGTATTCTGTTTAGAAGTATAATGAAGCTATTTAAAGAAAATAATTGCACACACATAAACACAAATTGGAGTGCTTCAAAATACCATTTTTTTTTCCTTTATATAGACAGTAAGAGATCAGTTATCATATACGCTGACTGATGATGCATAGTGTTTGGTAAAGAGTCCTATTTCCAACTGTGATCTGACAACCAGAACGAACGTATCTGGAGATCTCTAGGATAGTCAGAAATGATTCCCTCCCTATCGTATTCTACACAGACCTAGAAATGTATGATCTGAGGAGCCAGTTTTTTTATATCCGGATATTTTTACTTGTCTTTCGTGGCACATTTATAACACATCAGTACATAGAGAAAATTCTAAGACACAATGTAATGCCGTTCCCCTTCTGTCTTTCCAGAATTACTTAGTAACACAATAATTCTCAGTTGTTAACGACATGCCTTGTTTGCTTTCCCTTCAGTCTTAACCAAGAAGATCACATGCTATCTCCCAAATAGAACACATTTGAGATATGATGGGTAGGTACCTGTAACTCTAGAATGCCGCTAATTTAGCTCGACATCTGGAGACTATTCGATAGAAACTCTTGCAGAACACTATTTGGGAAATTTATCAATCCTTATTACATATTTAGAAATTGTATCCAGGAAAGTTTATATCCAGGCTTTAGGTGGATCAGCACATATTAACTTCCTCTGTTTGCAATGATCGATCTCTGGAATAAATCATCGAATCGTCCAAAAAATTGTTATCATTTCGTTTTCTATACACGTTGATCCGATTTATGCATGTTTGTAGCAATGGACAACTCATTCATGTGTTACAATTCTTATATCTTAAATACTGATAGTATAACTATTTTATAAGCAATTCTTTCCCTTGTCAATTAAATGAGCATTTTTCAAAATGTTTATTTAGCATAGATCTACATTCAATAATATTACATTCATTTTAATTTGTTTAATTATAATAAAATAATTTTTCCACAACCACATTTTCTAAGAAGGTTTGATTAATGATTTTTACAGTGATGTCCTTAAAACAAAATAAAGATAATAAAGTTCGAAAGCCGAAAATTCCTTTTTACCAAGATGTCGAAGGATATCGGATCCCTGGCCTGTTCTCATCTGAAACATACATGTCTGCTTTGGGATATAAACCTAGGCCGGATGATCTATTCATCGTCACCTATCCCAAGTGCGGGACCACTTGGGTACAAAATATAGTGGCCTGCATCTTCAGGGACGGTAAGCCATTCCAATCTGCCCTGGAGTTTTTAACGGAGACTCCTTTCCTGGAGATGACAGGAGCAGAAACTGTTGAAAACACGAAAAGACCCTGTGCCATAAAAACACATCTTCCCTTTCATGTGGCTCCGTGGTCTCCAGCAGCTAAGTACATTTTCGTCGCAAGGAATCCAAAGGTAATATTTGATATTTAAAGAACAAGAAAAACTCTGTTTATGTAAGTTTAAATGTAATTTTGTATGTAGCTCATAATTAAAAAAAACATTTATGTAAGAAATAATAAAATCGGATTTTATTTAGTCTCAGAGTAGAGTTCGTAAGTAGTCTATTTTTCCAATACGAAGCTAGCTCTGAAAGCTTTGAGACTGGAGTAGACTCGGTAAGCTTTAAAAGGTTATGGATCAAATATGTAAATATGAAGTATTTTATTCCTGCAGAGTACAATTAATAGAATAATCGCAATTTAGTTAATGTTGAATAAATTTTTGAAAGTAAGATAAATGGAGATGACGCAAAAACATTATCGTGCTTTGGTTTTCTATATGTTTAAAAAGATACTAAATCGAGAGGAATTCGTTTACTGCCCAGTCACCATACTGCAATAAAGCTCCATCTCATACTATTGTATTAACATGGCTTACAGAATTTAGTGGTTGAAATTTTCTTCTGGAGGAAGAGCATATAGAAAGAGTAATGTCAGCTTGTAATGGGATCTTCTACTCATTTCCCTTTAACCAACCTGTAAGGCTGCTTTAATACGATATTTGATATAAAACCCCGCCTGTGAAAGGACCGCGATATATGTAAATGATCATTATTATATAAGAAGAAGTGAAATTAATGGGATTGTGGGGGTCCAGGAATTAGAGGAAGTCTGCAGAGATTAGAGCAACTGTAAGATAATATACAGAGCTTTAATATTTAACTCAGATCCTATGGTTAAAATTCTATTCGAATTGCATTCATTCACTTGATGTCTACTGTTTAGAGTTTCCAAGATAAGTGGATCAATTTATTACACTATTCAGCTAAGTTGAGTTAGATTAACCACTCCCTTTATTTAGTTATTTTTTTATTATTAATTATGCAAAGATTGGAATAAATTAGTTAACCAATTTTGGCTGATCATTATTGATTAATTATGTCGATTATTCACAATGAGGATGTTTTGTCTCAAGTTGTAGTCCCAGAAAAAGTGTCGTCTAAATGATAAATGTTATTATCGATAATAATATCTTTACCTTTCACACAATACAGAAAAAACTTAACATTGAATCCGTCACTATACATAAAATTATTCACGACAAATTCAGTAGGAAAAATTAGTTTGCCATTGGATTCTCTATAATTAATAAAACTTTAAATACTGAAGGATCAGCAAAGATATCCTTAAATTTCTTAATGATGATGGACACCTCATTATTTCTTAAATTATAACTGGTAATGAAAAGTGCATACCGTTTTTTCTTCTGATATTGTAACACGTCTACAGTATGTCTTTAAAAAAGATTCCAAACTAACAACATTGAGCAATGAAAAAAGTAATGCATGCCGTTTTCTCCAGATATAGAATTTTAGTGAGTCAGATGACAGTCACAGCTAACTGGTACACCTCTAAGTAGCCTCCTAAAATCCTTCAAGAAGTGGATGGTAAAGGACTTATGTTTCACCATGATAATATATTTACGCATTGAGCAGAAGGCGAAACCCATTCCATGAAATACCTATTTCATGACATTTGAATTTCTTGAATTTAAACAAGTTAAAAGTGACAAAACATTTCTCCTATTCTCCTGATCTTGCTATGTGTTTTGGTCTATTTTTCAACCTGAAATTCTTACGTAGACGTTGTTTTCCTTTCTAAGATGAGACTGATGTGAGACTATAAAAGAATATTTTTCACAGATTTCAAAAACTAAATGCCTTGAAGCCTAAATCTTTAGAAAATTCGTCTACGGGAGTGTATTGGTACCGGGAGGAATTACTTCTAAAGTTTAGAAAATTTAACTTATAGCATTTAGATACACCTCAAAGAAATTTTAGAGTTACTTTCGTATGAAATTCACAAACTGAGACAAGTTGATCAAAAAATTAAATTAAAGTTACTTATTAATCTATAAAAAAAATTTAATCAACCTTTTTTTTCATCATTTTTAAATAGAACTAGATTCCAATTTCATTCTCTGTTTCAATACTACCTTATGAATATTATATTTTAACTTATATACTATATTTAATAAGCGAAGCTTCAATTTTAAAAAATTCGCCAAATGAATGCAAAATTGTTATTATTTTATTTAAGTTTTAATATAATACAATTTTTGCAAAAAAAAAATTCTTTTACCCAGATTTTGTGTTTTTTAACACTTAAATAATAATTAAACATTTTAAAAACAATCCTTTTCATTCATTGTTACTGTAGCTTTTCAGAAAGTTTATAGCAAATGATTATTTTCATATTCATTTGCTAAATATTTGCTTAGAATTTACTCGTAATTTTCCAGAGGGCAACTTAAAAAAATTTCTAATTTTGAAGTGTACTATTTTTGCAATTGTGTTCTGTTTGTTGAATAAATACATATTACTTTTCAAGAAGATAATACTCGTATATTATTGTTGGTACTGATTCAGTCAAATGTTATAATAAAAGGAAAAAGAAAAATTATTCTGTGTTTAGGACATTTTTGTACTTATGAAACTTTTAAATATAAAATATTGCTAATTTTTATTTAATATAAAATTTGTGAATGATATCCGCGGTCAATGGCAAAATAATAATAAATAAATACCCTTAATAATTTTTAAAATTTTAACTGCAACAAGAAAAAAAACGTCACTGTTATTGGTTTAAAATTAACTAGATTGCGATGTTAATAGATTTATTTATTCATTTACTCAATTTATTAACTTCAAAAAAGAATACTCTTACGAAAGCTGTCCGATTTTGTAGGGAATCAGGTAGATAATGCTGTAAATAAACTATGTTGGAGTGTTCTATAGGAATTATTAATCTTATGAGAGTTCAAAAATGAAGCATTTTCCCTCTTTCAAGCACGCGCCATAAGCAGTAAAGTAAGTAAAATTTTATTAAAAAATTATACTGATTAACATAAAGTAAGCGTTTTTCCGAGCCCCAAGCTCCACAAAAGCAGTTACTATCAAGAAAGAAAATACTTTTTTTCAAATTCTTTTAATGCATTTTTATTTACATTAGCAAAACATTTTAAAATACAAAAACTGTGTTCAACGTTAACAACAACAAAAAATAGTAATAGATTATTTGCCATAAAAATCAGTTAATAAATTGAGTATTAAAATTAGAGAAATGCAATAAATTATTAAAGTTGTTCGGATATCAAAAAAATTCAAACTATAAAATATTTAACTGTATATATCTCAGCAATGTAAATATACCTTTAGTAAACTAAATATAATTATTATAATTATAATGTATTATAATCTCAATCTTTTGAATCTAAGTATTCAATTTCTGACGACTGTTTCTTATAATTATGTTTAATACTTAGGACTGCTGTGTTTCTTTCTATCATTTTGTGAAAAGTATGCCTGGGTACCGCTTCGAAGATGGAGAATTCGATGATTTTTTTGAACTGTTCATCAATGGAGAAACAGATTTCGGAGACTATTTTGACATTATAGTTTCCTGGTATAAACATATAAATGATCCAAATGTTCTTTTTCTCTCTTATGAACAACTCAAGAAAGATACAAAATCCTGCATTTTGAAAATAGGCGAATTCTTGGGTTCCCAATATAAGGTAGGCAATTTTTTTTTCACGAAAATCATGTACAACTTTAATATTAATGTTGAGTCAATGTCATTCATCTATTCTTAAGCCGTAATTTATAAAGGAAAATTAAGTACCAAACTACTCTCATGTCCATAAATTGAAGATAATTCAGATTCACACGGAAATCGAACTCTAAAGTGAAAATTTCACCTGTAGAATTATCGCACACATCTTCAAGAATAATATGCAAATTACATAAAACCATCGGAGGATGCCAATAGTCGTTACAATGATGAGAGTGTAAGAGAGGTGTATATAAGGAATGGTAGCAAAGGAGTAAAATTGTTCTCAAGCGCTCTGTAAGCCTCTCAGTGCCTTAACAGAATAGTTATGACTCATAGGACGCTACCACTAAGGCAACATCATTGAACGAGACCATTACGGTGGTGAAGAGCTGCTCATACGGGGTGGAATTATACTGGACTCCAGAGTAGATCTACATGTTCAAATTGGAACCATGACAGGCCAAATTTATCGGGGCATCATTTTGGAAAAACATGTGTATTTGTTTAGGGGTGCCATGGGCGCAGAATTTGTGTTTATAGATGTCAACGCCCTCCTCACCGTACAAACATTGCAAACGAATGCCTCCAATCTGATAATATTAGCACTATGGAATGGTTAGTATTCTCACCTGACTTGAATCCGATAGAGCATGTGTGAAACATGCTTGGCCGAAGAGTGGCAGACCGTCAACTACCTCCTACATGTGTACCGGAACTTCTGAGAGCATCGCTTGCTAAGTGGAGTAATCTTTCCTAAGATCAGCTCGATAATTTGATACTCAGCATACATAGGCGTTGTATGGAGAGTATTTCATCATATATGAGATATACAAGATATTAATCATCATACCAACCACGTAACAGTAAGCTTTACAAAATATTTACAAGATGCAAAGAAGACATTTTTTTGTAATAGCTCCAGGGAGTAAAAGTCGTAACTTTTATGAATGGTATCATACATACACAATCTTTTTTGTTCTTTATATTTTGTTTAATATAGGTTTTAGGAGTAAGTCACATTTACTTTGTTTCTAAACCTTTATTTGCCAGAGCTAGCATTATTCTTAATTTATGGACAGGAGTGTGAATGACAGAACAGAGTAAGTAACAATTGAAGTGTTCGAACAATGTGCAGAATCATTCCTCCTTAATATGTATTCTACAATAAAAAGATCCATTTAAATAATTAATGATATAAATGTTATTTAATACATAATTTTGAATATATGTTTGAATGTTTCTTATATGTCCTTCATATAAATATACATCGTTGATTGTATCACTCCAAATTTTTTTAGAAACTTTGCTGATGCTTGGAAGGAGCCGTATGCATTCCTATTCTTAGAATGTTATAGACTCAATTCCAAAAAAAAAAATTAAAGTTGAAAAATCTCACATATGAGAATTTGACTTTGTTTTAAATAAAAATCACCTGTAACGTCACTCTTAACTGAAATTACCAATTTTTATTTCAGAGTTATTTAATTCTTTAGGAAAAAATAATAAGCAGAAATTGAAGCAAAACTGTATCAAAATGTATAATTATAATGATCAAACATTATTAATCTCCTGCCATTGTAGAGAAAGTTATTCATCACAACAAATCTTTTATAATTTGAATAATGGTCTAGTGACCCCCACTACTGCAATGGCTATAGATTTTTAATCATTTTTTAATTATAATAATAAACTATGTAGAGTCCTCTAAAATCTTCTTCTTTAACTCAAAAGGAGAAATTAGAGCAAGACGAAAAATTTCTTGAGGATGTGATTCTCCACAGTAGTTTCGATTTTATGAATGAACATTTGAACAAGCATATGATTGAACTCAACAAGATGCCCAGGGATATCATTTTAAATAACTCCAATATTCCATCCGGAATAAGAAATTTGTTCTTACATGGTTCTAGGACGACAAAAGATGACTCTCCTTGGATCACTTATGTTCGGAAAGGTATAATTATTTTTCCTTCTTCATTATCGATAAGCAATTTTTAAACTGAAGAGTCATCAAGTTGATACAGGGTAGAAATAAGAAATTTTGTTTATGTTTTTAATTTAACATACATTTAATAATATGTTTCAACCTATTACAGTTTCCAACTAGTTTTGTAAAAATTATCGATCATATATGAATGGTATAACTTTGCAGATGTGATGAACAACGTATAATTGAATGATAATTATTCAGATAATATTCATTGAACTGTCATTAATTATCTCCTTCTCTTTCATATTAGTTTAAAAGTTTAAAATGTTTATACCACACAAAAGGAGCTTGAAACCATTTAATAAATTAAAAAGCCCTCTAGATTAACAGAATTGTTTCACAAAATTAATTATTTACAAAATCAATAAAGAAATTATTGTTTAAAAATTTTGAACTTGCACTTTTGTTCTGATTGCAAACGTTTATTTAAAGAGGCTTTATCCCTCTTATAATGCCCATTATTAATTGTGTGTATATATTTCATTTACTTTCAATTTTTCTGTTACATTATGCAGCATGTATGGTTTATCTCTTTATTATAGGGTGGAGCATAACATATTAAATGTATTTGTGGTGCAATAAAAATGTTAAAATTCCATAAGAATTAAGCTGCTTATACAAAATAAACAAAATCGATTAGAATACCTAATCACATTTCATCTGATATTTGAAATAATAATATTAATAAACAAATACTAATAAATTATTAAATTAATAAATAAATTTAATAAGTTTATCGTATTATTTCTTCTGGATATTGAGTTAATTTATAAAAAAAAAGTTTCCCTGTTCAAATATCTTAAAAATAAATAAAGTCTTATAAGATAAAAAAAAAGTTACTTTGCCTTAAGTTTAATGGGTTTTTTTTTCATGCTTATTTAAAATTAGTTTTTAAAGGATGATAATAACTTTTGTTTTTAGAATAAATAATACAAGATATAGATTACTGATCAAATTCAAAGAAATTCAGATAACAATACCAGTTAAATAATGTTTCACTTATATCTTCTGTCACTAAATATTCGAAATCATTTTCTAAGCATTCACTAAGCCTTATGCTTAGTGAATGCGAAGTCATTTCTTTTCACTTTAAATGGTACCGTAATAAACTGAAGGCGGCGTTGTCTATAAAAGTATTTTCTCCGTCTATTTTCTTTGATCATTCTACCATATCTCCATCTATTTCTCCACTTTTTTTTCTTTTTCTTCAATTTTTATGTTCCAGGTGTTGTAGGTGACTGGAGAAATTATTTCTCTCCCTCTCAAAATACAAGGCTAGAAAAAAAGTTTAAGGAAAGAACCGCAGGAACCGACTTGCAGGATCTATGGAAAGATTATATGTAATATTCTTCACTGTTTAGAACTAAAAGATGATTGGGCTCATTTTGAAAAATATGTATTTTTATGACTAGTTTAGTTTGAGACAAAAGCTATCATTTTAAACCAAAATTTCAAAAAACTCATAATTTATTCACTTTTTTAAAAATGTAAGAATTTCAATCAAAAATAAAATGAAGTTATTTACTTGTACTTCAAAATCTGAATTACATAAGTTTATAAGTTAGTACTATGTTTATGTAAAAAAAAAAAAAAAAAACTGTATAATTGAGATATACGAATTAAACTTTGCGAATATAGTCATTCTTTTTATTTTTACTTATTAAAAACATTTTATTTACCCATTAGAATATTATAAAATTTTAAAAGGAATTTGATAAATCAATTTTTAATTAATATCACTTCAGTATTAAACTCCTTTTTATACGATGCAGTGATAGGGATATTCGTATATGATATGGATATCTTTTTTCTGTGTTTTTGTATACAAAATAATTCATTTTTATTGGAGTATTTATGTACATTTATTTATAAAAAATAAGAATAATTAAAATTTACTTCTATATTAGAAAATAAACGGTTTTGTGATTTATTTTTCTTCTATATGAATTACACTTCATTTGTGATTCTTGATGCATGAGGTCTTAAAAATTCCTAAGAAGGAATTCATTTTTGTAAGAAAATCCGACGATTTCTTTTCGGTAATATCAATTAATATGGTAAAATAATTAATTCGGAGTAAATAAAGTATCACAAGTTAAATTTAAAAATATGAAATACTATCATATATACATGCGTGTGTGTATGGGGGGAGTGGGGGTGTCTTTTTCCCTTCCACTTCTGATTAATTTTCGCAGAATTTCGGGCAAAGATTCAAGTATCATAATTGCACCGTACTTAGATTTGGTCTTCATTTACGTGAAATTTTTTTTTCTGTAAAACTTTAAGTAGAATAATTGCATTATGAGGTATTTATAATTTTAAAGAATTCTTTAAGAATTAAAAAAAGTATTCAGGGAATTAGCGAGGTGTATGAAGTGTATAAACTAGTTTAAATCAAAACCATGATGGATATTTTGAGAACACCAAATTGAACGAAGGTGCTCTCTAATTTCGTGTCTCGGGAGAAGAATGGGCGCTATTCAATAAGTAGGTGGACCTAGTCAAAATATCTAGTAGGTAAACCTGGTAAATGAGAATTAATCATGCAAGAAAGATATTTCTGAGGTCAAACTTCAAGAAATTCGCGTGTGTTATCACGAGGAAATGAGAACTCTGAACTGATTCTTTGTCCACGATGTCTCGTGACAGAATTCGAATCAGTGTTAAGCCTAAATTATGTACTAAAACGAAAAGAAGTGCATGACAATCACCTTGAGAGGAAATAAAAGAGAACATGTGTTTACAGACACCTCACGATATCTTTCTTTTAATTTTAATCTAACTACCATCTTTTGAAGACGAGTCAAGGTAAACTAATTTGAATAAAGTGAGAATATTTGTTCTACTACTAAAATATATTGTTCTTTCGCAAGACCGTCCTTTGTCCTTGAATAGTTTCTTTAATTTATTCATTTTCTGCTTTTCAACACTAAACCTATTTGTTATTCTCTTAAGTTTTGTTATTTTTCAACGAAGTACACATTTCCTTATGATTTTAGAATCACCCAATGAATCAAAATGGAATCAATAAGCTGATTTAAATTAAGAAACTATCAAAATGAGTACATGTAATATATTTTCATTAAAACAGCAAAACACTTTGTAACTCGCTTTAATTTAAAATATTTTGAGCAGTTCTCGCATTTCTTTTTACTTCATTTGGTGGGGTTTTTTTAAAAAGAGAGAGATGGAGAAAGAGAAATATATCACTGTCTTTTAACTCAAAAACTGCATGCGTAATTCTTTTATTGAACTGTAATCTTTGTAATAAAGTTCCAAAAGAGGTCATTTGATGTATACAATAATAAAAAAAGGTTTATAACTTACCAATTTAATGTATATCTCCTAAATAGAAACACCTGCTATTTATCGTAGATATTTTGATAATTATTAGTTTTTCCCTTTTTCAATTGAAGATTCGGCAAAATTATGAAAACAGTCTGCGTTTTTAAATCAAAAATTATAATTTATTTTCACTATGAATTTTTATTCTTATTTATTTATGAAGTTTAAAATTTTGAATACTAATTGTTAATAATTTAAAGCGTTTTTATAGATAGTATCATATTTGTCTAGATAAAGTTTACTGTGCATCTAAAAAAATTCATTTAATGCAATATGATATTTTCAAAGAGTGTTTTTATTTTTTAGCTTATTCAAATTACAAGCTACTATAAATGCTTCTCAAGTATCAAAAATTGTGGATAATAACTATAAAATTATTTTAATTACTCACTAAATAATACTTTCTCTCAAAAACTTTCTTTAGCAATATTTTAAATTTTGTTATCTGGCATTATATGCTAGCAAACAGCTTCATATATCTTAAAAATTTAAGGAACTAACAATTGAATGAAATGAATATATATAAATATATATATAATGAAAAAACTAATGACTATTTTTAGTTACAGTCATGGCTTAAAAATAAGTAGTAATTCTCCGAGTAAATTCTATTTATTGCATATCCAATGAGAGAGACGGAGAATAGTTACATCTTGAAATTTGCAGCAGACTCAACATGCGTCTTTTCACCTTCGCGGCTGAGGAAAAAGAGGAAGAAACTTCCTGCTATGAATTTAAATGCAGGAACTATTCAGATCACGTGGTATTAGATTTAGGGATCTTTAAGTATTTTATCAGGAGACGAAAAGTCTAGTACGGATTATCCCTAATGCTTTTAAGCATTAGAATTACTGCATAAGCAGATTTAGAAAACGTATGATTAAATAAATTGAAAGATTAAATGGAATTGTGTCAGGAAAAAAAGATGAACTCCTTCTGTGTCAGTTAAAGTATGGGATAAATTGGTAAATTAAATTAAATTTAAATGAAATTATGTATATATATATATATAAAGAGAGAGAGAGAGAGAAATTAATTTTTAAAATTAGGAAATAGAATATTCTCTTTTTTATTATTTGTATTTAACTTCTTTTTTTTTAATTAATTTTTAGCATTTTTGTAAGCTTAGTTATAAAATATCTTTCAAACTTTTCATTTTTTTAGATACATATTATTATTGATTTTAATTTTGAATTTTGGAGAGCAATAATATCATTTGGTTTAATGTTTTGAGCTTTTTAGATGGCAATTTTTCTAAAACGATGTAATTAAAGATTTTTAAAGTTGAGTGAGTTATATTCTAGATCTTCAATTAATTAAATTTTTTTGTGTGTTTTAAGGCTTGTTATATTTTACATTGTAGTCTGCTTTATGTTTTGATTTAAAAGAGAGTCTTTCAGATATATTTTTCTTTATTTCTTCATTTTGTTATTGCTAATACTGGTTGTGAAGTTTTGATCATTAAAACATGCTTAAGCAGAACTAAAATTGTCCTGATCCAATGGTGTTTTTAAATAACTTTATTTTCGTTTTGGTTTATTTTTTGAAAGAATTTCTTTTTCCAAGTAAAAAGAATGTTGCGGTCTTTCATTCTCTCCCTCCCTCTTTTTTTTGTTATAATTCTTTATGTAATTTTTTTACTTATTTTTTAAATAAGTTTTATTTTTAAGATTAAATAATTAATAATTTCTTTAGATATATATATCTATACAGTCCAACATTCAGCAACAACATATATATATATATATATATATATATATATATAAATGTGTGAGTGTAACACATCGATCAATAACTCCCGAGACTAGATGGCGAGAGATGGCGCTCGTAGTAAACCAGTAACCAGGTCTTTCTAGAGTACTAACCTTTGCTTGAAACGTGTCAAAATTTTAAGTCGATCGGACCAGGAAAAAGGTTTTTTGAAGTGAAGTGAAAAAGGTTTTTTCCAAGTGGGTGCCGCGATTGCTTTCGATGGAACAAAAGCAGCAACGAGTCGATGATTCAGAAAGCTGTTTATCGCTATTTACTCGCAACCAAAAGATTTCTTGCAAAGATGGGGAGAAGAAAAAAAAAAAAAAGATTTGGAAAAGCGTTGGAACGATTGTATCACCCTGAAAGGTGATTAACAAAAGGTGTTATGTTGATGAATAAAAAAAAATTTGCAAAAAAAATGTTGTTTTCAATGTTAGACTCGGGAGTTATTGATCGATGTGTTATGTACATGTATATATATATAATATATATGTGTGTGCGCGTGCATGTGTGTGTATATATATATATATAATATATCTGTGTGTGCGTGCGTGCGTGCGTGTGTGTGTGTGTATGTATGTATATATATATATATATATGTATGTGTGCGTGCGTGTGTGTGTATGTGTGTGTGTTGTTTGGTTGTTGAGTGATGGACCAGTGGGCATATCAATCATGCCTACGTATCCAGACCCAGACACAGTAATCTGAATTTCTGATAAATCCATTATGATTGCCTTAATCTTCATCATTTAAGAATTATTCCTTTATACAATATAGAGGTAATTCTCATTTCATTATTCTTTTTGTTCAATTCTTTAATGTAAAACTCTAGTAGTTGTTTAAATTTTGAAAACAAAATTGAAATTTCAAATTAATACCAAAATAAAGCAAATTTCTGCTTTAGAAGGTCAACGTAAATTTGGAAAAAAAAAGGACGAAAAAAAGAAGCCAGTTTCAGTACTAAAACTTCAAATCAATTGTGTAGCTCTGGATATTTCTTTCGTAGAAAAATCTAAAAATATAAGTTTCTGGAAATCCTTACACTGACAGAGAATATCAAAAACGAATATTTAATACAGAAATAAAACAAATAATGCAATCATATAAATGAATTACTGTGATTATTTTTTTTTTTGATAAAATGTCATTTATTTCTGATATTTGAATGGATTGGTATTATTGGTTCGCTTTATGCAACAAATTAAAAGATATATTCGGTAGAAAGCATGAAATGAATGGTCCGTTTTAGAGTGTGTAACATCATTAATTTTGTCAAGATTTATGATGGTATTATTGGCACAATTACGTATTGAATTGAAAGGAATCTCGGTCAAAAGTATGCAGGGGAAATTTTTTTTGTGTATGGACATATACATCAATGGATCTGGGGAGATTTATTTAATTACATTAATAACATTGAATATTAAATGCTGATGATGGCATTTTTACAGAGTACAATCATTTCAGGTTTAGGATCATTTAAATCCCATAATTTTTCTCATATTTTTTGAAATGAAAGCTTATCTTGCCTCATTTTTTCAGAAATAGTTATTATTTAACTCCTTTTAGTAAAATCAGATCGAATTGATAAAAATAAAAACTAGATTCATTTTTATTTGAAGTCTTTTAATGAAGTATATATGGGAAATTAAGGATAAGTTTTGTTTTTTCCTTTTTTACCAAACTTTTATGAAGAACATTAATTAAATTTCGTTACAGAAGTTCTTGCCTCTATTTCATATTTGTGTTATTCCAGATAAAATTAAAGTAAGAGATATTAAAGAAGGATAAAGGGCACACTGCAAGCAGCTACATAAAAAAAAATTTCGAAGCCTTGGAAATAATTGTAATGCTTAAATTTGAAGATAGCTAAATTATAAAATTGATGTGAATTGTATACTAGACATTCGAATACTATGTTTTTCTAGTAATTTCTCCAACATGTTGAATTTCGTATATTCAACTGTTTTTTGATGTTATTCAAAAAAAAGTGAAATACCTTTTCTCCATCTGCAAGTCAACAATTACAGAACTGGGTGCAGATGTCGAGGAAGCAAATGATTTTGCTGTGATGCTGGATCCTCCCCTCACCAGCGCCGGTAAAACAAATGGGGGGAAATGGGAGAAAACAGCAAGAAGCAAACGGGAAGAAAGAACTTAGAAAGAATAACGTTTTTGGTCGCTCAGAAGAGCAAATGTCCTTTGACATTTTTCCGATCGAATATAGTTCCGCCGCCCCCCCCAATTTTCCTCATTGTAAATAATCATAGTTCTGTAAATTTAAATAGATAATCGCTAAATTTTATTCAAAAAAGTATCAATTTACCGTGATGAAGGCCTCATATGTAAGTGTACATGTGAGGTTCAATAGACTTAATTTTTAAATATGTAATTGTATAAATTATATGTATAAAAGCTAATAAAATTAAAATTCTTAAAATATAATTATTACAAATTTAAATGAAATATATAATGAAAAACAATTTTAAAATTAAAAATAGGTTATCTGTAATTTAAAGTAAACGAAATATTATAAAGTAAAGAAGTCATTAAATTGATGAAAATGTAATATTACAGAATATTCCAGAATGAATTTCAAGTGTGTAAATAGTTAAAATTTAAAAAATAAAACCAATATTTAAAATTTAAAAAATAAAACCAATAGTTAAAATTTAAAAAATAAAACCAATAGTTAAAAATATAACAATTAAGTTCAATGCATCAAAACCTTACCAAGCATTTCTCAAAAGAAAATAAATAAGAAAATAAATTCAGAAATGAAAATAATGTATTTATAAAACTGCCTTAGGCTTGGGATTAAAAATATTATATTTATAATAGTGTTACGAATCAAACATCAGAGCTTCAGGGAATTGCATTATAACAAGATGGTATAAAACCAAAAATTAAGCAGAAATCTCCCCCCCCCTCCGCCTTGTTCAAAACCATTTATTTTATTTCAGCAAAGAAAAAAAGAAAGCATAAATCAAAGAATCACAATTCATTTTATGAAAGTAAATTAATAATCCGTGAAAATAATCTATAGATATTTGTATATATTATTAAATAAGTTTAACTTGAAAAGAGTTATAAAACTTATACCTTCAAAAACAAGCTAAAATAATGTTCAGAGTTATAATCCGTTTTATCGAGAAAGTCTTAATCGCTTCACTACATTACTGATTGATTGGTTTTAAAAATTAAAATATTTACTTATCCTACCAAATTTTAAATTATTGTTAAAAAAAAAATTGTCAAGAAAAATAATTATAAAAATATATTTAAAAAACTTTCAAGCAAAAATAAACATTATTATATATATATATATATATATATATATATATATAGAGAGAGAGAGAGAGAGAGAGAGAGATGTGTGTGTGCGTGGTGTCGCGGATGGCCGACGACAATTAAACACAATTATTGAACTAAACTAGTTAATTAATATAAGAACACATTATTAACAAAATTAATATCAATCATCAAAGTTAATATCATTAACGTCTTCGCAATGCGTTCGAAAAATAATATGAAAGTCTGTCTTCTCCGTTCTTGGTCTCTTCCGTCTCGTGCCCATCTGGCAACTAACTGGCTACTTCGTTTGCTTCCATAGGCATCTGTAAAGGGAGCTAGTGTTCCTGGAACGTCTTTCGCGCACCACAGAACTCGGCCTTCCTGGATTCGACTGATCCTTCAAACGACCCTGCAAATACACAAAGAGACAAAACAACAAAAAATCAGAACATTACAAAGTTCTGGGGGGAAAAAGAAACGTTTATGTCGTTAGAGTCCAGGAGTGGTGCTCCATGGTTTCAGGTATTCAGCACATGACGTCGTACAGTTGGGTCCTTCGTGGCCTCCCTCTTTGATAAAGTGATAGGTGTTTCCTCCTTTTTGCCTAGTGATCCTATAGGGTCCTAGATACTTAATCTTTAGTTTCAGGTTTAGTCCAAACTGAGTTCTTTTGATGGCAACAAGATCTCCAACTCTATAAAATTTTGGTTCCCGTCTTCAAAAGTTACGCGTCTTCGGGTTTTCGTCTTGAATCTTGAAGATCTGCTGTTTCGAATGTTTTTTCAGTTCGTCTCTTTAAGCATCAAAATTGGCTTCAAATTCAGCTTCAAAGACCATTGACATGAGTATCTTCATTCGTCATCACTTTATCAGCATCTTCAGGTTTTTCACGATCAGGCAACTTAACAGTATCATCAAGTGGTCGTGGAACATTTGGCACCTTACAAACCCTACTACACAAGACAGTACGATGATATCTTGAGGAATAAGGCATTTAATTGTCACCATCTCTTCCGAAACTTCATACAAACTCTGCTTAGCTGGTTCCAGGAAATCTTTAGCCCCTTTGAAAACTACTTTACTACTATTAGAACCAAATTTAGGAAAACTAACAGTAATACATCGATAATCACCAGAAATTTGTTTCAGCACTGTAGTACCTCTTGTAACAAAATAGCGATGTTGTTTTGGATCAATTTCAGTAAGTGTTTCTGCTGTATCTTTCAATTCAGCTATAAGGCTGTTTACTTCATTCTTATCTGCTTCAACTTCCTCTTTTGTACCAATGATAGTGATTGTATTTTTTATCATTTTCATTTTAATTAGGGAAAACAATTCTTGCTCCTGTCTTGTGAAGAACTTTTTTAATATTAGCTCCATTTTTACAAATCAAAAAATTGTGCTGTTATGGACTTTCTTTAATTTCAGCAGTGTACCCTATAAGTTTCCACCAGTTTCCTGCAAAATTTCTTGAATGGTTTATCCTCGTGGTTCAATAATGTACTTATGCTGATTTTTAGTAACTTTAACAGAAGTACTTTGACTATTTTGTTTTCGTTCTTCATAGATATTTTGAATTCTAGCATTTGCTTTAGCTGCAGCTTCTTTTTCACCAGCAATGGTAAGCTCATCCTTCATAACAGATATAGGAGGAATATTGATTCTAGCCTTAGTTTCCCCGATTATTTGGTTAATGGTTTCATTAAAAGGTCCAAAGATGAAGAGAGGATCCCTTTTAGGAATAAAATATTATGGAGCGGATTCAGAATCCCTCATTTTTCTTCGGCTCAAAATTTCATGCAAATTAGCTCAATTTATCTCGAATGATAATTCATCAATCAAAGCTTGATTCAAATTTTCACCAGGAATTAATTTCCGGTTCTGTACGAATAAATAATGCAGCAATTCCTCATAGCGATCTTTTAGCAAAGATAAATTTTGCAAATCCGACAGATAAAACTATTCAGAAATATTCTCAAAGTGATCTATCCAGTTGTGTGCGTTTGTGTATATGTGTGTTTTTAAGAAAGTTGTGCTTTTATTCATTCAATACATTTACAATCAAATTGAAAAGTTCTATGCAAAATTTTGCAAAGCCATCTAAGAGAGATTGAGCCTTCGAAGGTGAGCTCTTATATTTATAATTATTAAAAAATTACTCTATTAAATATGAGAATGTAAACGATGAAATATCAAAAAATGGACAATAGTGAACTTGTCTGATATTAAAATTAAAGAAACGATAAATTATTAAATTGAATATTATATCAGCTACATGTAATTAAAATTAAAATAAACGATAAATTATTAAATTGAATATATTTCAGCCAAATGTAATTAAAATTAAAGTTAACGATTAAAAATTGAGAAATGATCAGGTACGCCTAAAGTGATCCACCTAAAACAATAGCCCCTTGGGTGGCAATTAACAGGAAATCAATATTAAAATCATTTGACCCTAAAACATTCTAAGAACGAAACCAAACTAAAAAGACGCAGTTTGAAATTCTTGAGGGGGAAAAAATGCTGCCTGTTAGCTGTCTTAAAATTCTGAATAATATTCTGAATAATCAAATATTGATTCCAACTTACATATAATTTAAGGTAATACATGAATTAATAAGTAAACAAAATACTTAATTTTTATATTTGTTTCACTTCAATCCAATAAAATAAAGTTGGGGGAAATTTATTACGACAAATTTTCAAAATTGAGTTCATTAGTGGTGAAAGCAAGTATCAGACAATATTACATATATTTTATATTTCAATACAATAAAAAGTTCAGGAGAAATTTATTTTGACGTATTTTTGAAAATTTAATTCATTTTTGGTGAAAGCAAAAATCAAAAATATGCGCAAAAACAAAACAAATTTTTGAAAAGTGGTCAGGTACGACATTTTTGGGTTAATTAAAACAATAGCCCCTTTGGTAGCTGATACATTTTCTAGTATGACATATATCCTTCCTTAGCATAATTGACCTCTTGGGGCATTGACTACACTAGATTAGTACACAGGCTCTTGAGTTCATCCTCATGAAACCACACTTTAATTGCATTGTTTATCATGTGTTCTTTTGTTATACAATCCATTTTACCAAGGCACCTCTTCACAATACATATTCCACAAGTTCTCAACGGTATTTAGGTTTGGTGAATTTCTAAGCCAATCAAGAACTTTATTTTGATTTACCAGCATAAAGGTCTTTAGCATTTTTGAATTTGCAGCAAGGAGCCATGTCATGTTGACCTCTTGTTCCATTAAAGGTTTTCATGATTGAAATAATCTTATGTCGTAATATTTCTATGTATTTAGTCAAATTCGTCATGCCTTGAAGAGGAACTAAGCTTCTAGTACCATTTGCTGTGAAGAAACCCCAATCATCTGCTTCAACGGGTATTTTACAGTCTGTTGGATAGTCCTGTATCAAAGGCTCATTGTTTGTGAGCCTTTGAATCACAGTCGTGATAAACACTGAGCGAGACCAGAAGTGTATCGCGATCCGGCGGTCAAGGTCAATTAACCTGTTGGTTAACTGATATTTTACCCCATAGTTGACCCTATATTTATTACTAAATTTAAGAAAAGTATAAGAGATTGAAGAAGAAAAAAATCTAATTCCGCCTGCGAGAGATATTTCTCATAGTATTCTTCATTTTTGCTAATGCGTAATTAGAGAAATCACCAAAACCAGTTGCTTGCAACTCATTAATCGAACTGTCTGAATTACTGACATTAATCGAATGTGTTACACGCAAGTCAATAGATCTATTGTTCAGCTTTCCAATAGTTTATAACACATGTCGCTTTTGAAGGAAAGAAGAAAACACGAAGAAACTACAACTCCTCAATCCGTCTCACAACCGACAATTTAATAATAGACTTGAAATCTGCGATCAACATCCAGCCGCCTGAGTAAGCCAATGGATTCAGTCCGGAATCTATTAGAATAAATCTGAAAGCGAAAGGTTCGGTCTGTGCTGGTTTGTAGAATATGCGAAACATCGATTGCCAGATTAAGGAACGCTTATTGTACTCGTATATATGCACGGTATTTTTATTATTACTTTTTCAAACAATGTATAAATTTTTCTATTTTTAACTTCTTGGCGAAAAGATTTTTTGCTGCCGTATACGATAATGTTTCAAATTTTTAAATGTGTAAATTGATACATTCAGAAATGAATGCAATAAATTATTGGAAATTCTTAAGAAGTTTATTGTTTCTAACTTAATTTTAATTATTTAATTCATTAAAAACCTTTGAAGCTTTTAAAGTTCTCATAATTTGGCATGCAATGTTTCAATCTTTCAATATTATTTTCAACATATGGCTTATTCACTGAAATAAGTATAAAATACATGCGTATCTAAAAAAGGTAAGTGTACGGAAACATGCCGAGACTCTAATGTTTTCTTGATATTGCAGAAGGGGGAAAATCCATAACATATTTCAAAATTTAATTTAAAATAATAAACTGGAATATTAAAATTATTTTTTATTTAAATACATTTGGAAATATTAGCCATAATGGAGCTTTTTCTTTTATTATTTTTTTTAAAATGTACGAATAAACGCATTTCACTTATCGATGGCACTGCAATTTTCGTATTTATTAATTTATGGATATGTCTATGGCATTTGAATTTGAATTTTTTTGTAACCTTCAAAAAAGTTTCTTCTAGATTATCGATATAGAAGTACATGTCTTAGTTCGTTTATTCTCAATAACGTAGGTCTGACAATAAGTTCCAAACACAATTTTAAATATAATATGAAATGAATGAGTTGGAAGCAAGTAATTTGTTGCGCAAAATGACTTTTAAAGCATAAATTTTGACTTAGTTTAATAAGTACTTTATTGCATCAATTCAAAATTTTATGAACTAAAATGAACTCCATTTTTTATACTAAACGTATCTTATATTTTTCCGCACTCAATGACATATTTCACCGTTCTCAGAAATAACACCTAATCGATATAATTTATCTACCCTTATGTTCGCTCTCCCTGCTTTTATTCCAATAAAAGTGCAAAACCGAATTTTCATTGTTATTAAAAATTTATCACATTCATAAAATGGTTATACTATTTATGGTGTTATTGCATTTTAACACTATTTAAGCTGTTGAAAAACGAAATTATAAACTTGTTTTTAGGGATTTTTTTTTTTAAAAAAAATTCCATCATGGAAAGATTAGCTATGCATTTATTATATATTAATTTTTAAGCCACATAACATGGATGTTTAGGCTACCAATGCATGTACTTGCCTTTTTACCACAAAAAATATTTTTAAATTTGTAAACGGCATGCAGTACTTTTAAAAATGTAAATAGATTATAAGAAGGAAAACCCTTTTCGATGACACATTTCTAATTACTTCTCAATACTACACTCAAACCGTTGTTTAAAACTGTATTTAAAGTCATTTTTCTTATTGTTAAACATTTACTTTGAAAGTTCCTGTACTGAAACGTTTACTCATTGCGAGTTAGCGTGATAGCAAAAACGTTTCCGGGTAACCTAGATAAGTCGTTGGAGCCACTGAAGTACAGCAGCAGCTGTTGTAAGTAAGCATAAAAAGCTTTTCTACTCTAAACATAAAATTAATCTTAGGAGCAAAATGTTTCAAAACAGTTGACAAAAGAGGGTTCGCATATGGCTTTTTAGCTATTTGTAAATCAGATCTAGACCTTAGGGAAATCAAGGCTTCACTTATTACAGGCTATTTATTACGGTTCCTGGCATATCAACCGATTCATTAGGTTTCGCATATATAAACTGCAAAAGGATATTTAATATTTATGAACTAGGTAGCTGTTAGCTTTACTTTTCTTTTCTTACTGTTCCGAATTAAGTTAAACCTAATTACTTACTGTCAACACATATAAGTTAATTGTGTTGTGCTTTTTTTCATTACATGTAGAGTTATTGCTTCACGTTCTTCAGTATATATAAATCAATTATCTTATGTTGCTATTGAATTTTAAAAATACAAAGTAGCCAGTGTTGTACGGAATTTAGATACATTTACAGATTATTGCTCAAAACCATGAAAAAAAATATACTTTTCTGTTCAACAAATTTAATACCAGAAGATTTTTAAATTGAATTCACGAAAATTTCAAGAAAAAGAAAACAGACTCGTTTAACTTCTTGAATTTGCAGAATGTTTCGAAGAATTCCGTGATGAAAAATAACTCACAAAAACCTTTAATCTCACAAAAAACTTTAAAATTTGTATCATTATAGATTTTATTTAATTTTAAGTATTTTTTCAAATATAAATTAAGACAATGTGTGTTAGTGTTTATTTTGAATTAAAAAAATATCTAATTTCTTATAAGAGTTTTACTTTTTGAGACATAAATTATTTCAAGAAAACTTTTATTTAAAAAGTTTTAACTAGAAAAAAAATATAAAATTACTGCAAATGATTGCATATTTCATCTGTTTCACAAAGAAAAAGCCCTAAAGATGCCTTGGTAAAAATGTGGGTTTGTTTTTTTTAAAAAAAAAGTATTACCGTTTAAGCATCTGTGAATTTTAAGCTGTTACAAAAGTAAATGTATTACATGTGGATAAAATGAATGAAACATATCAATGTTTTACTTTTTCTAAGAATTCAAAACATGAAAGCCACCTTAAAAGAGTTTTTAGCAGTCACTTAGAAAATCAAAGTTTTTTAAACTCAAGGAAGAACTATAAGGCTCGGATCTATATTGTGATTCATTATTCGATTGCTTGATTTTTCATTTAACATATCTTACATTCATAACAAAAAATACGATGAAGATATACATCGTTTCAACGATCCCGTGCATAAGCGATTTTAAAAAAGAAAAGGAAACTTTATAAGATCACGCGTTAACTTGCATGTCCGATAAGGCGAAAGATACAAACGTGTAAGAAACAAAAGAAAAAAAAATGATTATAGTGACAGAATTTACAAGTCGTTGAAACTAATGTCACCATACATATCGACATCATGGACAAATCTTAGAGGAATACGAAAATGATAGTATATTCTAAAAATCGGTAAAGTGCAAGAATCCTAAATGTTGGTAAAAGGTATACTTCAAGGTATGAATATATATATCTTTTTTTGTATAAAAATTTATAACTTTAGCAGAAATTTTCACTCTGTTTGATTGATGTCGACTGTAGGTATTGGAAGAAATATATCGGGCTAAATTATACGAATAAATTATGCGGAAAATTTAAAAGGACCTTAAATTATTCCAACGAAAAGAAAATTTTATTGATTAAAATATTATGTTGAATATATATATATATATATATATATATATATATATATATATATATATACGTGTGTGTGCGTGCGTGCGTATATATATTTATTAAATTATATACATACATGCATATATATATATATATATATATTAACTTTAATTTAATAATTTCTCTTAATAATAATTTAATTTCCCAATTTTTCCCATTCTCTGATTCAAAAGTAAAGAGTTCATTTCTATTTCCTAATTCAAGGGGAATGACAAAATGTCCCTGGAAAATCTCTACTATAAAACTCAAATGCACGGCGAAAAAGCCCTCTCTTCTGTTATATTCATATGGTGTGTATATATATATATATATATATATATATATATATATATATATATATATATATACGTAATAAATATTTAAACTAATTTACACAAATTTGATTTAAAAATATTTGAAACAAATTTTGAATAACTATGCTATTAAGAATTGTTAATCAAAATTTATAATTGTAGTAATGAAGAATTCAATTTAATTATTTAATTGAAGATTTTAGATTCTAGAAACATCTTGAGAATTTCAATTGCTTCCTTAAAAATGAAAGAAATGTAAATAGATAAATAGAATACTTTATGTTTATAAACTTTTCTCTGTCATTTTTTTCTACGTATACTATAACCATATGTGTATTCAATGTATTATTGATTGAGACAATGCTAATATCAAGTATATTATTATAAAGATTAACTTTCAAATATTAATGTTAAGCATTAAAAGCCCTTTGTAATTTTTTAGTTGGAAAACTTTAAAAATTCTTAATTATATACAGAAAATAAAATTAATGTTGGTCTAATTTTTCTCTGACCTATTATATGCAAAAAATACTAATAATTTTATTTAATAAAAAAAAAAAATTTGACTTAGTTAAAAGATTATTTTTCATTAAGACAATTATTCCATTTTTTAGAAATGTACTTTTTAGTTTAGTTTTTATTAATGTCGCACTAGAAGCAACACGAGGGTTATTGGCGACGGACCTCGTAATTTTGAACCTCGGTCAAGTAACGAGGACGACACCTGAGCTATCACCACCCTCTCCTAACTTCCACACCATGTCAACGGGAGGACTTAGGTCCCTGACAGATTTAACGTGCATCAGCCTCGGCTACACGGCGGGTCTTTCGTAGCCAAGGATCGAACCCTCAACTGAACGAAAACTGCCCGTCACGAATCCGAAACATGACCACTAGGCTACCAAGGCCTTAGAAATGTACTATTTAGTTAATATGGATTTTTCTTGAAAATAAAATGTTATTCTAATTTTTAAAATATTCAATATATATATATATATATATA
>BMAW01057682.1:296979-316506 GCA_019974015.1 Nephila pilipes | reverse complement strand
AGGGGAGTGACTGAGTTAACCTTGGTTTCTTGCTGGCTCTAACCCGACCAGCAGGTCCGAAGAAGAAGAAAGTTGACTGGTTACCTTTTAATGCGCCTTTACCAACCAGACTAACGTCTTCTTCGAGCTCACTGGTCCAGGGTTCGCAACAGCCACAGGCAATCCAGGTCAACACCAACTCTCTCCTCCCTTCAAAGAAGTTGAAATCACTCAACCTGAACAGATATATAAATGCGAAGGTTAAGATATATTCTACACACTAGGTCCTCCAAGAAGAAAAAAATTTAACACACACACACACACACACACACACACACACACACACACACACACACACACACACACACACACACACACACACACACACACACACACACACACACACACACACACACACACACACACACACACACACACATTTGAAATAATAATAAGGATGTTTGTGTTTTTTTTCAAGTTTTATTCAAAATTCAACAAATTCATGATGCACACTTCCAGATTTGAACATGCTGATATTCTAATACAAAACGGAAATACAAAAAAATTGAACCCTGAAACTTAAATAGAAGTAATTGATTAAATATAGTTTCAAATGTTTTGAAAACGCACTGAAAAATTCAAACGATTTTATTTCCGCAATTAATTGGTAAACGTTTAAAATTTCATAACAAAGCTCCAAACGAATTTAAGATACTATATTTTAAATCAGTTTCAACAATGACTGTTTACTTGAAGTTGAATGCCGAGGAAAAATGTATAAAAGTTATAAAATTGCTTGAGGATTGAATTATATCTCATTATATAAAATACTTCTAAAAATACCCTTCCTTCCTCAAGAATGGTGCTGTTATTTCTTTAAAATACTAATTTAATAGCAATCACCAACTCAGTAGAGTGTCACATTAAGATTATTATAAACGACATCACATGGCTATAAATATTTTCTTAACCTAAAGAATTAAATAACAACAGAAAGCAAAGGATCTAAATTACTCATTATAACCAGAAAATATTTAAAATCGACTTCACAAAAAAAAAAAAAAAAAAAATTAAAACGAAAATATAACCATTTACAACATACATAAATTTTTTTGAAGCTTATGAAACTTTTCACCCTACACTAGGCAAAACAGGCATGATTGGGGAAAAAAATCAAATTGAAATAGTCACCCACCCAAATATTCGTTCAGGCTATTGGGATCTCTGCTGACCACATCCATGACAATCGTGGTGGAGGCCTGTTAGCCTCCCACCGAAAAAAAATGACGCAGGCTGCCGTGCTAACTGGTGTCGTTTGCCATGGATCGCGTTATCGGTCGATTCTTTTGATATTCCTAACGATCCTCTCTTCGGCCTTCACAGCACACTTCTTTGATTTCTTCGAAAGCGTGCGGCAGAATGAAAGCCTACACGACTAAGAGTTTTTCAATAAGTGAGCAATACGTAACTGAACGAAGATTACCCTCCAAGGGTTGAAGTCACTCAACGCCGAATAGTGATCCAGGACTTGAACACTAAATGGCAACACAACCTAAAATTACTGGCTGCACATGTCCCCGACGCAAAACACTTTCTCTATGTTTCTAACTAAGACAACGGCACATAAAAAACAATCCATTTAGTGTTATTCAGGCTAAGGCGCACGTGTCGATGAGACCCACCACTCAACTAAAGACAGCCGATGACGTCAAATGGAAGCTGTTCCAAGCAAAACTCAGTTCAGTAGAGAGATTATTTGCAGTAATGACTGGAAAAGAGACATCTACAAATATCAGTTAAGACGTTTCTCTTCTTATCATCACAATGATACTGGAAAGGGAGTATGCAGTGGCACTCTTCAACAATGACGTCAGAAGTTAAAATGCTTCAATAACTAACGAGAAAAAAAAACATTCCTTTTTGTCTGGTTGGTAGAGGCGCAGCAAAAAGTGGACCGGTCGCTTTTTGATGCGCCTCTTCCAAATAGGCTAAAAGAGACGTTTCTCTCGAGCTAGTTATTAAGGCCTTTTTCCTTCTGGCGTAGTTGTTGAAGAGAGCCACTGCACTTGTCTATCATGTGTTCATTCCAATGTTGTAATTCATTTGAGTTTGTCTGGTGATTGATTAAAAATGCAATACGCGAGTTGATAGACACGTATAATTGCAAGCGGTAGCTTAAGTTGTTATTTGAATTTGGAAATAATGTTTAGGAATGAGATAATATCTTAAAGTAAATGGGAGAGTATATTTAAAAATAAAAATCTGTTAGTATTTCAATTATTACAATTAATGATAATAAAATTATTTTGAATTTGGTACATAGGATAAATTCTGTTTTTACTTTAATTTTTATAATTAAATTTTCATATACTAATTTGATATTTTTTAATTAAAACATTATGACAATATATTTCTGACAAAACTCAATTGATGTTCAGGAGAATTTTCAAAGGGGTGTTGTATTTTTTCTGATCTATTTTTATTCTCAATTCACTCACATTAAATGCACGAAACTTAAATTATAATTCTCATATCTAGGATGTCTTTTAATTTAAACAAATGCTTTAAAAGCAATTTTCGATTTAAGTTGAGACTTTTTCTCAATTGTTATTGGTAACGATAGAAATGTTATTTAAAGAAGTTTTATTATAGAAACAGATTTAATATAACTTACAAAGTTAGAAAGTTAATTTTTAAAAAACAAAGCATTTAATGTGCATTAAAATTCGAAATCTATTTATTGAAGTTATAATAATATGTTTTAAATCTACAAACATGCGAATTCTGATGCATTGAATTCTAAGAATGTTAGAAATTTTAAAATTTAAATTAATTTTCAAAAGAGCAGTTAATAAACAATTTTTATTGCATAAACTATATAATGTTTAATTAAACAGGTACATCATATTGTTTATAACTGCCGTCAAACAAATTGAACTTATTAGATTGATATTTTTACTACCACGAATTTTGTAAAACACGTAATACTGTCCTTTTCAATTACTACAACGAATTTATCCTCACTCTTTTAAAATAGAAATTTCTTTAAAAAAACATTTAAATGATTGCTTAGAAAAGTTTTATGTTGAGTTTTGATATCAAAAGTCATAAATTGCAAACAAAGAAAGGTTCATTTGTTTTGAAAGATATTAATTATTAACGGTTTTAAATTTCTAATTTTTTTGCAAATAAAATTTTAAAAAATGAGTTTTTAAATACTTGACCATATAACATGAATGCGTTTTAAGTGAGCTTTTACATTCAAAAGTATTTTTTTAAACCTAAAATAGATTTGTCAGCAAAGAATACCTTTATGGATGATTTCTCAAAGTGATAATTTAAATATATTGTACATTCTCTAAATTTATTTAAACATGCCTTAATATAATTTTGTTTCGGTATTTAATCTAAGCTATTGGACAAAAGAGGGAAAATTTGACTCTACAGATAATATAACTGACTGAGAAAAATGTATGCAATTCTTACACTAGTCATGATTAACAAAAAATAAAAAAAAAACCACAATACTTCACAGAATTTTGTGTTAACATGATGAAAATTTTTACAACACATTCTTTTATCATAATAAGTAAAAATGTGTGGGGGGTGTTAAAAAATGACATTTCATTATACAAAACGCGTTCCCAGCCATCATGAATGCTTTTTTCCTATTGTTTCCCTACTTTCGTGAGACAACTTCTTTATTCTTCATATCTTTGGCTCATAAATATGACATCGAGTTGTTATTCGTCGAACTTTCAAACTTGTTGAAAAAGACAATCGCACAAGAGATGACACTATATGTTACTAGATCTTTTCATATAAATTTGAAAGATAGATGGAATTTTGTGTCTTATATTTTGAATAATGATTATATTGACAAATATTTGTTTATTATCAAATCTTCTTTTACAATGACATAAGATACTGAACTTTTCCTATTGTGAAGAATAGAGCAAATCCTAAATTTTCATTAACACATTGGGAGGGGGTACTGAATGACAGTATATTTTCCTGGTAAAACATACATTATTGTTTTTCAATGGTCAATAGTATGGGTGTTAAGGTTATCGGAATTTCTCTATATGTAATTATTTATATTTATCTAATATCAAACATTCTAAAAAAATATGTTGACAAGGGTCTACATATCGTTGTATTTCAGATTCATTTAAGCCAACATATGATTCAAAACATTATTTTTGCATAGAATGTTCCAAAATGTATCCATTTGTAACTTTATAAATCATTCAGCTGATTGAAATTCATACTGACACATTTAAATTGACGCATCTTGAAGCTTGATTATCTGCGTAAATTAATATTAATCCGCTGAGGTAGATTTCTTCATTTGATTTCACACGTCTTTTACCACTCTTTATGTTTATATTTTTAAGTAGCTATTATACCCATTCTTCGCACAGGTGAACTGTAAAATGTAACGATCCAGATGGAAGAATAAAAGTTATTATTATTGAGGACCAACTTTTAAGTATAATTTTAAATGAAGAGCAAATTAGCCTCCTAGTTTCCAAGGATTGGGTTAGATTGGTTTTATTAACGTCGCATTAGAAGCTACACGAGGGCTATTGGCAATAGACCTCGTAATTCTGAACCTCGGTCAAGGGTCAAAGATGATACCTGTTCTGGCACCCCCTCTCCTAAACTCCATGCCAAGGAAGGATTTGGGGCCTCGATGGATTTAACGTGCATCATCCCTGGGTACACGTCCGGTCTTTAGTGACATCGTTTGAAACCACCGACTCGTCAAAAACCGCTAGCTGAGAGTCCGCGACCCTGAGTACTAGGCTACCACGGCCACTCTAGGAAAAAATTATTTATTAAATGAAATAGCAAAGTGAAATAAATTAAAATCCAATGAGGGCGAAGCTTGTAGTTGCTCGGCCTTTTTACACTTGACTGGTCCCTTTATCGGACATTTGACTAGACACTTGGAACAATTTTTTTCTATGAACATGATCGGGAGTCAAGCGTCCATGGCTAACCACATTGCCTTGAAGAAATATCAGTTTCATCTTTACATAGCCGCTCTGAAGATTTGAATGGTGTTCCGGAAAGGAGGAAAATGCAGCATGAAAAGAGTTGGGGGGAAATTAATCCTGGTTTGAAATTAATGAGTAACATGAGTGTTTATGATAAACGGTCTCGGTAATCAAACGTCCATTACAAAATCAGACTGCTCTGACAGAATATCAGTTTCATCATTACCTTGCCGAAAGAATCTCACTTTTGTTATCATTAAAGGTCATTGATTCCTCTCTCTCCCCCGTTTTTTTAGTGGTTTTCGGTGTTTTTCATCCAATTAATTTTACGTGTTTTTTTTATAGCTATAATACTTAGGAAATTGTCACTCCCGCTTCCTGTTGAAATGACTTCAAGTTTCAAAATTGCCCGTTTTTCATTGGTTTAAGTGTTTTTTATGCTATTTTCATGTTATCTTTAAAGTGCAACTTTTTCACTTTTTTGTCTACGAACAAAACGCCCTCTTATTCTCTGGTGTAACAGCTTCGAGTGTGAAAATAGCGTGTTTAGCGCTATTTTGAAAAGCACACTAAACAGTACGTTGAAATAGGACTTTCCAAAATTGATATGAAATCAAAAATGTCACAACAAAATGAAATATTCAAAATGAACCTGATATTATTTGACAATAATAATGTTATTAAATCGACAAATAAACCAATGGCTTTATTTAGTGAATTCTAATTTTAAAAAAAAATGTTTTTTTAATTGCTTGTGTCTTCCAAGACATGAAAGTGACCATCGCTTAAATTTTTGCTGTTGAAATTTAATTTTTTGATAGTTTTAAATTATTCTCCAAAAATACATAGTTTTCTATTATTGAAAATAAATCCTGAAGAGTTCAGAGACAGCCTGTATCTCATAGGCAGATCCATAGGCCCTGAGGTTGGATAGATTTCACATGAAGGGTAGTTGTTTTCATTATTATCGTGGATGAATCTTGGAAATCCACCAAAATGCTTGATTACGTAATTGACAACTGACTTCCAAACATATAAACTGCATGATCTTGGACCAAGAAAGAAACGGTAGGAAACAGACAGGAGTCATCGTCATATATTGAGACTTCTTGATAAGGAAAAGCTTCAAATCTCATTAGGGATTGGAATGCAGTTTAGCTCCACCACTTGGTGATGAAAGGTTTTTTTGGCGATAATACGCTAAATGAAGTACATTACAGAAGACACATCGATGGGTATAACGTTACCCTAACAAGTAATATAAAAAAAGTCAATTCCTACTTAGGTCAGCAAAGAAAATTTTTATTTTAGTTACTTTTAATTAAATAATTACAATTAATATAAATATGTATATACATATGACAGAATCACACTATTAAGTGGCAAAAGAAATTTTTTTCCAGCGATCTACACGCTTCGTCACTGACGGTATTTATTCCTAAATTTATATCCTGCTAAATATCTTATATAAGAGAAATTTTTTTCTTCCAAATAAAACTAAAATTAATTATTTGAAAATCAAATAAAAAAATTTTATGCTTCGAAGAGACTCGATCCGATGATCCTACTCCGACGCTCTATCAAACTTGCCATTGCAAGACTATTAACGTAGAAGAAGCATTGACTTGTTTCTTAATTCATCCGGTAAATTAAATGGTTGAAATGCAGTTTAGCCCAACCACCCTTGGTGACAGGAATTATTTGGCAGTATTTTGCCAAATGTGGCTACACTGGTCCGTTTCACGGACTTAACGTTCAGCCAAAAAAATCGCCAAGTTTGGAAATTTTTGAAATCGCACCAAGTGGTTAGGCTGAACTGAATTTTCACCAATTAAATTTAATTAAGGAATTAATATTTGAAAAAATTGTATTAACATCAAGTGTCATCCACTGCAAGCATAAAAAATTTATTTGAACTTCAGAGGATGAATTAAAAGTATTTTATCAGCGATTAAAAAATGGAACAATTTATATAAATATATATAGGGAGAGCGTGAACTAATAGTGGGAATTAAAAAAAAACACTAATTTGGTGTTTTTTTAAAATCGTGCCAAGTGTTGGGATTAAACTGCATTTAAACCCTCCTTTTAACTAAAATAATTATTAAGGTAGGTAAAACATTAACAAAAGGAATTCAATTGACAGTATAGAACTGTAATAGAAGATATAATAAACTCAGGCAATGCAAATCATGCAAGTTGGACCTGAAAGTATGAGTATCTCAAGCAATCTAATTCATTAAAACTGACAAATCAGAAATTTCAATTAGAATTCACTAAAACTTACAAATAAAAAATATCATTTAAAACTGAAAGAGAAAATATAATTATCTAAGGCAATATAATTCACTAAAAATAATAAATTAAATAATTCCATTACAAATGAAAGAGAAAGTTAGACTTAGCAGGAATAAACTCTTAGAATAAGATTTTTACCAATAACAGTAACAATAAAATTATTTAAAGTGTCAACAGGTGAATTAAAAAATACGAAAAGGCAATCTAAAATACAAAAATAAATGAGAGTTAATAATAATTTTTAAAAGTTTTCATAAAACAATAGTTCTACGCTTGTTCTTGCCGCTGTTTCAACGCAGAAAGATGTGGCAAAATTTTAAAAAAACTTTTTCAAAGAATTTTTTTGTCATGCTTTTTCAAATAATATTCTTCTGAAATGAGAATTTATCCGAAAAGCAATCGTGATTATTAAGCAAATAACTAAAGGAATCGTAATAATTCTTTTAGAAAAAACAGATCATTAAAAATTTCTAAGTCGAATCATTTGTCTAGAGAAAATACACTATGATGTACGTGAAATGTAAACTAAAAACCTTCATAAATCTAAGATGAATTTCAAAAACTGGCTTCGATGTGCACATTTTCAGTACACACAGATTCTTTGCACTGAATTCCATGCTCATGTTTTCCGTTACCTTTCCAGTACCTTTTTTCGATCTCAGCTTGCGTAATGAAGGCAAATTCCTTTTAAACTTATATTTTAAGAAATTAAAGAGGATTTTTAAAAAAATGGCTCAGTGGCGTACACTATCAGTATGCATAGATTCTTTGTACGAAATTTAATGGTCCTGCGTCTTTAAATTTTTTCGCTACAACCACCGACACAAATAGCAAATCCTTCCTTTTATTAATTAGATTATTTATTCGTTTTATAAGCTGTTATCGTATTATTTGAAACAGCCTTATGCAAAATTTGAACGATCTTGTTTACAAGCCTCATGAAAAACAAATTTTATGTTAATTGAAATGCATCACTACCAAAAAAACAATAAAGTAAAAGGAATTTTTAAATATTTATTTTATTAGTGATATAAGTAAGTTAGTAATATTTAGGACAAACACCACTTTATTATTAAAAGAACACGGTCATGAAATTACCACGAAAGACAAAAAAAAAATAGCTTATACACGTTATGACATCAAATCGAAGAAATAACAGACAAATTCCTGGAATATCTTGCTTAACACGGTGCTTTGACCAGAGTTCTCAGATCATCCTGAGAGACTTCTAAAAGGGTAGTGAGACTCTGTGACAGTATCCCTTAAGAGCTCCATTTGAACTCTATAAGGCTAGAAAATTGTCAGATCAGAGATATTATTTCTGATGCGCAAGAAAGGTATGGATATATTGTACGACACGTAACGTGTAGGATTCATACATGTAAAGTGTCGGGTCTTGGATATTGTTACAGGTAGGATTCAATTTTAACTTCCAGTCAATTTTCTCTCTCTGAAGTCAGTCCACCCACATGCAATATATTTACCTATCAATAAATTTATTTAACCATTCGACTAGAGCATATTTATTTTCAAAGACACAATTCTGGATAAGAGATTACAATCAGTCACTCTACTACTGAAGACTTAATATAAATTCAGAATCTCTTAACTTTGACTCAAACATTTAACTGTAGCGGCAGTTATGACGATCAACAGTTAGCGACAATCGGAATAGCTAGTGGTAATTAGTGATTCCTCATACAATTAAATTTGCTGTTTGTCAGGTTTTGTTTGTTTATTTTTCGCATCCATAAGATTAGCAAAATCCTCGAATCTATTAATCAGATTAAATTGTACTTGAAACAGTTCTCTGAAACTTTCAGTTGAGTCATTTTCTGTCCATGATATTATCCCACACACATATAGTCTATAAATAGATTTCAAATTCGAGCGGTTTTCTCTTATCAATTGCTACTTCTTTGTTGTCAGGCCTCATACCACCGAAGCAGCAATATAATCGCAATTTGAGAACTCTCCTTTTACACAGGTTAATGATGCATTTTATTTGGAACTGCGCAATTTGTGAATTTGGCGTCCTTGGCTTCTATGAGGGATATTGAGCACTCGAAATAATTTTCATCTCTCAAACGATGATGCAATATTTCTCACCTTTCTCAACAACCCTTTGTCAATATGCCTCGTTCAATCACTCACAGAGTGTTGCAGCTAGAAACGTATGATCATATTGCCTTTCTAATGTTTTGTATATTACATCCTAATTTTTATTTCTGGTAAAATTCATATTAATCTAACAATTAATTCATGATATTGCAATTTACTGTTATCTATGGATGTATATTACTAATCTAGAAGGGGATCACGATATTCATTTCATTGTACACGTAAAACGTATTCATTTTGAAAGTTTTACTGATTATAACTTTTGAAAATATACTTAATTCTTTTTTTACTATGTCTTGTGAAAAGTTATGCAACTTTTTTGCTTACTATTTTTAGAATTACTTATAAAACCTAGTGCATACCAATACAAAATATTTCAGATTTTTGTAGTTTTATCCTATTCGCCATCTCGCCTTCTAGAGTCAACTTTTAAAACAAATGTTTGTATTATTAAAATATAGTAGCATTTTATAAATGTAATATGAAAAACGAATCCAAATTCGGTGAAAACTTTAAGCAGATTCTATATTTTATTATTCAAGTCGCAATTAAAGAAATGACTTTTTTTATACTATTTGTCTTTTTAAATCACTTATAAATATTTTATATTTTCAACAGAAAAATATAATGCAGTATTTTTTTGAAATATAAACATGATAATTTGAGCTTATCGTTTTAAGATTTCTTACATACTGTGCGCAAGTAATCCTACTTAACGGACAATAATAGCAGAACTGCAATCTCCAATTTTCAAACATACTTTGCTCTTTTAAAAGCAATAATTATACATCTTAATGTTTCATGAGATAATATTAAGATGTAAGATAGGAAATATATATGTCAATTTATTACATAAGATTTAATTGTTATAGATGTTCATTCAAATTTTTTTATTAATTTAACTTACAAAAATTTCGTATTGCTTTGAAACATCTGACTGAATTCAAACAGTTAACTAATCGCCATTACAAAATGGAATAAACAAATTTCGGATTCTTTATTAACACAAAGTAATTATTCACCAGTATTTCAATATAGATTTAATGATTCATCAATTTTCAGATTCAACAATACAAAAAACACGATGTTTGAAAAAATGATGCAGTTAAATACAGGATATTTTGTCATATACGTAAGCAGAAAGTACATTTGCTCAACGTCGAATTTTACATAAATACATTTCGGTAACTAACGTATAGAACATTCCTTAAAAAAAGGAATAATCGATTGTTCACAATTTTCCTTCACTAATATTGAGTATTAGTCATTCACACACACACAAACTCAAGAGAAACATTTATTTTAACATATTCACCACATACTTCATATGCTAACACGTTAAAAAGAGTAAGGACATTTATAATGTAACAATTATAAAATAAAACAACAACAGTTTTTCAATATTTTTTCCTTATGGAACATAACACACACACACACACATACACACACACAAACACACACATATATATATATATATTCAAAAATATTTTAATTTCCTAATTTTTCCCATTCTCTAAAGCAAAAGTAAAGTGTACATTCTTATTTTCTGATACAATTCCAAATTAACCTTCAATTTATGCAATCACGCGCTTATAAAAATATGATGAACTTGCGTTTCTCACGATTGGTGGCCTGGACGGATAATAGCTACCAGGCTTATCGAGGCACTTTAAACTCTTCAGAATCATTACATCTTATATCATGTGAGTAACCACGTGATCTGGAGAAATCCTTCCAATAAAAACAAAGGTCAGGAAAAATTCTCGCTCTTTTGATGTAACTGAAACAGCAGAGCTGAGGCTCTTGTTTTATCCATTTCATTTATTGCCTTTCTCTCACATCAAAAATGAATAAGCGATTTTGATTACACAATAGTGTTTCCCTTACAACTAAGAAGTTGGAATTCACCTTTTTACTTATTAATTAATATTAAAATTCGTAATATATATATGTGTGTGTGTGTGTGTGTGTGTGTGTGTGTGTGTCGCCAATAGCCCTCGTTTTTATTCTAAATGCTACGTTAATAAACAATCAATCAATTCAGATCGTCTCTGTTTCCATTTCTGATTGCTACAACAACGTACAAAAAAAGAAGCAATCGCAAACGATTATTTCAAAAACAAATGGTTATATTTCGCTCGAAAATAACGATATCAATAGTACACAAACACAGAGCAGACTTAAGATAGGAAAAAAATCTAGGCACGCAAACAAGTTGTTGTTGTCACTTCTCAGTTTCATGCAAATGTCATCACAGATCATATACCTTTGAGCCCTGACTTTTAAATTAGATTATTAATCTGAAAGTCCATTCGTAAGGCTTATGTTATTAGTGACTACACAGTTATTGTATTACTTTTCCATAAGAATTCCCCTCTGAGAACGGCGATGTTACACACAGAAGCGGAACTGAATACAAAATACGTCATTTTAATTACTCTAAAAGCGCAAGTCTAGTTCAAGGTTATTAGCCATGCATCAAAAGGTCTAAGACCTTGGAATAATAATCACTTGGAAAGCGAATAATTCCCCCATGGGATTTAAGAAGCATACAATTTTGTGGCATGCATTTCTCGTCCATCTTCATTACTTTGGCTATTTTTCGTCAGGATTCTCCGAAAATTGCCATGATTCTCGCAACTCATTTAGTGACATTATCATTAAGTGACACTACTTAGATATTTAATTGGATTTCATTTATTTGCTTCGTATTTAGTTTTTTTAAAAAAATATGTTAGGTTCTCTTGTTAGCTTCGCATTAAAATTATTATTAGCATGTAAAATATATTCATGAAAGTAGTTTAAACTGTTCTGAAGAGTTGTGGTATAAATTTAAGGAATTAATATTTTCAGACGCATAATTCTTCATTTCCTCTAGGTAATGTAATATAGCATTGTTAATACTTTTGTTATTCATTGAATTTTAATATCTTTCTTTTTTTTGTTAGAAAAATCTTATCTTCAAAAATAATCTTTATCCACTGCTTTCAGAGCGAGTTGAATACCTTTGAAGTAGGTTCTACTGTATGAGTTGATTTATAGTAAGCATAAGAAACAGATGAGCATAAGATTTTTCAGCCATTACTGATAAATAAATTTATGAAAGATTATTATTAAGTAGTCATGAAAGAAACCCTTTATTCATAAATATATATAGAGAGAGAAACGGATTGGAAATTTTTATTAAGTATAACTAAGAAACATACAATAATTTTGAAAAACTTAGATAATAAAATATTATTAAAGTTGAAAGTCTCCTCTGAATACAATCAACTTCAGAATTAACTCTAGAAAATACATAAATGCTTGTTTCTAAATTTATATATTTTGCGATGAGAGAGAAATAAATTATTAATAGGAACGATTGGCAGATTATTTTAGTTCATTATCATAGGAACAATAACATTCACGTTAGAGCGCACAATAATAAATAATAACAAGTACTCATCCAAAATCAAAATTCACGCAAACAATCCGAGTAATTGATTATCATATTAGTAAAGCTCATAATTATCCTTCAGCTCATTTTTTGTTTTCTTTTAAGTTGAACAATATCTTTAACCTCAACTACCTTCTTTCCAGACATGGATATTTCATGAATGCAGAAACTAAATGGTTATTATATTTTATCGCCTATGTAAGTGATAGTTTATTAACGTCACACGAAAAAGCAACACAATGGCTATTTGCGACGGACCTCGTAATCTTAAACCTTGGTCAAGTGACGAGGACGATACCTGAGCTGGCACCTCCCACTCCTAACTACAACATCCCGCCACTGGGAGGACTTATAAACTCAACATATTCAATGCGTGCGGGTTATTTGCGTCATCATGGCTCGAACCCAAGACCTGACGAAAACTGCCTGTCGCGAATCCGCGACCATGACCTTTAGGCTACCGCAGCCCCCTCTTATGTAAAGACGAATTTTTTCAAAAAAAATTTAGTTCTTTTATATTCAGTCACTACCTGAATGTTTCTTCTAATTGTGATCCCAAATTTTTAAAATTCATACGATTATATTTATCAAATTATCGATAAGTGTCTATCGTCACCATGACCACTAGGCTACCGTGGCCACACTCAAATCTAAAAAGAACCTGTACTGACCGATTTAACGATGTAAAGGCAAACTAACGTGTTGCATAAAATTTTAAGGTAAATTTAAATCATATCAGCATTTCGTAAAGTTTTAATGGTTCCGAAAATTGAGAAGAAAACTTTTTCTATTTCATATATTGATCTAGATGGCTCCTGGTCTGATGCTTATGATATGTCTTTCGGGACTCATTTTTATTGATTTCAAATAATAAACCTCGGCATGCGTGCATTTGTTTTGATAGCGTGCGTGTAGTCCACTCCCACAATATATTTTCTTATAAACACTAAAGGAAATGCATAAAAGTTGTATGAAAAGAACTGAATGTTTTTTGCAAATATTTGCATGGTGAAGTTTGAACTCAAATCTTCGTGGCTTGTTTAAAAACATGTTCACGCCCATAAAATTGCATAAAAAATGGTTTGAAGACTTTCATTTGGAAATATTTTTTTGAAAGAATCTTATGTCTGTAGCCTTAAATTAACAAACGTAAATATTAATTATATATTAGTATTTCTCTGAGGCAAAATAGAGGGAAAGAGAAAATAAATAATAAGACGTATTTTATATTTTATATAAATATTTGAAGGTTTAAAAAAGGCTTCTTTTTAATTATTCTTTATTGAGTTAATTTACAGCTCATAGACCTTGAATTGTAGTGAATACACTCTGAATTGCAGTTCGTGTACTCGATTAATATATAAAAAATTTGTTTTAAACTAAAATCTGTAGTTATTGATAAAAATTTTATTGCATCTCATTGAATATCTTATAAATGACATATATCATGTAAATTTGCGGATTGATTTTTTTGGTTTTTGGTTCCTGAACTTTTATATACTATATTCGCACGAAGAAAATATATAGGTTGCCCAGTATTTACAAATTAAACATTACGTGAACAAAGGGAAATCAAATATTGATTTTTTTTGTTGTTAAAAACCATAACTTCCCTCCGGCTTTTAGATTACTGAATCAAAAGCACGGACAACTTGAGAAACCCACGCTTCGCTATTTTGGTTCTGATTCAGTAAATAATCAATGAAAAAGTAGCCAGTCAAGCAAATATTTAAAGTATATTTTTTCTGTTTAAGAATTATCTAAAAGTTGAACCTTATTACAAATATGGAGTGGATGCTAACAAATGTCCTAACCAAAAATTATAAATGAATACTCTACTGGTCTTTTAAAAAGCAAAACTGCCTCAAGAGTTAACACTTGTTAACTGGGTCCACGTTTGATATCAGTCCTCAGAGGATCATTTTACACCGCCTTGATCAATGCTGTGTGCATCTCGATGATCTTCTTCCTGTGAGTAATCAGCCTTCTCTGTGACTTATTCAATCATCTTCAATATGAATAGATCGGTAATGTTTCACATAAATCAATTCTTTCATAAAAGGAAGTTCTCAAATCAAGTAACATAATAAATTAACTCAAAATGTTAATTGAAGAAAAATACGAGGGAGAACCCGTTACAAAGATCCTGAATTGCAGAGGCTCGAGATGTCTTTTCTCTTAATCTATAGTCATACCCAATTTCTATTCAAAACCTAAGTGACTAATCATACTATGTAAAAATATTCTTAGGATGTACATAAATTCACCTAAAAAATGAAATAAAAAATGTTCTGTCTCTGTTCGCAACGAATATAGATATCTATGATTAAAGTATTTTTAGTAAATATTTAGCAAATTATCTAAGGACACTACTTACAACTAGATAAGTTGTATATCTAGAAATGGGCAGAGTTTTGATTTTAAAAACTTGAAACATATTTTTGTAATGAGGCTAATGCTGAAAGATGCTCTGCCTTCTTCATTTTGTGGGTGAAGAGAAGAAATGTCATGAGCCGTATGAATTGAATGAATGATTCTATGAATTGATTCTAGAGTCCTTGTGGCCTTTTTTTTTTTTTTTTTTTTTGATAATTTAGGATAATAACAACCGTTAATGGCAATGAAAATAAGAGACATTAGACTGAAGTAAATAAATCAAGAGTTTCCACGCTCACGAGAATCAAATATGTGCATATCTAGAATGTTCCATTACAAGAATAGCAAAAATTAATAACGAGTGCAAAAGAATACCAGAAAAAGATTACTATGTTTATTCAAGTTCCATGTTACAAATCGACATAAATGAACTTCAAACTTTCTGAAAATAGACTTCAATGTTAAATTCTCACCCCGATTATGATCACGCGATTTCGCTGAGAGCAGTCAGCGATGCAACTTGGCGACTTCAGCACAAAGATGCACTTGACCCAAACTAATTAATCAATACCATATCCAGCATAGCCGGGAATTTGCGTAAAATACAAATGACAGTTTTCAAGTTTCTAAAATCAATTTCCGTTTCTCAAATGAATAGGTTTTATTTCATCTCTTAACCAGATTTCATTAATATTCTTTTACTTCAAAAGTTTCATTCTAAATCTTAAATTTCAAAAATCAGATTTCTAGCTTTCATAGGCAAGCATAGTGATTAAAATTAAAATTTGATTTGACTATTCGAAAACTAATATAAATTACAGGTAGAATGGTATGATAACACCATCTGTAATTTACGATTCACCAATAACACTGAATAAATCCTTACTGAAAGCACAAGTGCCCGAACAGTGGAGCAGCAATGATATTTCAAATAATCCACGAAATAGAAAGTGCAATGAAAGAATCTTACTTCTGTTCATTCAAAAAAAAAGTATGCTATGCAATTCTGGCACAACGTCAAGCACACACATCAGCGATCTAAATATTCTTCATCACAATAGATTGATAATCTATAGGGAGACAAAACCTGTAGTTAAATGAATGGAAGAAAGTCAACACCCAATATTGCTGAATTTTATATACTTGGGCCTAGTGGTCGAGAAAGACTTAAAAGATAATAATTTCAATTGTTTTACTAAACGCTACGAAACACAATATTACCGTTTTGATGTTTTTTTACGATATAAATTTGTGTGCTCTGTGTCATTTCGAATCGGCATCATTTTGAGTTTTTGATCTTGTTACAAGTTGTTTGATTGACATTAACCAGTTTCAATTCAGTTATGAGAAACCAGTGGCAGCGTGTGAGATATGCTAAACATATTTCCTTCTTTTTCCATTCATTTTAATCTCCAAATTATTTCTGACCATTTTGCATCATTTTTCCTTAATTTTTTTTTATTAATATTTAATTTATTTCTTTCAGCAAGAAATGTATCGTATTTAACTTTCAGAACGAATGATCAAGATTTAAGACATTAAAACAAAATCATATTCACCTATGAACCAAGAAGTATTTTAGAGATTTGTATTAAATTTATTCAAATACACCATTTATTTGAACATATTTAGCATATCAACTGTGGAATATATGTCATAATCACAACTTCTTATTTGAACTTCTTTGGAATGAATTATTAAAATTCGGGTTTATATAAATCACCATCCCAATGAATGATATGTAAGAAATTTTTAACGCATATCATTCATTGGGACGTAATAATCGTATTTTCAATTTAAGCATTGATTACTGAAACCATTCATTTAATATTGTAGAAAATACATTTTTATACGGCTTAAGAAATACTCTTTTCCAGAACATAAGCAAATCAAGAGCACAATGTTATCAATTTCGTTACATCTTGGCAAATCTTACAACCTTAACCATTTAATTTTTAGAAAATTTGCCAGAAAACTGAAACACTTTTCATTTAATAATTATCTTTAATTTCTACTTTTAATTTTGTTTATTTCCGCTGGTGTTCAAAATTAAGAGAATTATCCGAGTTGGTCGATTATCTCTTGAACTACTGGATAGATTTTAATGAAATTTCGTTTGTACATAGGGTTGATATAATACAAACATATAACCATTCAACAGTTATAATACACACAGATGATCATGCGTAACATTAATAGGAGTCATAAGGTATGAAACGGCAGTTGCAGAATAGAACAAAAAAAAGGGTTAATAAGGGGTATGGTCCCCTCATGCAAGGCTTGCACAGTGATTTTATGATGAAAATGAGGGAGCTTATAAGTTCCTGTAGCAATTGATCCCACTCGTTCAGCAACACTGTTTTCAGGTCTTGGATGGTTTGCGGAAGGGGGTTGAGAATTGTAATTGCTCTCCCCAGAGCGTCCCAGGCTATAGGACAGAAGCCAGGAGATCTGGCTGTCCAATACATCGGGCGAATATGCTCACTTTCCAGTAATTCGTCGACCAGATGAGCTCTTTTTGGCCTCACGTTATCATGCATTAAAAGGAAATCAGGACCAACTGCACCTCTGAAGAGGCGAACATAGGGTTCCCAAACCTCATTTTTATACCTCTCAGCAGTCACAGTACTTCTTTCAAAGACATAGAGGTGTGTGAGGCCCTCCCAAATGATGCCTATCCAGACCATCAAGCCTCCGCTGCCATAATGGTGAGTTTATTGGACATTGGAGGGCAGGTAGTGGGTCCCTAGTTCTCTCCATATGAATGTATGGCAAAAATCACTGGTTAAGCTGAACCGGGAAGTGAAGAAAACGGTCACCCATTGATTCATGCTCCAATCTGTATGATTTCTGCATTATTTTAAGTGGACTTTCCAGTTCGCAGAACTAAGCAGGACGCAAACAACAGGTCTGCTTGCAAACAGCCCTCTCTCATGAAGTCTTCTGGAAATAGTCACCCTTGAAACTCGGGTTATTGTGGCGGCATACAACTCAAAAAGACTTGAGCAACTATAGCATCCCTGTTACGCCTCGCTATAATGGACAAATGGCGATCTTCTCTGGCAGCCGTGCCTCTTGAACGACCTTACCCAGGCTTTCTCTCGACGGATCCAGTATCTTGAAACTGTTTCCATAAGTTGTTCACTCCGTTGGGCATTAAATCAAATTCCCTGCAAATATGGATTTAAGACTGACCTGCTTCTGGCCTACCCACAATTCGCCACCTCATTCCATCATCTAAACGTTGGTCGTTACTCACGTTTACTGTTTGAATTTTAACCTAAGCGATTGCTGCAAAAAAAAACATCAAGAAATTCGGTGAAATGTGTTAGCGAACAAAATGAGGATTTTGGCTTGCGGGCTTATAAATCCTGTTTTCAACTAGTTCCGCACACACATACACGTATACCCTTGAGTATTCGATATACAAGATTTGCATCTTTGTTTCGAAGCAGTATTTTTACATTTCGGTCAATTCTTTTCGGAAAATTCGACAAAATATGCGAATTCTCTTAATTTTGAACACTATTGTAGTTTGTAATACAATTCACACACAAATAAAAAATTAAAATAACATCAAATAATTGTGTGTGTGAACTCTCTTTTCAACATCAAATTAGTCTACTCAAGCACACTGTAGAAAATCTGAAATATAATAGGAATTAAACTGAAGCTTAGATAACAAAAGATATAAAGGAAAAGCAGAGGAAAAGATAAATAAAATTTTTCTCCACTTTATTCTTTACTGGAATATTTCTATGTATAACAATCTTTCTCAGAAGGGTACTTACTTTCATTGTTTTTCAACAAATGTCCAATTGATTCACACTGGCCAACCTCCGCAGTCTGAGCGACTTATTTTTCAGATCTTTTTTAACCAAACTCTACTGCAAAAGAGTGAGTAATCTGCAGATCTGATTGAATCTGTATATTTATACGGTAAATGAATTTTGTTACTGAAGAGATTCTTACTTCTTTAAGGTCCATATGAAATCTTTTCGTTGATTCTGGAATTCTGGACATGTTCCAGCTATAAATTTATACCTGATAATTTGAGATAAAACATCTTTATAGAGCGTATCGTTTGTAAAATGCCAAACAGTTACTATAAAGGTGTCCATAAATTATCTTAACAATTTTATATTTTTTGATTTTAAACTGTCCTGTAGATTCCACCTTTTTCATCAAATCTGCATCACCTGGAAAACAAAAGACTTTGCGGATTATCATGTCACATTGAAACCCATTAGCTATTATCTAGAATAGGTTTCAAGTTATTAAAGTCTAAAGATGTAAAGATAGTTTATATAT
>BMAW01057682.1:160470-296879 GCA_019974015.1 Nephila pilipes | reverse complement strand
CTTTTTAGTGGAGAATAATTGTTTTATGGAAATATTTATCATTTTTTCTTTTAATTCTATAATGAATATTTGTCAAATTACTAAAAATATTCTGAAAAACTTTTAGTTTCCTGACATGATATTTTTACGTGAATGAACATGGATTTCTGTCGTGTGAATAAAGAATTATTTAAATAAACTTTAACAATTAGGGCCTTAGTTTCTGTTTAGATTTGAATATGTTATGTGGTTAAATATAAGATCTTAACATTTAAATTCAATCTGTTTGAAGGGAATATGCATAGAATGGTGATATCAAATAATTTCAGTTTTTTTTGTAAAAAAATTAATATGCTAACGAAATCATATAAAACTGATCATTTATTAACTGAAATTTTACAAAAAGATATTCTAAAAAGACCCGCCTGAAGAAGTGGCTAATTGGGACAAAAATGGTTTGATTAGATGAATATTCATAGATTGGTTGATGATTGATTAAATTGTTAACGTTGCACTTAGAAGCAACTCGAGGGATATTGGCAGTGGATCTCGTAATTCAGAACCTCGATCAAGTAACGAACACAACACCTGAGCTGGCACCTCCCTCTCCAAACTTCCACACCAAGCGTATCGGAGGACTTGGATCCATGACAGATTTAACATGCGTTATTATACTGTTGGTCTTTTGTGGCATCAGGGCTCTAATCCCCGATTCCAAGGAAACAATGCATGCCAAGAGTTCTCGATAATAACTGTTAGACCATGCATTGAAAAAGAAAACCATTACAGTTTCAGAACTATTGAGGGACTTTACTCCAGAGTCCGATAGTTATAAAATGAGGAAATCAATAAGGCGTTGATCCACTTCTGGCTTGAATGTAAGCTGCCACTCAACAGTATAAGGACTGATAAATATTTCTGGACGGCATGTTACGGGATTTCCTGCCAAATTGTTTTCAGCTAAATTAACAATCACCTAAGATAGATTCAGTCAACTTCGCATCAAGTCCCAAATGTTTTTATAGTGAAAATATCAGACGAATTAGCTAGCATAGAAATGTTCAGTAAGTTTGAAAACAATTCATAGTAAGGAAAGCAATGTGCTGTCGGATATTATCTTGCAACAAGATAAGTCTTGGGTGACAGAAATGGAACGGAAAAACAACGAATGAATTCCGTCATAGAATTCCTTTGCTTAATTCTGTCTTCTAGTATCATAGAATTTCATCCCGTTCCCCCGTAATTTTGTCAAAATTGAATAGTAATCGTGCCCTGCTTTCAAACGGTATGGCTACAGAAACCCTAATATTCTGTCGTGGACATGTGTGGCTTCCGATAATGAGGACAGAATCCCTACAATGCACTGGTCATCAAGGTACAATTGGAAACAGGACTCATCAGTAAAGAATATTCACCCTAATTCATAGTAATTCCAAGCTAACTGAGTTCAGCCTTACTGTAATTGGATTTTGATGGTGAACAAGTGTTATTAGGTTAGTGATACAATGATAGCCGCGAGCATAAATTCTGCTCTCTCGGATGTCTGTAAAGTATCTTGTTGGTAACGTGCGTGTGAGTCACAAGCAAGATGGTCGATAAGATCGGATCCGAAGCTGTGACTACCGATCTAAGAATCGCTCTGCCGTTTCGTTCTGTTGTGGTGATATACTGTTAAGAACATTAAGTTTGTCATTATTCATCCACTCTTACCAGCATAATCTAACTGCCGTTGCTTCGATCGAAATTTCAAACTATCTTTTGATTTATCAATCCAGAAACTTTCAAACCGATAGAACGAAATCTCTTACATTCTGGCATGTGCTAGTAATGAGTACGTATCCATCAGCTGGGTATTGTTTTAGTCAAGGTTCCCTCAACTGACACAAACAATAAACATTCTGACCAATAGATTAAGAATCGCTCTTTACATACACCTGTTGGACATTTAGTTCCGATATCCTAAAGTTCCAGCTATTCATTTATTGGATATTAAATTTTAATCCTGTTCAGTTAAAATACCTTTGCATCCGAAATTTTATTACTATTGAATTATTTTTTCTATGTGTGCCTATTTTTATGTCATACTATGTATTTTTCAAGAAATATTTAACAAAGTCGAGTAAATTATACTCATAATCTATAAAACATAATTACAATTATATATGTAAAACGTTTTCTATTATTAAAATTCAATTTATTAACAAAAGTATGCAGCTTAAAATTATAGACACACACACAATACATGCCCATTCATTATACTTCCAACAGTAAAATTATTTTTCTACTTACATTGCTGAAACATTAGACATTTTTACTCATGTCGTCAAAGCATCTGAATTGAAATTTTTAAACTGAGAATAAAATAAGTACTTAACATTATATAAGCCAAAACGAATCTCAAATTTTTAGCGTCTTCATCTCAAAATTAAATTTTCTGCTCGAAAGAAAATGATCAAAAATTTGCTTGCGTACATACAATAATGCATCAAGATATTTTTTTCCTATTCTGGTAAACATTCTTTCTTTATTATGAGTATAATTCTGGGAACAGTTTAGCTTATCAGAGTTTAATCACAATAATCATTTCCAGACATTTCCAATCATTCCATCTTTTTACATTAAAGTATTTTTAACTCAGCATTTAATCAGTGTTTTTTAAAACTAGCTCATGGCTATCCAAAAGAAATCAAATATTGATTAGTCTATAATATTAAATTGCGTATGTGACCTTTTTTTATGTATTAACTTCATTTGCTTGACATTAGTCTAGGGAGCAATTTATTTCTCATTATTGTTCCATTTTCTTCGAATAATTGAACTGACCATAATCAATGTTATTAGATATACTCTGGTGCGCTGACCTCAACATAAAAAAAGCATCGATTTTATAGAAACGCTCAAAAAAAAAAAACTTCATTGTCAATTCAATTTGCTATATTCTGTGGTTGGGAATTCTGTTATATCCAAGAGTCAGTCAGCTGCAACTTTTTTTGCAGCAGAATAAGGCCATTCTCAAAAAACATCAGTCAGATGTACAAGAAAAATGTTCATTACTTTCACAAAATCTTAATGTGCAGCAATATTAGAACATTATACTTCAAATCAGGATAAAATTATCTGCCTCAAGAGTAAGTTATCGCAAATTACCTAAGGGTAAGTTATTGTATATTCTATTATCTTTAGAAGAATATTAATGTGATGGCACTCTTCAATAATGACGACAGATGCCGTAACAACTAGAGCGAGGGGGAATCCCTTTTGGCCTAGTTGCTAACAGTATTGAAGAAAACAGGCGGGCACGTTTTTTTCCTACCTAAAAGATAGAAGATTTAAAATACCACCGACGCTCAAGTTAAACCGGCCTCCCGCGCCCCTGGGTAAAAAAAAATCCCCCAATACATCCATAAAATCATCACCCACCGAAGTGGTTACCCAGGACTCACAACCTTGAGCTACTGGTTTCCCGTACCCCCGAATCGAAAAGTTGGCTTTTTGTGACGAAGACATCAACACATAATTCATGACTAGTGATACACCGACTAAGGCGGATGCTTCAAACAGACCACTTATCTCAACTATAGACAGCCGACGACGTCAAATAGAAACTGTCCAAAGCTAAACTCTATTGATCAGGGAGGCGGTGTTTATCAATTGCAAGAAAGGCTAGAAAATAAACTTCTCTTAAATATCGTTCAGAATATTTCGTTTCGTATCATCTCAATGGTAATAAATGGCTAGTATGCGACTGCTCTTTCCGACAATGATAACATAAGTGAAAACATTTTAATTACTTGCCCGAGGGGAAATCCTTTTTGGCTTAGTTTCTAAGAGTACTGTAGAAAGCGGACAGATAGATTAAGGTTCAAATCGACCTAATCACTCAAGGTCAACTAACCTCCCCACAACGGAGGGAAGACATTTCCCAATATGTCAGGAAAACGTTTAGCTAGATTATTAGTAAGTAAGATGAGAGTAAGATGTATGTAGTAAGATGGCTTTGTTCAAACAAATAACGATTTTACAAGCAGGGTACATTAAATGAAATATTTTTTATAAGAAAAAGCCTTAGCCGACATTATTTCGATGAATAATAAATGATAACTTTATAAGTTGATCAAAATTTGAAAAAAAAAAGTATTCTTAAAGATTTGAAGTAATTCATCAAGCAATACTTCATTGTTACAGAACAGATAAATGGTCTTTTTGTGTTTCTTTAATAACAGCTATCTTATTAGTTAATACATTTCTATAAACCTGTGTGCATTTGATTCTTTGGACTTCTGACTTTCAAATTATAACACTTTTTAACCCTTGCCAATTTTTAAAATGTTAATGATTACTATTCTAAAAAATGGACATGCCTTTTACATAAATATAAAGATGAAGTATAGAACATATTTTACAGGGGAAAAAATGGATTCATTCATATAGAAACAATTAGTTTAGTCAAAAATGCTTTTCTTTTTAAGACGAAGAAGTCAGAATGTAATATTAATATTGCTAATCTGAAAAAATAATGTGTTGAGTTTACATCCAATTCTTTAACATTATGCGATCTTAACTACATATTAAGTCGTAACAAGAGCATAACATGTTATGGTTGTTGTCTCAAAATTATTCCCACTTCTGGTCTCATGTGTACGAAAAAGAATTTATTGTTTCCATGCATTAAGATTGTTTGATTTTCATTGAGTGAATGGAAGTAAAGCAATAAATATGATGTAAGACTTTTCTGTGATTTCTTGTGGTTGGTAATGTGTGTCTGGTGTGTTTTTGCAGCAATTGCGGGACGACTTGCGGATGGTGGATGTCCCTCTAAAGCAGCAGAAAAGGAAGGAAACACCTCCATCTCCGGCCCCAGGGCCTTACCTATCCACCGTTAGTTCATACCACCCTCCTTTCTGCATGCCGTGTTACCCTTTTTTGAAATAGTGATTGATCTTAATATATCCCTTGCTTCTGCACTTGCCATCAAGTTTTATGCTCGTTTTGCATGATGTTTTTATGTTTACAAAAAATGGAGCTTACATTACGATTTAAAAAACATTTAGACAAAAGAATAACCTATATCGCTAACATTTTTCTAGCTATAATTTGCTTTTGTATCTCATTTTCCCAGCTTGAAATGGTGCAGCAATATGAAAATCCTTTCTTCAGAATATATAATAATGCAGCACATTCAGTCTTCCGCCATTATTGAATTATTTCTTTTTAATAATGTGTTTTCGAGATTTTATTAGATTTGATGCATTTATTGTTTCTTATCGTTAGTGTCATATATTATGTGTACCATAAAATAATAAATTTATATGAAATTGCTTTCATTATTTGGCGTTTTGCATTTCGAAAAATGTCCCTTTTTTTAACTCAGCATTCTTAGATATTGCATGCTTTTGCTTTAAAAAAAAAAGCTATACACGTGAAGGATTACTACTAAATAATAGGGAAAATAATATAAAGCAATAAATAAAATATATTTCCGTTCTTTTAAAACAGCAGATAAAATCTCTTTGAACTTTACGTTAACTTAATATTAGCTTTTAAAATTGTTTTTTAATGTTTATTCTTTAGAAATAAATGGTATAAGATGTAGTTTTAAGTTAATAAAAAATATTTTTATTTGTATATTACTTATTTTTTTAAAAAAATACTATTTGTATATTACTTATTTTTTAAAAAAAATACTATTCGTCTTTTATTATTTTTTTTATTCATGATCAATCTTCACTGAAATTTTTATTGCCATCATTTTTCGATGCATGTTGTTAACATTTCAAATATAATCAAAGATACAATGGTTGATTCAGCTGATTAATTCTGTATTCAAAGTAACAGTTGCTTCTAGAATTTTAGTGCTTATATATTAGCATTCTTAGCAAATTATGTATTTGATATGAAATTCATATCAAATACAAATACCCTTTGATCCATGCATGTATCAATTTTGCCTCTGCTTTTGTCTGAACTTTTTGGCTGATCTTCCTCTCCCTCTATAACATGTACGAGTATCTTATTCCCTCTGTGTGACATTGCTGTTAATATGAATATCTTGAATTGCTATTGGACGTCCACCATCTTTGTTGTTGCAGGCTTTTGCTCGGCTTGTTGTTTGTGTTGTAACTGTTACTTTGAAACAATACAAGCGGTTAATCTGTATGTCTTTTGTATAAGTTTTATCTTTACGAAAGTTTTTATTATCTACCTAACTCGAAATTTGATTTGTGTGAATAGTTTTATTATAAATATCTTCAATATTATATTTCGTTAATATAAATTGTAATTAAAAGAAATTTAAAATGATTGCTTGCCTAAGTTAAAAATGTTTTACTTTGACAAAAATGAGTAGAGCATTTAATTGATTTGTTTATTTTTGGCTTTAATTTACCTTCATTCATGATACATTTTTAACACTTTCAGTCTTATACAAAATCAGATAAACCACTTTTCTTGTAAATAAAAATTTAGTATTTATATTAATATTTAACATTAAGTGATTGTACTTACTTTGTTTAAAAACAAGCAATATGCTTCTTTCTGAAACACTTTTTTTATTCAGTCTCATTCCAGAACTTTAAGAAAAATTATGAAAGAAGGTATTATTTTGTGGTAGATACAACTAATTACTTAAATATAATTTTATAAATTCTAAAAAGGATGTAATGAATCACTGTTTTATGTTCCATGTAATTTAACTATAATTTTAAAATCATTGAAATTTTATCATTCTTAGAGTTATATACAATTATCAACTTGAAACTGAAAATGGAGTTGATTATTTGAGAATTAAAACTATCGACTCGAATTATTAGTAAATCTAATAGTTTATAAGTTAATTTTTCATTGTTTTAAATCTTATAGTATATATCTCGATTTCACTATACGAATACTATTAAGTTATCGTATTTAACATGTTCAATTAATGCATTAGCTGAGTAAACTTTAAAATTCGATTTGATCTGAAACAAATCGAAATTTTCATGAAGTAAGATATCCTAAAACTCCCGAATTTTTTATTCCATTATTCGGAATCTTTTTGCAATAAATTAAAAATATCATAAAAATGCGATTATATGTAAGATCGAGATATAAGTTTACTTGGGAAAAAATTAATCGAAATAAATTTTCTCTGAAAAAATAACATCTTATTTAAACTCATTCATATTTGTTCTTTTTTAAAGGTGGAGTTTGACGATGTCATAGCTGAACCTGAAGGCACATATTCACCCACTTGTGTGTGGAGGAACTCTAAATACTTATTCACTTGCTCCAGAAACTGCTGTTACAAATGCCTGTCTTTCGTATGCGGTCTGCCTATCGCTTTGATAGTAGGCTGCAGTTTTGCCTGCATAACGTTTCAACATGTTTGGTGCATTGCGCCAGCTCTGAGACAGTTTAACATAAATTGTCACGCCGTTCGTTTGTTCATGAAGACAGCGCTTGACGCTTGCATTGGACCCTGTTGTTCAGCTTTGGGACTCATTCTGAGCAGGATAAAGATCACTCATCAAAATGACTCCGGAAGAACACATGTATGACAAATATTCGTGTTTTTAAAACGTTTTCGTATCGTCAAAGTACCCGGTTTTTCTTCGTCAGAAGAAGAACGATACCTTATGAGAGAAAGATCTTGTGCCACGCTGTAAGGAAATTTTTGAGCCACACGTTTGTATTAAATGTAAGTTTTAAGTGATGAAATATTCGAAAGGTTCCACATCAAACTGAGAAAAAAAGCTTTGAAATAATGAACACAGGGGTTGAATGAAAAATAGTGGCAATCATACTACGATTAAAGGGTATTCTCGTCATAAAAAGAAGGCTAATTGTCTTGATATTTGAAAAGAATGTGTGTCTCCCCTTTAGAGTAAAAAATGGGTACTTATGCGTAATAGAGGTCTGGTAAAAATGGAGATGTTGAAGTGGATATGTGGAGATATCTCTTCATTTAAACAACTTTCAATTATTCTTGGCGTATTACTCGTTTATTTACGGTAAATGGTCAAAATCAAAACATAAATTCCCTTTTTGGGGCATTTGCCAACGAGGTGAAAAGACTAAAGATGGAATAGATTTGTACTTTTTAGTACAATGCAGGAAAATACGTTTAATTTTTGAAAATTGCATTTGAAATATAACAATAGAATTCAATTTCAATCAGCTAAATGAAAATTTTATTAATTGCGTTGGTAATCAAATTATTTACTATATACATTGTTTAACAATAAAATTTTCTAGATAAAATACCTCAGCTATTCTGATAAAATAAAACCATTGGGTGATTAAAATTTGCTTCTTTTCATTCAGATCATTACTCTCCCGCCGTTAGTTGTACAGATAATCCATAGAAAAGTAATCAATTATATTCGCTTAAGTTTTTCAATAAATACAACAATCCAATTTCAAATCAGATTATTTGAAATTGTAATTTAAACAAAAGTGCTTTAAGTATTTTAATATTAAAATAATTTAAATAAATTAGAAGGTAAAGAATAAATTACCATAAAAACATAGGAAAAATTTAAAAATGGGAACAGTAAACTTTTAAGCATATTTATCCCGATTTATTGATTTAATGGAAATTTTTATTTTTAATGCAAAACAAATAATATACTTTATTTCTCAGATGATGGTATTTTTCTACAATTCGAATTTAAATGGCAACCAACTAAGATGGTGCTTTCGATGTTAGGTTATCATATTGGTACTCTTAAGACGAATGATTTTCACTTTAAAATCTTCGCCAAAATCTTTCTAAAGAGTAAATATTGAAAAATGTAAGATACTTATATATAGAATAGTTGAAGTGCAGTTGGGTACTAGGATAAGAGATCAAAAATATGAATGCTAAGAAGCAACCAATTTTGAACAAAAATAGGTTGGCTAATGGCATTCAGTGTCTTCTAAAATGAAAATTAAAACTATTTGTATTGGCAATTATTATCATGAATTTACAAAAAAAAATTATTTTTTTCATATCTAAGTAGACCTCGAATATGAGTATAATATATATTTGTTGCTGCTATTTTTCATACAATCATTGTTGTTTATATTTTCTTTAATTCTAACGTATATGAAACGCCTCATAAATAAAATATTACATAGACAACACTTAGAATTTTTATCTTAACTGTCCGAACTATGTTGGATTATTGTTTAAATTAATTTCTACCATTTTTCAACACCTGGGCTCTTAATTTAAATAATAAATTTTAAATATTAATTTGTGAAGCAAATAAATTAGAGTTGTAAATATCAGCCCATGCAAAACTAATACACTGAGATTTCATTTAAAATACTCGATGTTTTGTGTTGTAAAAAGTAAAGTTTAAGCTGAAAGTTAAGGCTGATAACAGTACAAATTGTTCTAATGTAATTCTCAACACCTTTTAATTCAATACTGGATTATTGTAAAAGTATAAAGACTTAAATATTTCCAAATGCAAAATTTAATACCTCAATAGTTCTAAATTTTAAATTATAGCTTTTTCAGATTTTAATATAAAAATATTGTGGTTGATTTGCTAATACTTTAAAACTATACGGATTCTTTAAGAATCTAAAAAATATGTTTAATTTCAAAAGCCTAAATCTCAGTTTTAAAGAACGGTTTTGTTCCAGTGCCGTACAACTTACATAAATAATCTTTTGAAATGAAAATGTAAAATAACTGTCTGTAAATAAAATTTGTTTCAAACGAAACGCATCAGTTTCAAAAAAAAATTATTATTTTTATCTGCTGCCAACTTTTTCAACTACATTATGGGCAATTAATGTATATGTAAATTTGATTTTTTTGTATTGGATGCAATTTTAAATAAATTTTACACATGTTTTTAAAAATGTTGAGTATATGAAATATATTTTTAAATCTAGCACTATTTTCTCAAATTACAGATAGAAAAAAGTAGGAAAATTGTAGAAAACGTGTTCAGTGATACAAAGATGCAGAGTACGATGGACTGTATACTCAAATTACTGAATATCACAAACACAGAGCTTGGTAAGAAAAATAAGAGTGCAAGATAATAACAGCCGACTCACACACACACAAGGTTTAGAATAAATGCCGAGGCAGGCATAGAAAAATTGCTGACACCTTTCAGTAATATCAATTACAACTCTTTCCGGAGCGTTCCATATTCTAACTGCTTGAATAGTTTCGATTCTCTTTTTCCCTTTACCGATGTTAACCCTGGTAGGTGAAGTCCTCTGTATATTTAAGGAGCTTTTATTTGTGTTGATTTTCAAATAATAGACTACATACGTTATTTATAAAATAAAATTAAAGTAGTAACACATTTTTAAAGGGAGTCTTATAATTTGCACTTTTATCTTACAATTTTGATTCTAATATGTGTAACTATCGAAAATTTGTTTGTAATCCTAAAAGAATTTCAGAAACACAAACAGATTCCTAATAATTTTGATTATTTAAAATTCTTCAATAAATGTACTTTAACTTTTAAGAAATGCACAGAAATGATTGTCTGAAATTACAATTTAATTGAATAAAAGTTTTAATGTCTATTTTTGCTCAAATAAGATATAAATCAGCAGTGTCAACATGACAACCTGAAAAATAATGCGATGATGTCAAGATGGACGACGTTTTGCATAATATCATACGTAAAAGTAACTTTTTAAAGCTGAAATATTTCGTTATATTAGGGTAAATCAAATAGTCATTGGTCACCTAATAATTCTTATTCATTTCATGCTTTCAAAGGTGCTCTAAGAAACAAAAAATGTACTTTTACAGTTTCAAGCTATTTTAAATTACTGAGTATATATATAATGTAGTATATATAATGTATATATATTTAAAAATCAAACATTTTCTTGAGTAGTAAGTCGATCAGATATTTTTAAAACGTTTTTATATATTTCACTTGGTGTGTGTGTGTCATCAAATTTTCGATCGTTAATTTAACCAACTTCCCATCAAGCTACAGCTCTGAAACTTTGGAAATCGTTCTTACTCGCCGAATAATGCAAATATTTAGACATTTGCGACAAGTTTTAACTAATATTTTCTTTAATAATGTGGTTTAGCCCAACCACTTCGCACGATTTCAAAAATTGGCACCAAACTTGGTAAAACGGACCAGGGTAGCCACATATGGAAAAAATACCACCAAATAGTTCTTGTCGCCAAGGGTGATTGGGTTAAACTGCATTCCAATCATTTAATTTACCGGATGAATTAATTAATTTTAGTTACTTTTAACGTTTTTATGTATTTCACTTGGTGTGTGTGTGTCTGTCTGTGTGCGTATCAGTGTGTCATCAAATTTTCTATCATTAATTTAACCAACTTCCCATCAAGCTAGAACTCTGAAACCTTGGGACTCGTTCTTACTCTCCTAACAATGCAATATTTAGACATTTGTCACAAGTTTTAACTAATATTTCGAAATTTTTCTTTAATAAACTTTGCCACCATATAAAAACGTTGTTTTTAAAAACGTTGGTTTTTATCTCGATTTATTTACTATTGGTAACAGATTTCAGTAAATAGTTTTTTGTTGACCATAAATGTTGAGAGTAACACAAAAAAACACCAGTATTTTTTACTCTTTGTGTTACTCACATGGCTAATTGATTAGTTGACGTGAACAGCGATCATAATTATTACGCCTTCCGTCATCGATTCAAACTTCTGCTTTCTTTTTATCGTAGATTTGCTCGTATAGTCGTATTCTATAAGTTGATTAACTTATAAAAAATGAAATAAATTAATAAAATAAAATAAACAGGTCTCTTTACGAAGCCCGATAACAAAGAAAGCTCTAACACTAGAATAAAGATTTCTTTTTTTCTTGTGTAGGAAGTAAGTTTGCCGAGGGCTAGGTAATTGTAATTAATTATTCAATCTGATGCAAAATAAACAAAATAACAAATGTCATTAGGCCGCTGCATCATTGAAAAAAATACGAAATATTTATAACTAAATTTTGAATCATTTTATTGTTGTTTAACATGATGTTTCATTCTAAAAATTCAAAATTCTTTAAGCTTATTTTACTAACTTCGTATGCTTTTGGGCATTTCAGCTAATTAATTACTTCAAAGTTCCAAATTTTCCCCTTTACAGCACAAATGAGAGTCTCGTTGATAATTATTTACAGCTTGTGCACCTTTACTCGTTTTCTTATAAACTGCAACATACTTAATTTTGTGTTGTTTAATTAAATAATGCTGTGAAAAGATATAAGACATTAAAGTTTATTTATCGAATAATTTACAATTGTTTCATTACCAAGCAACTATATCAGTTTATGTGAAATGTTACATGTGTTTTTTATTATTATTCCTCTGTAAAATGTCATTTATATCCCTAAAAAATCGCTTTTCGTTGGAGAAGGAAGAAAATTTCAAGAAAGATGAGAACTGAAGTATTTTTGCCAAGATTGTAAAATTATGTGATATCATATACAGTACAACAACTATTGCGACAGAAGAACATAATAATAAAAAGTTTGATGATACAAATCACATGAAACACGGTTCGTGCTTCGATGGTAAATTTATATAAAAAAAAAAAAGATGACCACTATAACCACTATGTTTGTTTTATTTGTTATTAAAAATATAAAAAATTATTATTTGCTAATAAGTTAATATTAATAATTTTTTAATAAATTTTATTTGTCAAAAAATTTATTTATTAATAAATTAAACTTCGGCAATCCCATTGTAAATTAAATACCACGTTAAAATAAAAATTCACTTATATGGTTTGCATTTAAACAGAATAAGAATCAGAATGAGAAATCAGTCTACATCAAAAGAAGAAGAGACAAACAGTTTTTGCTAATAAATTATTACGAAAAACCAAAAAAAGTGAGAAAGTATCAATTTTTAAGACCAATTTTAAAGAACTGTTTCGAAATCACTCGTTTTAGAGTTTCGTATAATATGTGAATAAATGTATCTGCATTAGTGAAGTATCTTAAATTTCATTTAAATTTAAAAAAAAAATTATTTTCAATTTAGTTACAACGTTTTTCTGAATTTCACTTGGTGTGTGTGTGTGAGTGTGTGTGTGTCATCAAATTTTCGATCGTTAATTTAACCAACTTCCCATCAAGCTAGAGCTTTGAAATTTTGGGAATCGTTCGTACTCGCCTAACAATGCAATATTTAGACGTTTGCGACAAGTTTTAACTAATATTTCAATAATTTTAATAAGTCAAAATATTCTTTCCTCTAGGCGCTTTTAGGGTTGAGGAAAAAACTTCTTTCCCCCTCTGGGAACACCGGGCACTCCCCACACCACATGAGGCCTCGTAAAACTATTGTACTCACAAAGGGGAGATACTATCTCCCCTTTACTATCTCCGAGATAGTAAGGGTTGCTGACTTTTAGTCAATAATCATTCGCAAGAAAGAAAGTTTCCAATATTTGGCACCATGTCTTATCACAATAATTTTTTCTGAATTCTGGTTCCCATTTTTTTTATAATAGAATGGCTTACAAACTTTCAAATGCATGTTTTGATTTTATGAGTATTATAAATTTTTTAATACTCTCACAAATGTCTTTTTTTAAGTAAATTTTAAAGTTAAAAATAACTAACAGTTTTAACTAATATTTCAATAATTTTCTCTAATAAACTTTGCCACCATATAAAAACGTTGTTTTTAAAAACGTTGGTTTTTATATCGAATTATTTTCATTCAAATGTCCTGCATCGACGCCGGTACGTATAATTTTTATAAAAAAAAAAAAAAAAACTTAATGCCTTTGCAAAACAATCATTCATGCAAAATAATGCTTCATTGATTCGAACTCTTCCAAAATTAGGTTTAACGTTGTTGAAATATTCGTAAGAAGTCATAAATGGCTAATTATAAGTTAATAAACGATGAAATTATATGTATTTCTTCCAGTACTCAGCAGCAACATTAATCAGAAATTAAGAAATGTTTGAAAAAAAATGTTTATCTAATTACAAGAACTGTCATTGTAGGCTCTTGGAACTTCGACGTCTTTGATTATCCCTGTACCATAAACTTTAACCTTACGAAAACCGGAATTAGTAAGGAATTTAATTTGTAATGAGTAATATATAAAGTACTCTGTGAATAAGCTCACAGAATCTAATAAAACAGCACAAAGGATATCTGAGGAAATTCCGTGATCATATTTTAGTCCATTTAAGGATCTCATCTACTTGATTCAAAAGAATCATCCAAATGAAAATCTTTCCCTGGAAAGAACTCTCCAAGTCCATTTGGCAAATGAAGGTCCCCTGAATGTAACTAACCTTTCAAAATTGACTTACAGTAGGGAATCAGCAAATTAAATTTAATATGAAAATTAAATTACGTAATTAAATATATGAAATGAATTAGAAAACAATGAAAACTGGAATACATCTAAAAGTATTTCTCCTTTATAGTACGTTGTTCTTATGTGTTTTTGTGATTGAAAATTTTTTTAACCACACCTACTCGAAGCATAAGAATATAAATAATCCCTTTTACAGGAATCCACATAGGAATCAAAATATATAGCTTCCACTGTTACGAAAAGAGAGAAAATTGTTATAAATGTATTAGAAATTGAAAATCCTAATATGGGATGCAGGATAAGAATAGGCATTGTTTTTCAGCTTATGGATACTAAAGAATACAAAGCGCGTTGAGATATGGAAGTAAACAATAAATAATGGAACTAACGCTGCTCTGGGCAGAGCTTTCTTAGTACGCATTTCTCATTAAAGACATGTCCCTCGACTTTTTATGAGTTTAGTACTGTCTATAGCGTCTCTAGAGAAGGTTTTTATCTACTCGAAATTAAGATTTTTTTTCATTGCAACTATTTTGCTCTCTTGTCGTTGTTTTAAAAATGGCGAACAACGCGCTGTTGTGCACTTATGCTTCTAATATGGGTGAAACATTGCAGAAACTGATGTGGTGCTAAAAACAACTTGCAAAGATGGCGCCCTTTAGAGGAAACTCAAAATTACAAGTGGTTTTCTTGTTTGAAAAATTATGGTATGTTGATTGATGATAAACCACATTCTGGACTATCGTCAACTGCCCGAACAGACGAAAATATCTGGAAAATTCGTGAACCTGCGTCTGAATAGACGATAGACCATTGAACATATGGTGGAGTTAACTGCATTCTGTTAGGGATTTGGGAATAAGAAGGGTTGCTGATACAATAAAATGAAGCGTAACTAAAATCAAACGTGTATTAGAATGAAATTATGAAAGGTAGTGAACAGATTACATAAATTATGTTTACAAGCAGCGATTAAATGAGCAATCGAGAGTTAGAAAGTTAGAAGCGGGTAGAGGAAGTTGTTATTGAAGTTGAAAATCTATAACTTAAGGAATGGAAACTGTATTGTTAGGAAGTTTCCGAATCGTAGCTAGGAAAATTCGACGTTGAATTAAAGACGCGAACTCTCAACCGAATTATTCTACACACTCGAACTCGAGTTGGTAAGAAATACACTAGTTTTGTATTCTAAACGATAATTCTGACACGTTTGGGTTGTTTAACCTCAGATAAAATAAAGTAAATAATAGACTTTAAATATTCATAATTTGGACAAAAGAACTTGATTATCAGCTATCTTCTTTTTTATGTCACTGTGTAATTTGGTGCCAATATAAATAATATTTATAATCGACAGGGAAGCAATTAGCATTAGTGGGAAGCTACAAAGGGATTTTGGGCATTGTAAAACAAATACATGAACTTTAATTCCATACCCTATGTGATTTATAGTAGATTAAAATTCTACGCCGAATAGTGATTTTCAATTTCCCAGTGATAGGAATAATAAAATAAAATTCACTTAAGGCCTGTATGAATTGATCCATCGTAGAATACACGTCCAGGAATGGAATATCATTGTTAACATACTCATTTGGTCGATCGCAGGAGAACATAGGGAACATCGATTTCCAAGTGTGGAAACCTGAATCGGATGACACACTTTTCCAAAGGCTCCACCCAAACTAGACGGACGAAGGTTCTTGGACACGAAAGTCACGGGGACATGATTTAGGCAACTTGAGGTGAGGGATCGCGTGATTTCTGTTAAAGGAAACCGTTCTGTCTTGGAATTAGGTACAGGCCTGCCTCGTTGAGTTGATAGAAGGTATACGGAGTAAACTGGAACAAAAGGAAATAAAATATCCGGTTGTTTTTTTTTTTATTGCAAATAAAACGTTCACACGAAACTGAAAAATATGTATTAGTTTCGAAGTAGTTAAGTAGTTTAGGGTTGAAAATTTTGCGTCTCATGGTATTAGGCCATAATTACGGTTTGAAGACTTGGAGTTCTCAACTAGTATTGTATTTATGATTGGTTATCTCAAAGCCCTTTTAACCTTTATCTTTTTCTTCCCTTTCTTGAAGAAAAACAGCGAAAATAACTTATTTTCTTAAGGAAATGTAACGAAAATTAATTTTTGTTTTATGTATATGTTGACCTCATTTTCAAATTACAATTATGCTTCGAATAATTTCTGTTTTTAAAACTTAAGGGAAAAAATAATTTGAAGTCTGAGTAAGAAACTGATTTCAGGGAGAAATAATATTTAAAATTAAATAAAAACTTAAAAGAATATTCACAGTATTTATTTTATGAAATTTTATTTAGCTGCAAAATTTATCATAATAAGCATTTCGATTTTTTCTAATCAGAAACGAGTTTTCTAAAAAAAAATAGTTATTTTAGTTACAAAAATGTTAATCTTTACAACTTGAATCTTGAAAAAAATTAAAACGTTGTTTTTATATAAAACATAATTTTAAAAATATTATTATTAATAATAGAATTTTTATTAAAAGAAGTTTATATACAAAAACTTATCACTGATATTATTTTTAAAATATAAATAAGTGAAGTTTTCGTCGAATATGATTATTAATTAACTTTTGAATTCCGTCAACATCAAAGAAAGTTACAATATTATTTAAGCAATTCAGAATTCAACACTTAAAATTTTAAAAAGATTTAAGCCCATTCTGCTTCTAATCAAAACTGATATTGCAACCATTTTCTGTATCTGATAAATCACAAACTTCCCTACAATATAATGAACTGCAAGTACGCTTCACTGCAACCATTCTTCATCGAAGCATGAAATCGGAAAACCTAAGTACAAGCGAAACTGGCGTGTATTTCATTTTATTATGACACCTTTAACAGCTTGCTGATATTGCAGTGATGTCAGTTAGATCTTTTTCCAGTCAAACTTATAACGGTAAGCAGAAAATATTGTAACCTAAATTTTTCGATTTTTAAAAATATATTTAATTTTGAAAGGAGTTTTTTTTCCCCACATTTTTTAAAAATTATAACATAATGCACTTCGTTTGATTTTCCAAAAAATAAATAAAATAAAATAAAAATAAATTATGCGTCATATCAAACACCTAATTTGCTTTAATTATCTTAATTTATAGCATCATGCTATAATCATTACCCCGCCTTATAAGTCACTGGAATATCTCTTATAAAACATATAGTTTTTACAATAGATACTTTTAAACTATTTATTGCTATCTTCTTCCCAAAACTGATCACTGCCTTTCACCGATAGTTGTTTTCTTTAGTGTTGTGGGGTTGAAAGACAGTGAAAGAAAGAAATTAAATTAATAAAAATAAATGAGATTCCTAACATGCAGATCACTCATATACTTTACTATGCAGATTTCAATATTTATCCTTTATTTTATTTTATTTATTTCTTTATACACGTAAGGCACTTCAAAATGCTGTATTATATTTTATAAGGAAAAGATTTCTATACAATTTATTTAATAATCAATTATATTTGTGCACAACTTTCTCATCTTCTAAAATGTATTATTTCATTAAATATTTCACATATTTCTTCCTCACATAACACCACATAAGCAGTTTGAGACAGACAATCAAATTACGAAATTGTTTTTCTCTCTACACGCGACTTAATCAATCCATAAATGCATTAACAGACATGGAGTCTTCTGAGGGGGGGGGATACCTACTATACTTAGAGACTATTCATAAATTGACCAATAAATGCGCAATCCTCTGAGAAAACCCCTAACCAAATTACCAATTGCATCCGAAAGAAATTAATGGAAAAAATGTGAGCAATATCATGTTGACAGCTACCCTACCCTATACGGGTTTATTCACCTGATACACCCCCTCCACCATCGTGAATACACCTTTCTTCGGAGAAGTGAATAGTCGCGTGTCCGAAACGGCCACAAGTAGAAGCTCATTAAGAATTTGTGGTCACGCAGGTCTTAATCGCTTCCGAATTCTCATTGATTAGTCCCAATGGTTGCAAGCAGCCAAGCTCGAATGTTGCACACCGGAAAGTGTAACAACCAGGCACGCCACCAGAATACTAAGAAGTGCAGCAATACCGAAAGGTTTTCTGTACTTTTGTTTGGGGTGTGTTGACGGTTAAAAAATAAAGACTGGAAACATACCATTTCAGACATGATACAAAAAAAGGAATCTTAGCAGTAAAAAGGAAATATAAAGATAAAGCTAGTCTAGACAATAGGTAATGGTTCGTAAATTTCTTTGTTGGTGTATCCTTCTGAACATGAAGGAAAGTCTAATGCATCTCTGTTAAAATTTCGATTGATGGGGAACTTAAGAATGGATTTTTGACTACTCTGAAAATGATGGTCGCATTTTTTTTATTTCAAAGCACGTATGTTATATGCAACAAATCTATTTTTTTTCTAGAGAATTATCATTGCGTATCTAAACTTCATTACTAGGAGATTCTCATAGCGGGTAATTTTTTAGGATTTATATTTTTCCTGAATCATATTTTGCTTGATTGTGCAAAAATTTAAGGACGAAATTTTCAGACTGCATTTTTTACGGAATGAAACTCATATTGTAGAAAAGTAACTTTTAGAGATGGTTTCATTTAACATTTTTAAAAAGAGAGAGAAAAGATTAATTATAAAAAAAAACCGATGAATTTTGAATTTCGTTTGTGTGTGTTTAAAATAGTTATATCACTAATGAAATTGTTCGATGTGTTAAATATGATAAATTCGATGTGTTGTATTGCACTAATTAAAATGTGTTTTTCATATTTTAATCACTGCAATACATACATACTTCATTTGCTAAAAAGAATTCTTCCGAAAGCGTTTCCGTATGCTCTTCAAAAAGATTTTTACCATAAAAGTATTTATACTTTTTTTCCAGACAGGTTTTCTTTCATTTTCACATTTATTCGTCTTTTAATAATTTTTAAAAGTTTATGAAAGAAGCACCATCAAAATTCGTTGAACCTATTTTAATGCGCGAAAATCTACTATTTGGTGATATCAGTTCGGAAGTTAATGTGACCAATAATTATATAATTTTGATTGATTAAATTTAAAAGTAAAGTAATTTATAATTTCATTTGGAATTATGATTGCTTTTCTTGGTTTTTCTTACAGTCAAAAAACCTTCCCTTCCAGCAGTTCTTTAAAAACAAGATGGGTAAAATGCTATTTTTAGGAAAAGATGATAGCGGTTATTAAAAATATGAATAAATTTTTATCACAATTTTTTATAAATATTTTTTTTTATTTTTTTAATTGGTTTTTTTGGTCCTATTTAAGAGAAAATTTTCATGTTAAGGTTGCGCAAATGTTTATTACCAAGAATCTCATTAGCAACTATAATCGTTATACTTGTCACACATTCGAGTACTTGAGCTGTAATAGTTATAATAATTCGAAATTTGCAAATTAAATTATTTTCTAACAGACTCTTAAAAATTAATTAAGTCCACTTCATCTTTAAGCCTTTGTTTGAGTTTAAATGTATTTCTTAGATAAATACTTGATTTTCCTCCTTGGTTTTCTAATTTTAACTTGTCAGATTCTTAAATCAAGCTAACGTATCGTAACTTAAACTAAGAACCATATTCTGAGAAAAATAAAAAACGAATTTTAACAATTTTTAATATTATTATGAACATTAACGAGAAACTGAAACTAAATTTGAAATTTAACTGTTCGGCCTTTTGAAATTTATAATATTGTCAAAAATGAATGTACCCAAATTTTTTCTCTTGGAAAAATAAATTTAAAATCTAAGACACTGTTATATGTTTCAAACATCAATTTTATCATAACAAATCTCAATAGCTATTTTCGTGTGGATCCTTGTAATACAGAAATCTACTCAAATTGCGTCTCTTTCTTGTTAATAATTAAATTTTATTGCAAAATAAAACGGGTTCTTTTCTCTTAATTCAGTAATAAATTATGTTTATTTTTATTATTATTTTGCTTTATTATTATTTATTTAATGCATCCTTAAGATTAAAAAAAAGTGTGGAAATATTTTATGAAGCAAAGAAAATTATATTTTCGTGTTATTAAATAATGTAAGCAATTCTTTTTGTCATGCTTTACTAATGCTAAAAATATGAGTAAAAAGGTACAAAAATATGTTCCGATATGATTCTGAAGTCGTGTAGGAAAGACATATAACTAATTTGTCGAAATCCGGTCATCTTGCCAAGTCCGAGCCTGCAAAAAGAAAGATGCAAATTATTAATCATTATGGTAACTTAAAACTATTTATGTGCTTCAAAAATATCCATCGTTAAGGCCGAATGTAGAATTAAGTGCAATCAAATGGACAAAATGTATGGTATGAGGCCTATTATTTTGACAAAGTATCCATTACGTTGATTCACAGTTGCCTATGTTTTAAATCTGATTTCGATGCTTACGAAAAAACCATGCAAGTTGTGGTATGATTGATTAAGAGGAATGAACCTTACATCAGTGTTGAAAAATGAACTGTGATTCATAGTCAAAGGCCAGTGCTACATCACGCCCATTGTTCATTGTTATAGAGGGCGGACCCAAAAAAAAGGAGAAACTTTTTTCTCCAAAACTAAGAAGATTGAGTCGAAATTTTTATCAAAGCTCTTATTTTCATAATATAATATTTTATTCATCAAACGCATTACGAAGTGGATAACACTACACGATTTTCTGACTTGATATATAGCGAAAGTAAGTCTCTAAGAGAAATTAAATTAATATTTATAAATTAGGTGTAATAAAAAACGTATTTTTAACTTTTCTCTGTTTTTATTGTGGATTATTTCTCTCTAAAAACACAACCAAAATTATCTTTTTCTTTTATTTCAGTCACATGTATCGCAAGATATTGAATAGTGTAGAATAGATAAAACTTAATTTATAAAAATTTTGCTGATATCGTAATTTATATGTAAAGCAACACTTATGCAGATAACCTTATTATTGATACTTCAAAATTGATACATTATCTTTCATGTGATGAAATCTTGAGAAAGTTTTTAAAAACTATTCTTTCTGTTTTCCCGCCCATATTTTATACAAGTGAATTTCATTTAGAACGAATTGCTTTATTTGTGAGTATTTTTAAACATAAGCAGGCTATAACAGTCAATTATTTTATTTATTCTGTTTCTTATAATTAAGTCTCGTGTTTATTTATTTACTGCGGAATTAAAAATGCAATCTTCTCTTAGAGAAAGTAAATTTGAAATATGTAAATAACACATTTTAAGAATATCTCAAAAAAAACATACATGGACTTGAATTAAAAGGCATAAAGTAATACAAATTTGACCATTTCTCAAATTTAATGCTCTAAAATACCACTATATCAAAATTGTATGGCGCTTTTTCTTTAATTACGCAAAAAAATAAATAGATAAATAGCTTGAAAGAAGTAACTGGTTCTCCACTCTTAAGAATCTACTTTATTTGAAATCCTATTTCCTGCCATTTCTTAGGTTCTTTTTTATGTATAAATAAAAAATACTGCATCATATTTCATTTAAAAAAAATAATAATAACATTTAATTTTTCAAATGGATTTCCGGTTTAAATTCAACAAAGAATTTAACAAAAATTTCTATTTCTTTCAATGAAAGCTTATCGTTACCCACTCATGAACTTGGTATTTGTAATTATATATTCCATAAAAAAAAATCTTACTTCATTTGAAACGCATAGAGTCGCTATCCGAGTACCCAAATTCTTCATCGTCCATGTCATCACCGTACCCTCCCCTTGACGAATAGTGTCTGGAATCGGATGTATAATCCGTCGGTCTGCCAATCATAAGGAATCCATCGTGATGACGTCTACCACCGCCAAAGAACTGACCTCGCCGACGCGGTTCCATTCGACCGTAGCCGTCGTAACCATTGTCCACATCAGTTCTTCTCTGATTCCATCTACCCGGTGAGCTGGTGAACCGATCCTGCAACATGCTGTAACGACATCGCTGGGAACAGAAAGGATACTACAATCACTGCTAAATTGACTGCAACTCAAGCTCAACTTGAGATCATTTCTTGTAACATACAATTATTAGATAATAAAGAAAGTCTTCTATAATACTTCCTGATGAAATAATAGGCAAGAAAATGTGTAACATAAATGGTGTTTTTATTTAAACATTGATCGTTTGTGTTTAACATATGATATAAATTTATATTCTTCTATCACAAAAACTAAGATACAACCAGTTTTTTAACACTCTCTTTGAAAAGAATGAAAATATGGTTTATATCAAAAGTTCTGGACCTTTTTTGGCTTACACTTTCTTCTCGAAAACAAATTTCTCACCTCCACCTTTCCAGGGAAAAAAATTCCTGTTCTTGAAATCAACAATGTAGCTGTAAGTTTTCAGATTTTTAATAAATATTTAAAAACACTTCTGAAAGTGAGAAAAATATATATGACTCATAATCATTCCTTTTTTTCACTCTTTCGATTGCATTTCATTCTGTGCAATCAAAAGCAGAAATTTGTTCTTAAGAAGAAAAGTAGGAAACTCGACATTAGATTCGGCTTAACATTGGGCTCAGATAATCAATGTGACAAGTCGATGAGAGCCTTAATATTGTCATGACCTGTGCAAACTTGTAAAAATTAGCTTTTTATTGATTGATCCGTAAACACACACACATGGTGACATACTGCGCATGCTGCAACTCTTTCATGAATTAATCAAAAAGGTATAAAAAACAAACTATAATGTATCAATTCCTACTTTTAATGCAACCAAATCTTGCTAAAAAGACATTTAGACCTGTTTGTTGGAATATATGATCGCGAGTTTTTTCAGTATTAATTAAGCTTTACAGCGCGTTCTTGCGAATACTTTCCAAAGTGGGGGGGGCAGTTGGTTCTTAATGCTCTCTAAATTATTATGGCTCGAAAACGCTCCCCTTAGTCTCTTCAACGCTTACTAGTGGATGACATAGACTTGTTTATATGAATGAGTATAATTAACTTCAATAAAATCTTATGAAACAATCATATCCCCCATTGTTTTTTAAAGAACTGGAAAATTAATATAGCAATGGGAGGAAACTACAAATATCCCACATTTATTATTTATGTGTAGCATTTTTTATACTTGTTGACCTTCAACTGTTAGTACAAAGATTTTGTTACCTATATCTGGATGTCGCGTACCTGATTCGTTCAGATAGCAGGTAATTGGATTGAGGTGTATGAAGTTATCACAAGTCAATGCTGCTGGACAGCTTAATATGTCTTGTATTAAGGTCCAAAGAATCTGAGATCAATATGAATCCCAAAATTCAGAATCAAGAAGACCTATTCCAGACCGCCCACGATTATAACCCCTGCTGCAAGATCGCTTTCTAGCTCTCACGGCCTAAAGAAAGGGGGGGGGGGTATAACATACACATTGTGCCTCGGCATATTTCACGTCCTTATGCTGTAATAGGAACGACAATATTAGATTCTTAGACATCACAATCAAGGACCCATGCAAGATGACCTTTTGTGTATATCACTTTCAGTCGACGATGCAGAAGCTCCCTTTCTGTTGAACTAGAAAGCACGTCATCTGAAACAGACAGCAATAGGCCACAGAGATGAATCCCGATTTTCTTTGAAGAATAATTTAGGTTATGTACTGATTTGGAAAGATCAAGGTACAAGATACAAGCTATTTAACATTGTTGAGAGGAGCTGTAATCATGGTTTAAGATGAATCTCTCGAAGTGATCACACTGATTTACGTGAACTCATGAAGGAATTCTATATTATTAGGAAATTTCGGGGCGAAATCCTCGTTTTAAATGCCTCCATATATGCTGGTGATATTGGTGAGGAATTTTAAATGAGTTGAAGCAAGGATTGCTCTGGGGTTGTTTCCAATTCTAGTATCAGACAACTCATTTGGCATTACAGAAAATCGATGTCGCCAATGCATTACACATAGGGGAAAACACATTCCTTATTAAAACCCGTTTCTTTAATTTTTTTGAAAAATCTATGATTTATTTTAATTAAACAATAGACTTTCATAAAAAAAAAGTACCATTCTTTATTTATAAGTCAAGCATAAAGTTAAAATGTAAATTCAATAAATAACTGTTTAAAGCACAATTCTAAAAAATTTCATGCTTTTATGTGTTCATAAGTTTTCGAATTATACACAAAAGACTAAATGTACTTTAACTTTAGAGGCTAGTCTCCGGTTATTTACAAGTACTTATTAATATTTGATGCCGTAAAAGTTTGCTATTTTCATAGAGTTAAGAGCAATGATCATAAATTAGTTGAAATTAATTAAAACAAATGAGGATAAAATATATTATTAAATATATCTAAGAATATTAACTGTTAATAGATTCGCTTTATTTCTTGATTTTTAAAATATTTTTGGAAGTTCATTTATACACCGTTAGTTTTCTTTTATAGTCGAGTCTTGTTTATATACACTGGAATTCAAAATTAAGAGAATTTTCCGATTTGGACGATTATCTCTAGAACTACTAGACAGATTTTAATGAAATTTGGTTTGTACTTAGGGTTGATATAATACAAAAAAATAAACATTCAACAGTAATAATACACACGAATGATCATGCGTAACAATAATTTGGATCGCAATGTATGAAACAGCATTTGCAGTATAGAAAAAAAAATGGTTAATAGGGGATATAATCCCCTTTTACAGACATATAGGCTCGCACAGTGATTTTATGCTGGAAATAAGGGAGTTTATGAGTTCCTATGGCAATGGGTCCCACTCGTTCAGCAACGCTGTTTTCAGGTCTTGATAGGTTCTCGGAAGGAGCTTACGAATTGCAATTGCCTTCAACAGAGAGACCAGGCATGCTCCATAAGGTTGAAGTTTGGAGATCTAGCTGGTCAATAAATCCAGAGAATATTCTCACTTTCCAGAAATTCGTCGGCGAGCTGAGCTCTATGTGGCCTAGCGTTGTCATCCATTAAAAGGAAATCAAGACCAATTGGACCCTTGAAAAAATGAATATAGGGCTCCAAGGAATGAAAAGGGAAATATAGGGAGTACCTCACTCCCTGAAAAGGCGAATATAGGGAATACCTCTTCCCTATACCTCTCAAGAATCGCAGAGTCTCTTTTAAAGACATGGATGTGTGAGAGGCCATCCAACTTGATGCCTACCCAGACCATCAAATCTCCACTGCCGTAATGGTCGATTTCTTGGACATTGGAGGGCAGGTAGCGGGTCCGTGGTTCTCTCAAATACGAAAGAAAGGCGAAAATCACTGGTTAGGTTGAACCGGGACTCATCAGTGTAGAGAACTGTCACCCATTGATTCATGAACTCTGCATTATTTTAAGCGGACTCTCCTGTTCGCAGAACTAAGCAGGACGGAAACAAAAGGTCTGCTTGAAAAAAACCTTCTCTCATGAAGTCTTCTGGAAACAGTCACCCTTGGAACTCGGGTTGTTGTGGCGGCATACAACTCATGAAAAACCTGAGCAACTATAGCATCCTTGTTACGCCTCATTATGATGGACAAATGGCGATCTTCTCTGGCCACCGTGCCTCTTGAACGACCTTACCCAGGCTTTCTCTCGACGGATCCGGTATCCTGAAACTGTTCCCATAAGTTGTACACTCCGTTGGGCATTAAATCGAATTCCCTGCAAATATGAATTTAAGACTGGGCTGCTTCTAGCCTACCCACAATTCGCCACTTCATTCAATCATCTAAATGTTAGTCGTTACTCACGTTTACTGTTTGAATTTTAATCTAAGCGATTGCTGCAAAAAAAAACCATCAAGAAATTCGGTGAAATGTATTAGCAAACAAAATGAGGATTTTGGCATCTGGGTTTATAAATCCTGTTTTCAACTAGTTCCACACACACATATACGTATATGTTTAAGTATTCGAATTAAAAGATTTGCATCTTTGTTTTGAAACAGTACTTTTACATTTCGTTCAAATCTTTTCATGAAATTCTACAAAATATGCAAATTCTCTTAATTTTGAGATATTTAATGTAACAAAATAGTTAAAATAACTAATTAAACTTATTATAGAAGTAAGAATAAAAAAATGGATCAAAAAAAATTTAATTAGTAAGAGAACTTGCAGATATTTTTTTAAATTGTAGAAAAAGGATAAGAAAAATGAACATTTTTAGTTAAAAAAAACCTATAAAATAGGGGAAAGTAAAATTTCACAACAAAACAATTATAAAATAGAACAAATACCCGAAAGAATACTAAACAAAAATAGTACGAAAATGAAATTCAAATCACAATTAAATACAAACCAAGGCATAGAAAACAAGGAAGCAAAGGAGAGAAAAACCAATTTTTTTAAGAAGAAAATAACTAAAATTTGTAATTATTATATTTCAAATTACTCTCAGTAAAATTAAAAGGAAAATTACTTGCAAACAAATTTCCAATAAATTATCCAAGTTATTATAAATTTTCTAACATCGCCAGCCTAATATTACTCAAAATTTTGTTGTATTCCCGAAAATATTCAGACTTTACGAATTCCTAAATAATGGTTATTTATAAATCCCAAAGGAAAAAAAGTTCTCTTGTATATATATATATATCAACTGTTTTGTGTTGATGCAAGCTATCAATACAAAACAGTTAAATTTTTGTAGTTTTAGTTATTTTGTGGGTTTTGTGGCACTTTATTTCTGTCTACTGTATTAAATTTATACAATAATTATATATCTTTTGCTGTTTCAATTAGTTATTATTAGTGATTTTCCAGTAATCTGGCGATGCTCTGTACAATATCTACCGAATTACCGAAAGTACTGAATAATTCGGCAGATATCGAATGAAAAATAGCTTAAATAACCGCAGAAGGATTTAAAAGGACTTATACATTCTCTTTTTCAGCCTGACGAAGATTATTTGCTCCACAGAGATTTTTTTCGGTATCAGCTATATAACACTGCGATATTTTTCCAAATGTTAAAATTTTAAGTTTTGCTAATGAAAAGTGTTTGCTTATTGCAGATTTAGTGACTCTGTCATCTATACATTTGATTATTTTTATCTTATGCGCAGGTGAAAATGCTTTCCCCTTTACAAAAATCGTCATGCTTACCAATTTTTTTTCTGGATACTTCTGAGTTTGCTATATGTCTTATCAGTCGGGAACGAATGGCATCTGAGTATAGAAAGGTATGGGATATCAGGTGACACCTCTATGGTCTGTTCAACTATTTTTCTGATTTTTCAAGAGATGTTTTGAAAAATGGGGTCTATGTAGCGGACAAATGAGTTTCTTAGAAATGATAAAGAAGAATAGTACACTACTGGACATTAAAATTGCTACCTCAAGAAGAAATGCATATAACAATATATTTATTGGACAAATATATTTCACTATTAACAACAAGTAATGATAATTTCGTGAAATTTGAAAGCATGATTCCTGAGAAATCCCCACCCAGAATAACCACCAATGGCAACAATAACAACTCTTATACTCCTGAGCATTGAGTCAAACAGAGATTGGATGGCATGTACAGGTTCAGCTGCCTATGCAGCTTCAACACGATGTCACAATTCATTGACTGTACTAACCGGAGTATGGTGACGATCCAGTCGCTCGGCAAGCATTGACCAAACGTTTAGAGTTAGTGAGAAAGTATTATTACTATCTGGAGAAAGTATTATTCAAGCAGCTGGCGTGCATTTTCTGTATTAAGGAAGACAACGTACCAGGAAAAAGGCAACTTGAAGTCGTCCATTAACCTTCTGAAACGCAGCCTTTTGCAGGGTTTGAAGAAAGAGTAGAACCACTGGCCAGAAATGTAACAACCATTGTTCAAAGTGGCGTCAATGCGAACAAGAAATGGCCGAGAAGGGCAACCACAGGACCCCCATATCATCACTCTAGGTGATGGACCAGTACACTGTAAGCTGATTGTACGCTGGCAATGTGCGTTCTCCACAATGCAGTCAAATACGCATGCGACCATCATAATGCTGTAAACAGAACCTGGATTCGTCTGAAAAGACGACCTTCAGGTTCGTCGTGATCACACCATTGAATGCACTCCTGTCTATAACGAAGCGTCAAGGGTAGTCGAAATCATGGTCGCCGAGCTGACAGTCCATGCTGCTACAAATGTCGTCGTATTGTACGTGCAGATATTTCTTGTCTGGCAAATGATCATATTTCCTCACTCAGAGCTCATGACGGGGTTGTACGATTTATTAAGGTCATTTGAAATCCAGCAAGGCGTTCCGTATGACCATCCTGAACCTCTCGATTCCATATTCTGCAGATAGTTATGGGATCTCAATCGACTTGAGTAGCAATATTGTGATACGATGAATCGTAAGCCCAGTTGGCTACAATTCGACATGTATCAAAGTAAAACACGTGCTGGTAATCATTTCACTTTTTTTACTCGAGGCATCACAACATTTTTTCACCAGACAACATTCAAATGCAATTTTTGTATGAGAAATCTGCTGTTCAGTTTCTTCATTAAAATACATTGTCGCTACTGGCGCCTGCTTTGCAGTAATGCGTTGAAAAGCTATCCATTCGCATATCACAGCATCTTCTTCCTGTCGTGTAAATTTCGCTAGTGTAGCAATATCGCCTTTTGGGTACAGCAATTTTAATTATCAGTAGTGTATTTATGGGGTAAGGAACAGTAACAGTTGATTCCTAATAGCGAAGAGTATAATATCCACTCTATAACAGATAGAGTGGAATTTGAAACGGAGTTTTGGAATTATGTCTTTTTGGTGAAGGAGATGCTCCGACGTACATGTAAAAATTATCTTTAAAAAGATGGAAAACCATCTGCGCAAGGGAAATTGTAGTTTACTAAGTAAGAGTTATTATTTCAGGAGTTCATTATAAGCGTTTAAAATAGCTTTAGTTACCCCTACAATGCGTGATTTTTTTAAATTTCATCTTAAAAAAATATATATTTGATTTCTATAAGAGTATTAGTTAATAAAAAATATTTTAAAAAATAAACTTTATGTTGACAAAAAAAATTATAATGTGCTAATTGGCTACACCATGCAGCAACACACGTCAACTGACATTTTGTTTTGACCCTATTTATAAACATCTTACATACATATGTACATATTTAACATTTTGCAACGTTGTTTGTTCTCAATATGCCTAGACTATTAGTCAATTTTATCAAATCGAACTGATACTAGGGGGGGGGGGTCTTGTGGAAACAGATTTCCTTCTTTTTGATGGTATCTTTTTCTTTCTCCATTTGAAAGACGATCTTGTTTTGTTAATTTAGTTAAACCATAAGAGCACAAGGATTCAGCCAAATTTATGCTAAATTGCGAAAGCTTCATTTCCATACCTGTGCTTTCAATTTGGTCATTTACACTTTTGGATAATAACCAAGCGCTTATAAAGATCAATTAAATACTAAAAAGATACGAAAAAACCACGTTTTACTTCTCATGCCTATTTTGTACCTTTCAATCAAGCTATCTAAAAGATCAACTCACCAAGTGCTGATTATATGTAATTATAACATAAGGACATAATTATTTTAATAAAACAGGTCATCATCAGAGCAATCTATAATATCTAAGTTTCTAAAAATTATATTAGAGTAAATCGTAGGATCCAAATCGCTATCATCATATTCTTCCCTACCACTTGACAAAGTATTCTAAAAAATTTCTGTCCATTTTCTCTTTTTTCCATAAACGTCAGTAAAATAAACTGTATCCATCGCTTAGGTTAGTTATAATTTATAATAAATAGAAATTAGTCAATAGACTAAATTCATGTGAAGTTCCGATTACATGATTACTTGACCATGTAATACTTGCCGATGTAAACAAGTCTTGTATTCGCTTGTTTTGCTCTCCGTTTGTGAAATGTGTTGTGCTTCATAAGCTTAAATAACTTACATTTTACTAAATATAATAATTGAATGAGAAATTATCACAAAAATTTGTTTTATAATTTTTTGCCCTAAATAAATGAAAAAAAAGATCGAAATTTTGGATTGCTTTAGTATAGAGGTATAGGATCGTTCTTTTACCAACAAGCTGAAATAATAACTGGAAATTTATTTAGTTTACATACAGACATTTTGTTATAATTATGTATACATCCTAATTTGACTGTGATTTTCAAGTATTTAAAAAAAAGTATTTGTACTGCTCTTCTTTAAAATTTATTTTAATAATAATATTTGAGGAAAGTTTGAAGAATTTTAATATGTTAGTACTTGTTTATAACATTTATTTAAATTTGCGGTATTGAGAAGCACACATTGTGTGGAATTTCATTTTATGATGTATTTGTTTTTAGCATAAAGTACTGAAGCTAATTATTTAAAATAAAACTTGATGCTTGAATATCCTTTATTTTAGTGAAAACGCAATCTTGTTTCAAAATTTGTCAATCCACAAACGACGCTATCTTCTATCTTTTTTTTTCTGCTTCGATTTCAAAATTTTGCCAAGTAGCTTCGGTAAAATAGGACTTTACCCAAATTTTAAAATACTATAATTCAAGGTACAAAATTACTCCTGTTAAAATCATAAATCCTTATATAACTGTTACAGCTTAATTATGCAACTTGATCAAAATAGAAAATATTTTAATCCAAATTTAAATCTTATGTTGCTTTATTTTTTAAACAGAATCAGCCTGTTAAATAAAATGTATTTATTACATGAAAGATTCTATAATTCAGAAAGAGCTTAATTACACTTCAACAATTCACATTTCTTATGCAGATGGCTTAGAATAATTACAATACTATAATAACTATCGGGGCCTTTATTTTTAAAATGTTAGAATCAACCAATGATCTGTGGATACATCACAATACTTATAAATGAAATCATTTGAAATACAAAAAAAGCTTAATCAAAACAAAAATATGAAACTAACTCACTGCCCGTTAACAGTTCAAAAATGCATCTGTTTAAAGCAGAAAATAATTTAAAGCTTATATCTTAAGTATACAAGCAAACGCCAGAAGCAAGTTTAAATAGTTTTAGTTGACTGAACGACATTTTAAAAACACAATTAAGCGAGAATAAGGCAACAGATACGTAAAAATATGCTCAGATTATTTCCTACTGAATATAAAGAATTGAATGGTGTAAGAAATATGATAATATTAAATAGATTAATCGGAATAATGGGGATATACAATATTCAATTAGCATATAGGGACATCCTATGTAAACACAGACCACGCCGATTTGTTTATGTTATACACCACGTGATTCTGTGAATTCAGTCCATTTGAAATCTCCTACCAAATTGCAAATTCAACCATATTACGCATGTAGTGTTCCCGTCCCCTTCAAGCAATGATTTAGGGCCTCCAATACGGGGCGCTGGCAGTACCGCCTGCGAGGAAGGAGAAAAGAGAGTTTAGTGACGGGAGTTGAAGGTTTTTTCGTAGCATGAGAGCAGTTACGAAGGCTTCCCTGTGAGAGTGCTACAAACCTATTTTAATCTTTAAATAGAGTTTTGTTAAGTTTTAAAAGTCGTAACTCATTTCACTATATCTTCGAACCACAACCAAACATTACATGAATACAATGTGTAGAGATTGTTTGTTTTTGATCGTACTTGCATGGTATTGCTAAATGGCTACTAATAAACTTAACCTACTCAGTAATTAACAATAAGATCAATTTTTACCAAAAGCACCAAAAAATGATTTAAAAACAACTGCTCTCTTATGCCAGTTTTTTTTAACATGAAAAAAATTACTATTTTGATGAATTTTGTTATTTTAGTGGGGCTTTTTTTTTTTCTGCTTTGAAGATTTTTTCGGAAGCAACAAACACATTTCTAAAAAATAAAATTTCTACTGTTATCTATTGACAATTTTACGAGTTAAAAACTTAAATCGATATCTTTATCTTATTTCAGGCATGTAGTTACCGTTTGGAAACATTTATTGGAACTGGTATTTGAAAAGGAATATGTGTAGCCACGTGACGCACTGTGGACCGAGAGTTCACTATACCGAGAGTTCGCTATAACCGAGAGTTCGCTATAACCGAGAGTTCGCTATAACCGAGAGTTCACTATAGCGAGATTTGACTGTGTTTACTTGTCATCGAATTCTACTTCAAAAATAAACATTTATGATTACCTCAGAGCAATGCATTACATTAAAAATGGTCGAAACTCATTCTAACAAAGAAAACGATCATTAACTGTTGTCGAAAATAATTGCATTTGTCCTAGTCCGACATATCAAACATTGTCGTGAGGAAAATAGAAAAAAAATCGAATATTCTCGCTACATTCCAGAAAATAGATCGTCACTACTCCATGCACTCTAGCGTGATAAAATCTCAATTTAGAAATAACTTCTCTGCTTAGTCTTGGTTATAACAGTAATTATGTTTCTCATTCATTGAATAACTATTTAAATCAATTCACGAGACAGCTGAGTAAATAATACAACAAAATTGTTTTAAAAAAGCGCTCTTATGAAGAAAACCACGTAGTTTTATTTATAAATAATTTATAATAAGAGATGTGTTTTATCTATAAAGTTAGTAATGAAAAAAATGCTTGTTTAATTATAACGTTTTTATTACAGTGAAAGTACTTTTAAAAGATTTGTATTTTTAAATGAAACAAATGAATTTTGTTTCTATTTTAGTATTCGAACGATTTTTTTTTTTTAATTTAAGGGGTGTTTTCCCCTTAAAAGTAAGTTGAAATTATTTTATTTTATTCGTAATTATTCGCAGCAACTAGTTTTTAAATGATAGGATTAATATGAACATGAATTTTTAAATAATTATTTCAAAACTTTCGCTGGGTTTTCCGTAATTACAAAAATTTGAATAATTTGGATATATAAACGAGACATAAACGGACTATTTCCTCCATATAATTACTCCAAAAAGCACGTTCTTAATTTATCACACAAGATTCCTACATCGTCGAATAATTCCTGTTATTGTATCTTTTTAGGAAATAAATAAAATTCCATCACTTATATATATTTAAAAATATTATCAGCTTATATTATTAAAAAATTTGATAAAGATGCACAATTTTTTTCAGAACAAAAAAATCATCGACTGGCTGTATTGGTTCATCGATTAGCCATTATTTATTGAATTTATACAAATTTCCATACAGAATTTCTTTTTCAGAAGTTGAATTTTATGAGCATTTCAGCACATATGCGTCATAGTTGTCTCATAATAACAAAGCATAATAAGCATATTTAATAATAACAAATAAATATATGAGGCTTTGGTAAATTCCTTTTTCTAATAACTTTAACTGTTAAATTTGCACTCAAAACAAAATAAATAAATAATGCATAGCAACTCACTTTGATCAGTTCATTCCTGATACAATTTTGAAGTCTCTGCAAATATAAACGAAAAAAATATTGAAATAAACATTTATTTTACTAAGTAATAAACACATGATTTACAAAAAAAAAATGTTTTTTCTCTATATTTTATTTGCTTAGACTTTTTAGAGAAAATAAGATTATTTAAATAATATGTAAATAAGCAAGCAAAATACTATCAATAAAAATCAGTATATCTTAAAAGAAAAAGTATGAATGAAAATGTAATCGTGAGTAAACGTATTGTAAGTAATAAATAATGAGCTAAAGGCTGATCTGTATATCTGAATAAAAAATGCAGAAAAGGGCGTATTTTTAGAGTTAAAAGGAGACACAAATTATTATTTTATTGTGATTTTGCCCTCGATATTATTCTTTCATTTTTTTTATGTCTATCTTTCTAGTTTTTGATACTTTTCGTTTAATTTCGGATACCTTTTTCCGCTTTATTCTATTCTTTTTTTTATTGGAAAAATACTATAGAAATTGTGTTATTACATTGACTTTAATTGATAAATAACTTAGATTTTATTTGCCATTTGAAGATCAACACGAATAAAAACACGAGCAACAGCGCACACGATCTTTCCCATTGGACTCGCGTCGATTATAGGAAAGTGAAGATTAAAACTATGCATTCAGTTAGAATTCGGAATGCACTGGCAGCAGTAAAAGTTCGAAAAATAGATGCAACGTGTCGGTAATTGTTCTATGCCCAAGTCGACTTTCATGATGAAGCCTTCTAGCCAAGTTATGTTTGTGATATTCAGTGAAATTTAAGAATCCAATCTATTGTATCGACTTCTTTGCATCACTAAATAATTTTCTACAAATATTTTGATCAGAAGTACTTGTATCCTTTTGTAAATAATGTTTTTTTTTTTTTTTTTTTTTTTTGGAAGAAACATAAAAATTCTCATTTTTCATTGAAAACACAAAATAAACTATTTATAAAATAATCTACCTAATGTTTGAATATAAATGACTAGTAATTATTCTTTGCACGATTGAATTGAAAAATATAACGATCCAGGTCGAAGCATGAATATTTTATTAACGAGGCCAACTTATAAATAATATTTTGACTAATTTTAAGTGAATTACAAGAGATTATTTAAAGAAAAAGATTATTAGCTTTTCTCCGTTCTTTTTTTTTTTAATCGGGACCAAATATTCGTTACATATACCGCATGGATACAGTATCATTTACATCGATAGGTTTCTGGACGAAACGATTTGAAAATATTTTTAAGAAATCTGAAATGAACTTTTCTACGTTTTTTTCAAAAATTCTCCAAAAATTGGCTAATTACCTTACATTTCTCAGATGGGGCAAGAATCCCAATTTTTGAACGTTTCGTTTGAGAATTACCCTTCAAAGTATACAAAAATATCGATTCATTCAAGTAAATAAATTAAAAAAGAAAATTTTTAAATAAATTGATACTGCTGCTATCGGGTGGAAGAGGGGGATGGTGAAAAATGGGGTATTCGAAAAAAATGCATCAAAAATAAATTTGAATTTTTTTTGTTGTTGTTGAGTATATGCTCTTCCCTAATATCAAGGAAGTTCCATAAAAAAGCTGTGACCAACGGTGTGGATTCGCATAGCAGACAAACAAACATTCAAATCTATATATAAGATTATAAAACATTTAGTGAAGTTACTAGGGTCATATGAAAAACCATTTCGATTCGAAACCATTTGTTAAAATTAAAGAGCTTGTTATTAATTTATAATTGCATTTTTTGTGTAATTTCTCTGAAAACAACTATTCCATCTACTTCATTTCCAAAGCAATGTTGATAATTAATTTTTTTAAACTTTAATTTGAAACATACACAATTCCCATCAAACAAAAAAAAACTCTTACTTTCCTAATGAAAAATAAGGAATTAATTTTTACTGAAAGTCAAAGTCATTTGTACCAAATGTGGTTTTCAATGGCGTTTGCAGTTTAGCTGGAATTCTAAATATCGTAGTTTCAAAAGATATGCTTTTTTCTATTGTTATAAAATTCGGATATCAGAAACATTTATTTGATTGAAAGAAAAGTATATTTAGAAACACAATCGATCGCTAATGACCCTATTTTTGGAAATGTATATGAGCCTAAGTCTACAAATCTTGGCAAAAGTGTTTAAGAACACTTAGCGATAATTTTTTCGATCAAGATTGGGAAAGGGGGCAGAGTTATATTTAAAATGGACGAATATAAATATAACTATGTAGTAACTCTCTCTAATTTAGAACATTTAATCTCCTTAAATACTTTCTTTAATGCTATTTTTCCTATAAAGTTGCGTTTTTATGTCCTTGAAGTTGAATTTACCCATCGCAAATGTTTGAATTCACATCATTTAATTTACCTGTCACTGAATCAAGTTATTAGTTTAATTAAGATTACATAAATACAGGTTTAAAATAAATTCTAACAGTGGTTTATAAATGTGTGTATCATGGTTGAAATTCAAACTGAAATTTTTCGGAAGATATTTTCAACGGACTTTCAGAAGTAAATTTTTTTTTCAAATAAATTATCGTTCAAATTTGTTAACTTTTTTCCTTCAACTTATACTTCATTCTTTTAACAATTCTATTTCATAGTTAGTAAAAATTCAGCTTTAAATAATTTTGAATACATTGTTGTTCAATTGCTTTAAAAAAGCAGATGTAGGATTACACACCCATGATAGTACAGCTAAAAACCTAAAAAAAAATTGCTTGTTTTCATATACAAGTAGATGATTCTGTTCAGTAACTAGTTGTTACATTTTTAAAGTTTTCACCACAATTTAATTCAAGTATTTTTTCTACATAAACTCATTTTTCATCCGGAACATATTTTATATCTTTATTCACTTAATCTAAATACTAATATTTGTATATTTCATGAGATAAATTCTGATTGTTTGGTATCTAATTAAAAATTTAGTTGCCTAAATTTTAGAATCATGAACATTCGTTTGAAATATAGATTAAAAATTCCAATTTTCAAATAAATTTAGTAAATTAAAAATAATTTGACATCTGTATTTATTTATTCTAAATACGTTCATTTGCATATTTGACAACTAAATTGTAAAAATTTTACAATTATCAATTTGAAGTATAGGTTAAAAATTTCCTGTTCAAATAAATTAAGTAAATTATGCTTAAAATATAAAATTACCATAATGTTAGGTTCAAATTCACTAAATATTTAATTTGTCAAAAGATGCGCGCATCTGAGTAATTAAAACAACTTTATATGAACCTTTTAATTATTATTATACAATATCACTTACTGCTCTAGGTTGCCTTCTGCAGACTTCGCTCAATGTGTCTAAGATGTCGTTGTAAAATTGATTATTTCTTGTGAATGAAAAGTTCATATCTGTGGTACCAGGGCCATTTTCACGTGAATCAGAAAACAGAGAAGAATAGTTTGTCTGAAAAAGTATACTAATTAGAAATGGTTGCTCTTCCACAATATATATATATATATATATATTCTTAATTAAGAGTACACAAATAATAAAATGATCTACACACTGTTACCTAGTAATTCCCAACATTCCAACTATATTCTGTTTTCACAGTTTCAATTAATTTTAAGAAAATAATATGTTTAATGAGAGATTGAGTGTTAATTAACTGTATACGAATCCCAAAAAGAAGGAAAATATAGTATAAAAACGTATATTTCCAATAGTGTGAAAATGAGACAGAAAAAAAAATTGACCCGATTGCCAGAGTAGCATATTGAAGAGGTTAAAAATATGTTACAAACTAATTAAGAAGTTAAAATACTTATGTTTAAAATCAGATTATAAAATGGTTTTCCTTCTAAGCTCACTTTCAATACAGATGGCATTGTTGCCATGATATTACAATAAAAATTATGGTATAAATTAAACTGGTTTGAAATCAAAGCAGCAAACTGTATTCTCGATGCTAGCGATAAAATTTTATTTAAATATCTTTCATGTAAAGCCAATATATAGCTATAGAGTTTGATAATTTTGAATAAAAATTTTAATCATTAAAAATATATTCTGAATTTTTTGGTGAGTAAATGCATTATTTTAAAGCATTTTTTTCCATTCGGTAAACTTAACTTAAACATAAAAAATATGAGACCGATGCCTTTCACACACATTTGAAAAAAAAGATTACTGTGCCGAGTTGCAAAGAAAACGTCACATTAAAATATTTATATTGTTTGTGTAATAATTGGATGTAAAGTAAATTAAACGGGGATGTAATCAAGAGATTTTTATTACAAATCCTATTATTAAAATGATGATGAAGTAAAGCACGGAATCTTTTTTTTTTGCTATAAAATAACTTCACAACATTATGAATAAATATCTCCTACACTAATGACAATTTAAATGTAACTAAATATCATTGTATAAGAATAATAAAACTAACAGCAGTCGCGCACACAACAGAATTTTTTAAAGAAGAAACGTGTATATTTTAATGAAATATGAATATAACACAACTAAGGCATGAATTTTGGTTGTTACGAATTTTCCAACTTTGGTTTTAGAATGATTGAAATAACTATTGCAGTTCATCGCCTGATGAAAGTTCATGTTTCTCGTATTTTAAACCCAGAAATCCTCTCCTCACTCTCTCTCTCTTTCTGTGTGTATGTATGAGTGTGTGTGTGAGTGTGCGTGTGTACATAATAATAATTTAAATTCCCGTGATTTCACTTTCGAAAGAATAGACCTCGTGTTACTTTTAAGTGAAACACTAATAAACACACAATCAATCATTGGAAAGAATAATTCTCTGACACCCAATGAGAGTTTCAAAAGAAAAATTAGTCGTTCATAACCATGAGCTTCATTATTAATAAATACATGTGATTAATTCGTTTAAAATATCACTATCATTAGAACGTGAAAAGTGTACGAATTACGATTTTCTTTCTCCAGAATATTGATTTTTGCTCATGGTAAATCCTAAGGTATCTCTTCAGCGTGATACAAAATGAAGCAGCTGTTTAAAAGCAGGTGTCATCACTACAGATTGTTTATTGAAAGACTGACTACTGTTCGTTTCTCTTTGTAGGATAGCAGAATACCAAATGCCACAGAAGAGTTCAAATTAGTTTTCTGATGCTTTATCGAAATTTCTGAAGATTCACAGCAGTGACTTAGTAAGAAATCCGTTTATGTGACGTGTTTTACAAAATATTTTCATGAATGTAAGGCAAAACAAATTTAAAATATTTGCTATTGTATTTTAAACTAGAAAAAGAACAAATTTACAAAGTTTTAGGATTAATACCAAATACATTTGCAATATCTTTAGAATTTAGTGTATTTACTATCTAAATTTTAATTAAAACTTTATAAAAGTTACACAGCCCTTTTCGGCAAAAAATAAGCACAGAAAATCCGAATAAATGCCTGTAAGAATAAAAAAAAAGTTCCGAATTCAACTATTACAACAACAAGTTTAAACTTATTTGAAATTCTTAAGATGATGAGAGAATATAAAGCAGATAGAAAAATATCAAAAATTATAATTATAAATAGTAGAATAAATTTATAAAAATGCAAGACATTTTGTTCGGAAAGAGTAACAGATGTAAACCAGTTACTTATAGTTACTCATAATCAGTTACTCGTCATCTTACAAATATTTATTTATGTATTCTATAATTATCTTCTTTATAGAATTTTTTTTAAAAAAATTACATTTTAAATAATAAACATTTTTTACTATTTTTCTTTCAAATGCCAGAAAGGTAATTTATTCTAATAATTATCTTTTAGAAACATTAACTTTTTTTATTATATTTACAGAATTCTAAGAAAAAAACTATTTTAATACCTTCATCAATAAATATAATTTCCACGATTTTTGAAATAGCTTGAATATCAAATGAACATATATTTTATAGGTTTTTAATTGATAATAATTCTTATTAGTTTCTCATTAAAAATTGTAAAGTAACTGTTTGAAAAAATAATTGATTTCAAAATCATAATGCTTTTATTGACTCGTATACCAAGTTCAAACCGAAAATCTAGCGCTGCATATCTTAATTTTCTGTCCATCGCTTATGTCAGGAAAGATGTTTACATTTGAAAATGTGCATCAGAAAACAAGAGCATATTTGTTAAACAACATTTTGAGCTTGAATTTTTGGAAAAATCATTATGTAATGAGTTTTGAGGTGTCTTACGAGGATGGATCAAAAAGTACGGAAAATGGAAATCCGTGTATTCCTGACCAAAGACCTTTTTTTTTCCTTTTCTAAGAAGTTTACGAATAAGCAGCTTATCTCATCCCAAAATAATCGTCATTCGAACTTTTCCGCCTTTGAGACCGTTTTCACCTTCTTTGAAGCAGATTCCCTCATTATTATAATTGTTGCTTGATTTTTTAGTGTATAAGGATGAAGGAGGTCTCATTGACATCGATAATTTCATGGAAAATGACAACGGTAACTGATTCAATTTTTTGCAAAAAAAATTTTAGTATCTTGGAGTCAGAAAATAATATACATATTTATATTTAAAAAAAAAAAAATTCTATACGAGCTTTAACTCTTCCATGACCGCGAGAATTGTAATGTTGTACGACATTTAAGAGTAACGAAAAACATGAAAAAAATAAGGTGCAAGATATTTTTTAATGTAAATGGTAGCAGATTTATTTTAAAAGGCTCATTTGATTTCTTTTTCTTCTAAAATAGTGATTTGACGTTGACCTAAATACAGCTTCGAAATGTGCCCTTAAATGAAACAATCTCTCAATAAACAAATTAAGCTTTTAGAATATCTCGAGAACAGGGGTGCATTTAGGATATTAATACGAGTAATCACATAACTCAAATAAGAACACACGCAGAGAGCAGTCTATTCAAAGGAAGCACTTATCTGAATGTACTTACCATTATTATTCTGCTCATGCAATCTATGGCCTGGAAAAAAAGTAGAATGATGTTAATAGCAGTCTCCGTGAATTTTAAAAAGCAACTCTCCTGTTATGTATTAAGTTTGTAAGGATATAGAATTGTTGTTTTGTATGAATATGTAAAAGCAGAAATAGCTGCATTATGTATACAATAGTAGAGTTTCTTTTGAAATATTTTGATGTAGACAAGTACCATAAGACTCTAAGAATTAATACATTTAGCTTACAAACTTTGGCATTAAGCAGGTAAAAATTATAAGGTGAAAAATGAGTTCATCCTTTGTTCCTAAATTAAAATTTAAATAAAAAGTAGTTATATTGAAACAAACCCTGTTCTGCTGTCTCGATATCGTGCAGTTATTCTCTCTGATGCAACAATCATTATAAATCTGAAACAAAAGAACGATAAACGTAAATTTACAAATATATTTCCTACTCAAGATGTTACCCTAAAATAAATGACTGGCAAAGATTTTCATGATGTAATGAAGTTTATCATTAATCAAAGTTAATCGTTGTCTATGGCAGAAACTAGTGAAATAAACATAAGGACTTAGTTACATTGTTAAACTTTGAAACATCGTATACGTTACTGAATTCATGCAGCCATTAAACAAGGTCTTTCTTTTTTAAATTTACATTAACACAAATAGCAACCATTTATTCTTAAAATTAATTATTCTTTTTGAAAAAATTATCATCTTGTAAACATATTTAAGGTTATTCTTTTATGGGAGTATGCCCTTTTCTTTGATTAAGCATCAGGTTGATAAATCTTAGAGTCAATTTTTTTCGAATCCGATGAAACATTCAGGGCGTAATTACTTTTTATAAAAATGTTCGACCCATTTTAGCTTCTAAGCTGTGATATAACTTGGTGGACTTTTGTGTTTGATATTCCTTATTTAAATAAATTTCAGTTTAATGCTGATAAATTAAATTAAAGTTACTTTAAAGTTAGACGAGGACTCCTGGCTCTAAACGCTTACGTTGAGATGGCTTTTAATCGTACATTTTAATTGCGAGGTGTAAAAGTAAGTAAAATATTCGAATTAAAAAAAAAGAGAGAGAGGTGCTTAATCTAGTATACTGTTGAACTCTGCCAAATAATTTAACTTGAAATATACGTATTATCAAGACAAAGGACTCCTGTAATATTTTTCATTAAAAATAAATTTAAAAAATTGATTGCCTTTCAAAATTTTAATTAGATAGCTAATGAAGCTATAAAAATATCATCTGTAAATCAAATGATTTTGTTCTATGTATATTTTTTCTACTTTATTTTTTATTGTATTATTATTCCGTGTGCTACTTACTGTATTAATTTGTACAACATAATAAATCGAAAAATTATGTAAATTATTATTTTCTTGTACAACATTTCTTTTAAAGTCTCGTTCGATAACTTTCTTCCGGGATCCGCTTTTATTCGGGCCTGCCCTGAGTGCATTAGTTTAACAACGTGATGTTTTCAAATCTTATTAAAAGGTTCGAGGATCTTCTTCAGAATATTCTTATATCATTAACAGCAAACAATTACGTTTACATAGCATGCTAATAACTATGGCATACGTTTTTGCATCAATATAAATAATTGTAGATTCATTTCTAAATTGCACAGTTAATACAATTGAAGAAACGGAGCAGTTTCTTCTGCCAACTCTATACCCAAATACATGACACAAAAAAATGTCAGTTTATATTAAACTTTTCCAGTCATTAAACATGTATGACTACGATTTAAAGATCGTAATAAATGTCTTAAATGACAAACTGTGGTTGCTTGAGATATGATTGCGACTCCATTACCAATGTCCTAGATTCGCGATTGATTATACTAATATTAATGATAACTATTTCTTGTGACCTGATTTATTTCCATAATCTGTTATGATTTCCATAACCTATCATACTTTAAATAATTTTTATACATGTCTTTCATTTCATCAATTTATATGTCTTTGTAATTAATATGTTTGTTCCGTATCGTCTTGTGTTTTTTACATTTAAATTATATCAATCACATTTTATTTTTCGAAATGCAAAATAGCAATAGTGACTGCTGAGCAATAATACTGCATCAAGAAATTTTTTAATCTGATGCAGTATTTAAATTTTGTAGAAGAAAATAAATTTGATATTGAATATTGATAATGTAGTATAATTGTTTGATATTATAGTAGAATACAAAATATAAATTTTTAAATATTAGTCAGGTTAGGGTGATTTATTCATACTCGCTCAAACATACTTAACATCTGCTTTCTTATGATTTTTATATACTTTATCGAAGCCGCTGTAATATAAAATATTTATTTTTCTCTAATAGAATATAATCGTAATCTATTAAACGTTTTATAGTTCAATTCATCCGGATATATTTTTAATTAATAACTATTTATTGGCAAGAAATCTATAAATTCTTCAGGAGAATATTATTCATAAATTGGAAATCTTAACTAAAATGCTGATCCATTTTAAAATTTTGACGAAGTATTTTGCTTGCTCATTAAGAATTTTTTTTATATCTTTTATAATATTATTTTAACGAGGCAAGAGAAATATTGAAAGTCTATATTCTGAAAGCTTAATCTTGTGGAATTTCTACTACCGTCCTCAAATCTATTTTACTTTATCTATTTGAAAGTTAAAAGGTGCATCCGAAAGAGCCAAAAAAATTAGTGAAGGTTTCTGCGTTTTTTCCCTGATATTTGAAAATATTTTATCATATTTCTTAAAAACCGAAAAACACATAAGTGAATAATTCAAATAAGAATAAAAATATTTTTAAAAATTGGAAGAAAAATGTAATTTGGCAGAAACCTTCATTATTTTTTCCTCTTTAGAATGCACTTTTCAACATTAAAATAGATAAAATAGTAAAGATTTGAGAACGGAAGTAAAAAATCCTTAGGATTAACATAATTTTCACGAAATCAAAATGGTCGGTAGACGGGAACCTTAAGAGACTTAAATCATATACATTTTAGTGAATGGGAAAAAGTACATTTGTAACAAATATTACAAAGCTAAATGAAGCACTGTTTATTTTATAACTTGCACACAACTAAATATAAAATATATTTCAAAATTACAAAGAAAAATTTGACTGTTTCAAGCTAAGGTTATAATTTAAATTTCAGCGGTAAAGAATTTTTTTTTTTTTAAAAAAAAAAAAGAACAAATTTCATCAATTACCAAAGATTAATGCAAAAAGTATTCAACTCACTTGTGAGGGAATCATATCTCGGATGCATTCAATCACGTAGGACGATTCCTGACTGTTACCTTCAAAAACAATATAAAAAAAAGCAGTATTCTTATCAATATGAGAGAGAAATAATTCCTTTTGTTATTATTTTGAAATAACGTTATAAAAACTTTTTTCTTACATTCAAGACATTTACTATTGCATATCAACTTCTTTCTTTAAAATTACTTGAAATCTCTTTCATTTAATAAAAGAGCAATATTTTTAACTAAGTCAATACTGAATTTATTAATATCTGTACAAAAAATTTTCATGCTTCGTCCATCTAATTAGGATAACTCCTTATATTCTTTTTCTATCAATTGTTTCTGCTATAAATAAAAACTTGTTAACTGTGCTATTCCAAAATACGTACTGAAATTAGTGTCAACTGCTTAGTGAATGAATGACTTTTTTTTCTCAATTATTTGACTTTTGATAATATTTAATATAAATAAATAAATGTTAGAGTCAATTTGACAAAAAAATTTAAATTATCAATCTAATTATGAATATTTATAGAATATTCCTTGCGACAAAATAGTATAAGTAGATATATGTGTCAAAACCACTCAAATTTATATAAAAATTGAGATTCATCCTGTACAAAAAATATTCTACAGTTAGGTTCTATTTTTTAATACTAAGCGACGCACATTATACTGGAGTTCTCTTCTGCAAATAAATGGTAAGGATCATTTGCATTTATTTGATTACTTTTAGAATTTTATAATCACTTAATTTACAATTTTAATTCGTTATTATAGAGGAGGTGTTCAATGAATTGCGATTCTAGTATCAAATGTGGTTCCTTGAGTATTTATAAGTTATCCGGAAAATAATTTCATGGGGATCAAAATTTTCGAAATTTTGCTGAAAATAAATGATTCAATGTAATTATTGGATATACGTATAATTATATTATATAACGTGGCAAACGTCAATTTCTAAAAGAAAAATTGACGTTTGCCACGTATAATTTACTAATAATTTAAATTTCGCAGATTCGATACGTAGCAAAAATGTTCTTAAACTTTTTAATTATTCTGTATGTTTCTTCTATTACTTAATTTGAAAATTCAGGTAATTTTATTTGTATATTACATTCGCTTCAGGAACTTCACTTGTCAGATTCTTCTTTATTTTAAAAATATTGTTTATAGATTTAAATAAATTGATTTCCTATGGAATGGAACATAATGATAAGTTAATTAATTATTATATACAAACCAATAACTTCATGTCCTTGCAAAATAGCCAATAAGGTAACCGATGTGATAACATTAATTTCCCAATGCATTCTGTCCTATCTTGGCAATCTCATTAGCGATCCAATACAAGTTCATACGAGCTAACCTCTATTTCCATGAGCTCTGTTTCGAAAGAGAACTAAGTAGGCAAATTCAAGCTCCATTAGAGTTTACCTCACTTTATAGAAATGGTACAAAAAGGCTGAGGAAGGCAGTTAATTACACTTGACCATGAGCTACAAAAAACATTTGAAAGACATGAAAAGAAATCCGCATTGCCTTTTGTTATTCGAAATGTAAACTACCTTTGTGATATTTTGTCTCTGAAAAAAAAATCGAATGCTTTTAGGAAATTTCTAGTAATGAATGTTCTTCTTTGTTTCATTAACTGGATGATGGAACAGGTGGGTGCTTATCTGTGCGAACAAGTGATGATTCAGTGAGGCTTTATACGTGAAACAGGAAAGCGCGACTGGAAAATTCGAATAAACCATTTTGAAATTCCTGTTTACAGTTTTAGTTTCATGAACATATAAAATCAGATAATATATTTCTGAATTAAGAGTGTAAAGAAAAAGTTTCGATACTGGAAAGGATTGAATAGATATGTTATGAAAACGATTTTTTAATGCACACTGAACTCATTTTAAAGAGACTGTTAAAGTAATAAGTATATCGAACAATTGACAATTTATAGAAGCGTCTATTAAATTCAAAAATTATTTACAATATTTATCTGATTTACTACTGAATCTCGGTAAATCAAAATCTATGATTCTAAGAAGAAAAAATTCAAAATACACTGTGTTTTATTTAAAGGAATTAACACTTTTAATGCATAAATATTGATATTATATATATTCGAAATTACATTATTCTTTTTTTAAAAAAACATTCAAAACGAATCAGGCATAGAATGAAGAAATTTGTGCATTAAATATTGTACAGATCTACGATATCGGGTCTTTTATATTTAGTATACGCATAAATTAAAAATGGACGACGCACATCTATCTGGAAAAAAAATAATTAATGCGTCTTAAAGAAACGATTTGGACGTAACTTTTGTTCATTTCTTTAATAGCTACATGTGTTTGTACTAAATGGTTTCTTTTAAATAGCCATTTTTTACTTGTTGTATTCATTTATTGTATTTTAAATCTGAATGGTTCCGAAACAGAGATTCTCCCTGAAAACCAATCTCTTTCCTTATCTCTCCCTCTTTCTTTCTTTCTGTCTCTACATACATACACACATAAACAACAGACAACCCTTGTTTGAAGCGTTATGGAAGTAACAAACTTTAGATACAGCGCAGTTTAAAAATTGTGGCTCGTTTTTTTTTTTTTTTTTTTTTTTTTTTTTTTTGTATATGACGCTGACGTAATTTCAGTGTAACGTGATCTATGTTTTTGCATCTTTTCGCCCTACATTTACCATGTGTATCAGGTTTTGTTTCTCAAGTGGTTGATATGCCATCTGTATGTTGTATAACTCTAACTCTCATACAGTGGTGAGACTCAAGTAATTTAACTTTACTTGTGAACAGCAAACCAGTTTAATGCTCTTGCATTAAGCTGTGATTTTTACATTGGGTGGTCTCATTTTGATTTTCTCATCGTCAAAAACTTAGCTTAAAGAGAATTCAAATTATAAGTTCCATTTTAACAACCACTTAACTGAATTCAGCAAAAAAAAAAAAATAGATATCGTTTCTGAAAAACCAGAGTGCTGAACCGGCTGAATCTCACCAATCTGTACGTTCATAACATAGAATAATTTCGTTAATTGTATTTTAGCAAACAACAACAGAAATGTAAATACAATTGAAATTTCATAAACATTTTAGGTATCTCAATTATCTTTACGAAAAAGGCCGAATAAAAATCATTATCCCAGAAATTCATACTAAATAAAAATTCTCAAAATTTTAAGTACGAATTCGTGTCCTGGATTATAGTTTTTAATTAAAAAATATTGAACCACGAAGTCCCTTAATTTTGTATTATTTTCGTTTGTTATTAAAAAATTTGGAAAGGAGGGGGGTTCAGAATCTATGCACTTAAAGAGCCATGATTATCATTATTGGCACTTTGGCGTTATTCTTGACAGCTTTAGACGTATTTCTTGCAGTTTTTGTATTTAATATAAGTAACTAAAATTAAACACATTTCTGAACTTCAATTTATGAACGGCGGAAATCTATGTGAAAAACAATTCTACTTTTTAGCTTAAGGCTATCTATGTCTAGTGTCAAAATGCCTGGTCCAGTGTCAAAAAACATTTTCAGGCAGAAAAATGTTCTAAAAGTACCTGTATTTGGCACCAGATGCCTTTGCTAAGGCAAATTGGTGTTATTTCAGTGAGCTGTCATCCATTCAACTTAGACAACATAAATTTAATACCGATTCTTTGGTTTGTTTTGATTGCTACCGCGTCGAGTTGTCGCCTTTATTTGGCTTCAAGTTGTCACCATTTAAAAGAAGACATGGATTCATCATTACACATCGTAAACCTAGCAACTGTCAAATCAATGGGTTGCCTCTAGTGAATCTGCTCCAAAGAAGGCGAAGATAGCCGGAAATGCTATGGCGAAGATTTTTTTAGGATACAAAGGGGATCATACACACATACTTCTTAGAAAAATGAAAAGTATTCAATGGACAATACTACTATGATTTACCTATTCCTAACACAGATACTTTTTGAACCACTCTAGTATATCCGTTTATTACACTACCTGTAAAATTTAGAAGAATTCCATAAATAAGCAACTTTTTTCACAATTATTTTTCTTTAACTTTTAATAAATCCCATTAGAGCTTTGGTTCCCAACCAGTGGGTTGCGACCCTCAAGGGGGTCGCCTTTTTAATGGGTTACCGGGTATCAATTTTAAAAACCAAAATTAAATTTTAAAATTTAAAAGTAAGTGTTAAATGTTAGTAACATATTAAAACGATATTTATTCAAAAGAGGAATGCCATCAGTTTCAACATGCGAAAAATTCATGTTGAATTTATGGATTCTGTTCACGCGCGCTCTAGCGTTCCTCTGTTGGCATTTTTCCTCTGTTGGATTTTTGCGGTAAAATCCAATTTTTGCACCAGCCTCTCTCTTGGCGACGAAAAACGAAATAGTACAACATGACGCCAAAATGATTATATCAAGGAATTGTTTAATAAGGTGGCATTTTTTAATAAGGGTTGCTAAGTCAGCGTATCTATTGCGCTTATTGTGGCTGTTTGTTTTTCCATTGCTATGGCGAGAGCTATAACAGGATTCAATCCATTTTTGTTATGTAGAGGAATCATATTAAAAATGAGATGCCTTTCAAAAAAAAATTTAAAGTATTGAAATTTCTCCTGCTATAATTAATAATTCATTTCTAAATCTGAAAATCAAAAGAATTCGAGCATATTCTAGGATATTTATCCTTTAGTCAAGACAGTACTGATTTTTTCACAAAACTTTTGTTCCAACTACAAGAAGTAAGGTTTGCAATTCTTTGAACAATGTCAATTTTATTACAACGTTTTTCTGAATTTCACTTGGTGTGTGTGTGTGTGTGTGTGTGTGTGTGTGTGTGTGTGTGTGTGTGTGTGTGTGTGTGTGTGTGTGTGTGTGTGTGTGTGTGTGTGTGTGTGTGTGTGTGCTTCATCAACTTCGATCGTTAATTTAACTAACTTCCCATCAAGCTAGAGCTTTGAAATTTGGGAATCGTCTGTACTGGCCTCTAACAATGCAATATTTAGACGTTTGCGCATGTTTTAAACTCATATTTTTAAAAAATAATGCAGTTTAGCCCAATCACTTGGCGCAATTTGAATAATTGCCAAACTTTATGCTTTTTTTTTTTTTTTTTTTGTTGAATGTTGCTGGCTTTGCGGAAACAATTTGTATAACATTCTCGGAAAAAAATACCTCCAAATAGTTTTGCCGCCAAGGGTGGTTGGGTTAAACTGCATTCCAATCATTTCATTCTTACTAGATGAATTAATTAATTTTAGTTACTTAACGTTTCGTATGTATTTCACTTGGTGTGTGTCTGTCTGTGTGTGTGTATCAGTGTGTCATCAAATTTTCTATCATTAATTTAACCAACTTCCCATCAAGCTACAGCTCTGAAACCTTGGGAATCGTTCTTACTCGCCTAACAATGCTGTATTTAGACATTTGTGACAAGTTTTAACTAATATTTCAAAAATTTTCTTTAATAAACTTTGCCACCATATAAAAAAGTTGTTTTTAAAAACGTTGGTTTTTATTTCGAATTATTACAATTACAATTTCAATTTTGATATTTTGAATTCATAAAATATGCTATTCAAATTAAATACACGTGACTGTTATTTGTATTATTTCTGTCTTTTTAGAAGTGTATAGTTCAAATTGGATTAACAACTGAAATACATTTGTCAAATTTGACAGAATATACTGCTACGCGAGGACGCTTCCCTGTAATGTTTTCTTATAAAGGGAAAGATATTTTAACAGAGATTTCATTGGTCCCTAAGGAAAGCATGGGCAATGACAACCTCCCCTTCCCAACCTTGGCAACTTGGCGAGAAAGTGACTTTGGCGACAAAATGAAAGTTTCAGAAATGCTAGAATTTTTCTGAAATTTCGTTTTGTCGAAAGTTATTGACTTTTTCTGAATTTCCCCTGAGACATCCCATCTGCCCGGAATAGCTATAAATACGGAGAGGTGCCAAACATGAAGATGTCTGTCGGAATCGGCTGATCGAATCTGCTGAGGAATCTATCATGGTGCGGCCGAGCGAATCTTCCAAGAAGCTGCCTGTACCTGTCGAAACTGTCGGAGATCGTACAAAACATTTCTCTAGAGCAGAGGCCTCCAATCCTTTCAACCGGAGGGCCGCATTAATTATCAACAGCAGTTTGGGGGCTGATTACACACTCGAAATCCAAATAAAAAAATCAAATCATAGAAGTTGTTTTTTAATTATTTATTTAATATTATTTTATTCACACTTGTCATTTAATTACGCAATGATACACTATACATAAACACCTGTATTAGTGGAAATGGTGAAATTGTTTTCTGGATGACAAAATAGCTGACATTTCTGGATTTGATGTCTCTAACATCAAATGTAACCTGATATTATCATTAAACAAATTTGTTTTTAATGTATTCTTCACGCATTTCATTCTTGAAAATGTTTTTTTTTCACGGATATGTTCTTCCAAAGATTGAAAGGTACCTTGATGCAAAAGTTTTAACATTAGAAAGTTTTCCTTGGCAAAAACTGGTAAAAACCCACCATCCTTTGAACTTGTCCCTAAGGAGGTCATTTGTTTGTAACTCAATGACCACCGGCTGCAATTCATCTGGGCAACTAGCCACATCTGCTTCAAATGGGTTTTGAAATAGTCTCACTTCTTCACGGTGGTCAATAGTATTTGCCCCCAAAGCTACATTTTTAAATTGTTTCAACTTTTCTGTACAAAGCTCCTCAGCCAACTTCAACAAACATTCCTTCACTACTTTCACTATATGTAAAAGTGTTTGCCACTTTTATCCAGGCCGTAGACAACTTTATAACAAGCCTTAGTGAAGAATTCATTTTCATTTGAGGATTTACTGAACTATGTCCTCTAAGATGTGAATTGATTTTGTAATTTAGAAAATTTTTCGGCACCGACCTAACCCTCCAACTATGAATATTTATTTTAACGTTCACTTCGATGACAGCATAGGATGTATTCTTTCATCACAGTCATGGTTTCGTTGCAAATCACACACAATGCTTTCTCTCCGAATTTGACGAAGAAGTATTTAAAATTCCATTCTTCTTGAAATTGCTGACACTCATCGTTTGTTTTTCTCTTCCTCTTCTCGGCCATCTTTGGGCACTAATATTAAAGATATTTCAACACGAATAAATGGTAAAACTGAAAGTTTCTTGCACATAATATCGCTCAAAAGACCTGGTTATGCGAAATAATTCCGTCGCAATTATAGCTGCAAATGACTGAAAAAAGTTTTAAACTTTTAATGATTTCTTAACTAATTTTATCCCAATTTATTTATTTTGCTCAAATTTGAGAATAACCATACTTTCTACGGTTAATTAAACCTAAACAATCTAAGAATAATAAATTTTTAAAAAAATCATATTTTATCAAAGAAATCTGACCCGACCTCTAAATAGGACATTGTGGATAAAGGGGATGAAATTTGCATTTACATAATTTAGTGTCCTCTTTTATATGAAAAGCAATTTCCGAATACATAGTTTTGCATTATCCGAATAATACTTTCATATTTACATGAGAGTTCAATTTTCATTTGAATTTTGCTCTAATTTTGGTGGAAAGGCCCAAAGCAAACCTGTCAAAGTGTTTTATCACATTTCCCACTGTTTGTTTTGGGTTTTCCTTTACATCCCTCTCTTTGACAACAACACTGTTTTTCTCTCCTTCATAGGAAATGACCAACGATATCTATAGATGTCTTCTTTTGCACTAGAAGGTATAATAGATTCTGAGTATACTTCTTGTTCTGATCACTGTCTTTTTGAGATAACTGTTGCCATAACTCTTCGGAATTCCTTCCAGTTTAGAGCATCACTTTTGTTGGGAGCTTTGTGGATTATCCATTCTTTTACCACTGCCATGCCCAGTAAAGTAATGAAGTGGCCAGTACCACTTTTTCCACGAGTTTTAACTACATATAGTCCAGTCAACCAGTCGAGGTGATCCCCACCACCCATATGTTTGTTAAAAGAATTTATCAAATTAGGCATCTTCACGTTAAATTTGTATTCTTTTACTCGTCTCTTTACATCAAAATAATGGCTCTAAAGCTGAAATTTGTAGCAACCGTGACAGTACTATTATCACTCCATAGCACCAGGAAAATCTCGGAGTTCTTGTCAAATGCAAAATCAGACTTGCCACTTTCTTCCTTCCATATAGACTTAGATTCTTCAAAAAACACTCGGGATTATCTGATTTTCTTATATAACTCCTGTGGCTCAAAACCCTTTTCATCAAGACTTTTCAAAAGATCAATTCTGATTTTAAAAAAATTATCAAAATACATTGCTGGTCATTAAAATTGAAACACCATGAAAGAAAGTAAATACAAAAAAGATATTTATTGTACGCAAACAGTATGGCATGAAGACAAAATGATTAAAGTTGCAAGCAGTTTGGAGGGCTACAAGGGGGCAAAATTTGTAGAAATGACTGCCACCCCTGGCAGCTAAAACGGCCTTTACCAGGTTAGGCATGGAGTCGAACTTAACTTGGATGACAGAAACGGGAAATTCCTTCCATATTGCTTGAAGTTTTTGCCATACTTCATCAACCGTATTTCCTACAGAGAGATGGTGGGACAGTCTCTCAGCAACCCATGACCAGATGTTTTCAATGGGTGACAGATCTGGAGATCGTGCAGGCCAAGGCAACGATCTAATACATTGTGTATCGAGGAAGATCATAACACAACGTGAAGCAAGTGGTCTAGCATTATCTTGTTGGAAGATGGCATTTAGCAGACCTCAAAGATGCAGCACAATCACTGGACGTAAGATGTCAGAAATGTATGGATCTGCGACCAAATTACTTTCGATACGCCCTACAGATGTACTTGTCGTGTACCAAATGGCTGCCCAAATCATTACACCAGGCGCAGGATCCCTATGCATATAACAAATGCAAGCAGGCAACAAGTGGTCTCCTCAGAGCCTCCAGACGCTTATACGGCCATCAGAATACTGCACACAGAACTGGGACTCGTCTGAAAAGACAACATTGTGCCACTCCTGTATCCATCTTTGTCACCAGACTCACCGTCTCTCTCTATATTGCATTGTCAAAGGAAGCTGAAATAATAATCGCCGTACTGACAGTCTACGCTGCTGCAAACGTCATCGCGCCGAACGAACAGATACTGGACGTGCTGCATACATGCCCATTTCCTGATTAATGGTTCGTGATGTGGTTATACCGTTTTACAGACGGACTTTACAATATGTCTGTCCTTTCGGGCGTTAGTCATGGGAGAACATGGAGATACTGCATACCATTCAGTATATACCTCAGCAACCCCTTGATTTCATATTCCCATGACAGTGGGTAGATTTCGACCAATGCGACGGGTGATAACAAGGAACGATAATTCTCCCTCTTGATAGGCAACTATCCTGCCTCTATCAAATTCCGTCACTTGCTGGTAAGCATTTCTTCTAATTTGAGGCATAACATGGTATTCCGAGCAAATTCTGACCTTACAAAGCGCTTTCCAAATGAGTATTCCTCTTCACAACTTTTCCTTTATGCAGCGCTTCAGATGTCGTTTCTCTCTCCCGCGTCGTTTAAATGTACTGAAATACTAATCATTCGCATATCTCAAGCTTTTCTACCTTTCATGTGATTTTGAAGTTCGTCCGATCTCTCTTTCCTGGTGTTCCAAATTTAATGGCCCGCAGTGTATAAAGTGTAACTTAAAGGATTCACAATATTTTCTACCAGTTTAATCACAACCCGGGCACCAAGAATATAATTTCTTGTATCAGATTCTTTGCTGCAGTAGAGAGAAAAATTGTAGCAATATCCCTCGCTTCCACAATGAGCCCAATGTTTATATCCAAAATGTATTAGCTTGCCTCGGATTAACCGTGTCAGACCATTCCTACTGTGATACATGATAATCATTTCATCAATACATAGATTTGCTGAGAAGTGTCCAAAATTCCTAAAATTATTATTGAGTATTGCAAACACAGATTTTATTTCGAAGGATTGATCCTGGGTATGCTGACTTACAGTTCCATTGTCCACAAAACGTAAATAAGATTTCAACTTTTGGAAATGGTTTCGTAATATGGCATTTTTATCAGGTCTTTAGCATCTGACCAATAATCACGTTCACAGATATTTGAATGATAACCAGTTAGAAGCAAAATTTCTATCAAAACACGTATTTCGTTAGCAATGGTCAGAAAATCATGTTCGTTTTTTACATCTGTTGTATACCGCAGATGAGAATTTTTCTATGAGATTCTTAACTTCATTGGAATAAAACTGTTAAATAAGCTATAATAGAGTTTTTATCTTTCAACGCAGCTTTCATCCGCTTGAACAAGTCACTTGCAGTTGATTCAGCCTGTAATTCCCATTTTGTATATTACGGTGATTTAGTTTTTATCCAAGACAACTGATTTCTTTTAAATTTTTTTCTGCACTTTGTTATTGAAACACTAGAGATTGCAGACGGTTCAGGCTGGAAACTGTCTCCAGTTCTAACCTCCAGAGACCCAGAAAAGTCGTTTACAATAATCACACCAATATTTATATTATTCACATCCCCTTCAACTTCTTCAGTTAGTTCACTAGCATCTAGTAGTAACACTGCAATTTCAACATCGCTCTTATCTGAATCTAAACTATTTAACAGTTTCAATGCTCCTTCTAACTTTGCACTGACATAATTCAGCAGCGGTAAAACCTAGGAGGGATATTTTTTTTTACTCCTAGTTATAAGGGAAGAAATAATGCGACAATTCAATTGAATGCTTATTGTCCTACAGCCCTATTTAGAGGACAGTTAAAAATAATGTGCTAAAATTTATCTAATAACAATAAAGCTTTAATTATTCATCAGGATGATAACGAAAGAGTACTATCAAATAATAAATGTCCACCCAAGTAAAATGATTAATTCTGCAACCGCAAAGAGAAGATATAAATCACTCCTTATAATGCAAGGAATAAACAAAGTTTCCAGAAGGGGAAGGAAGGGGGAACACATCTCTCATGCTATCAGAAGCTTATATATTAACTCTACATGTTACAGTTGACAAAATATTCGCATCAAACAAATACAGATTTTCATATGTTATTTTTCAGCTGTCCTTTAAATAGTACAGTGGAATAAAATGTGTTTTAAGTTAAACTTACCTGGATATAGTCAACAAATATATCCACTTATGGTAAAAAGATTGTTGCTATTCATGTTTCCTCTTCAAAATATTCAGAAAATTCTTGTTAAAACTAACGACATTCCCAATACTTTATACACACTGGTAATTACGCGAAAGAAATAATCACTAAAAATAGAGTGTAACATGTATCGCAGTTAGATGCTGACTGAATAACACCCCTTCAACGTCTCAGTCAACCACAACTGGTAAACTGTGACCAAAATAATCAAGTTTTGAGCAAGTAGCACACCATTTAAAAAATCTGCCTCTAGATGATGTTATATCATCTCATTGACTGTGAACAGAAGTAGAAAAAGTAAGCAGAGAATAGTTTTGAAATATAGTGATCGGTTGGAAAACATAAAACTATACTGTGTACCTAGTTTAATTCAGCAAAAACGTAACGTCCACATAAGTGATGGCTGATCTTGGCAGGATAAACGTAAATTTCCGTAATTTCTTTCCGTAGTTGAAAAGATCTTCATGGGCCGTAGTTTGGAGATCTCTGTGCTCTAGAGATTTGTCCATAGAGCGAATTAGTTAGCAGATGTAGTGAACGTTATTAAAGGTGTTGTTTTGTATCTATTTGTGTTGCTGATCTGCACAAGTGCAGAATTTGTGTCACTAATCTGTCCAAGTTTTGCTACCTGGGTTTCGTCTTGTCCTGAATGTTTGGAAATAAAATGTCATTTGCCATTATTCACCTTTTTGGACTGATTTCGCCAAACTCAAAAGAGATTGAAATTTTCGTAAGAATATTTGATTGAAAAAGTGTCTTAGAAACGATTTAGTTTTCAAACCCTTTCCTTTATATACCATTTCATAATAACTTTAAATCATGGCAACAAGTCTAACGTAGCCTTAAAATTTATCTGTTTTTAAATGAGGGCTTTTGGAAAATTTTAAGGTGCTGCTATTTTGAATATTTATAATGACTATAATTAAAATATTTCTAATACCCAAAACTGTTAACATTCTGCACCCAGTTTTGCAAGGGGAATTCTTTTTCTGCAATACTTTAAAATTCATTTGCTTTGGGAAAATAATTAGTAAATAATTAACTTACCAATTGCTCATTAATGATAGTACAAGATAAATCTCTATTATTGTACTTGTCAAGATATTGAGAATGGAATAATAATTAACTGTTTCGATACGAAAAAAAATTAGAATGGACACACAAATACATATCAGATTTTTACAATATATAAATGATGAATATACAATATCAGATGTTTTTTCATATAAATCAACGGTTGCTGTTGTCGTGTGGTCAGGGTCGAGATCTCAGGACCAGGGTTGTTTTAGTCAAGTTATAAATTTGAGTCACAATGCCTGACTGATACACGTTAAATCGTCGATTTCAAAGCCCTTGCACTAAAATGGTGAGGAAGCTTAAGAGAGGAGGTGACAGCTCATGTGTCGCCCTTGTCACTTGACTGTGGTTCAGAATTACGAAATCCGTCACCCCTCGTGTTGCTTTTGAGTGCGACGTCAATAAATAGTCAATCAATCCATACAAATCATTTTTTAAATCTCAGGCGTGAGTTCAATCCGCTGTCTCTTTTTGTATTATTCCAGGGAGGTGCATTATAAAGCCGCTAGATGGCGCTCTTCTTCTTAGAGGTTTATTGTAAAGCCACTAGATGGCGCTCTTCTTCCTTGGAATAGGAGAGTTCTTTGTTCTTTGGAATTCGATTGGATACGATGTGATCGTTGATTTGCTTATAGGTGCGCGATCCAAAATAGTTTGGAATTAATAAATATTATTAATATTATTATTTTGTTTAAATTGTCCGTCGTAGTTGATTGTGTGAAATTTCATTACTTATAGTAGTAACAGCGATTTTTTTTTGAAGAAAGGATAATAGTCTTTCTTGTTCCACATCCATATCATAAATCAAGCAATCAGTCCATTGTTTGCAGAACCATAAAATAAGCATTCTTATACTGTTGTGTATGTGTGTTGAAAATTTGTAATGGAAGTATGAAAATTTTAAAACAGTTCTGAGACATCTTGTACCCTAAAAATATGTGTATCACACTTTAAGTACCTCTATTTTAAACACTAAAAAAAGCTGTTTCTGAATAATTAAAGAGCTCTTTAAAAGATTTACCACATTACTGATTGACAAATATAAATAACTGATTCATTTGGACACACGCACACAATTACTTCATGAATAACACTCCAGTATAACGATATCGATGACTATCAAAAGCATATTGATTGTAATTCATTTTACAGTTCTAACTGTGTGTGATTTCATTTCCATGGTTAAAATTAAATTAAAAGTTTGAAAGAGTAAAAGCGTTTTAAACTGAAAATGACAGTTTTCCGAAAAGTATCAATTTATCTAAAAAATGCAAATCCTGTCAAAAAATACAAATAATAATCCTGTCTTAAAATGCTACGTAGATCGTAAAAAAAATTAAGATAAGAAACTTTTCGTACTATCAGGAAAAGAAATACACTTATAAATATTTTATTAAAAAGTTATTGTTGTCATATCGTAGGACTCTGTTTCATATACCATATGGACCAAAAGCCCCCCCCCCCCCTTCAACACATTTTACTATTTCATACAAAATCAACTAATTTACTTGCGAAAGTGGGTTTTGGAACAAATGCTTCCCCTGATGAAAATTTTTGTTAATTGCAAATAAAAAAAAAACACATAAACTATTTTCAAATTTTCTCGTATATGTTGCTATATTGTAAAAACAGCAAAAACAAAATTCACTACCAAAAACTCAATACATTATAGCAGGTCAACACATGCACAGTATTCCAGCAGGTACACATCGTTTATATATGAAGCACAAACTACTATATTTTAATGTGTGTACATCTTGCACCTCAAATCATCATTTCTGAGATTTACAACATCGAAATTAATCTTTTTAAATGAAATGGGCAAATAAACTAAATTCAATATCAAACAGTGCTAACCAAGAGCAAAATGCGAAAGTAATTTTTTTTTTATTTGCCCAAACAAAACTTTTCAGCCAGGGCAGCATTTTAGTCCAAACTACACTGTCGTAAATAGATAAGTTGACTTTGTCACAAATTGTAAAATGTGTCAGAGAGAGAGAAGCTCTATTGGTCCACTCAGTATTTAAAAAAGTACAATGAAAAAGTTTTGTGACTGTGGCGTTTTCCTCAATTCATTTCGAAGAAATATATTTTACTTAATTCTTTGCAAAATTATCAGGCATATTAAGATTACATCATTCCATATAATTAATCGAAATCCGTATGCGTGAAATCTTATCCACCCCCATTTAATATCACTTTCAATTATCAGTTGTCTATCATTTAATTTATGCAATTTAATTTGAAAGATTTCATCGTGCTAATTGTTGTTGAAACTGGTATAAATTTTCGTCCGATATTACATTTACTTAGTCCGCAGAAGGAGGATATATAAGGATTTAACTATTACATCTTAAAACGTTAATGAAAACATTTATTTATTTGTTTTACACATGCTTGAAAATAATTTCACATTTTACTTCTCTTCTACTAATTACACAATTGATACTTAAAAATTTCGGAGTTCTCAAACATTCGAAATTTCATAAGATTTAATGCAGTTTTTCCAATGGATTTCCATAAATATCAGAATTACTTGATTTTGAATATAAATTTAAGCGTTAGATTTCATGCCATCCTTCTCAGATTATTTTCGATCTCTCTATCATAATTTGAAAATTATTCATGGATTACCTTCAAAATTCAGATGTTATGATTGCTACGTTTTGTAATATTTTAATTGCAGTTTTAATGCATCATATTAATTACGAATACACCACGTTTTTAATGAAAGAAAAGAAATTATATAATTATGCAATATGGTTTTATAATATAGATTTTATAAAGTTCCTGTTTATAAGAAAAGAATTCAAAAGTTCTTAAATACAATTTTCAGTTCACTTAAGACATTTTTCTTAATGCTGATAGAGTTATTTTAGAGACCATAGCTCGAAGTAACAATACAGGAAACAATTACAATAAAAATTTACTTTTTTAATAAAAATTTGAAAAATATAACAAATAAACATTCAGCATTTTCAATACTGCATTAATAAATAAATACATGCAATGTATTTAAATATTTCTAGCTTGAAAATTAATATTGATGTGAATTTCACTCTATATTAATTATAACTAATATTTTTTACTCCTACTTACTTTTACAAATGTCTTTCTAAGTAAAAAAAAATGTTGTACAAATTTTACATGAAATTTTTGTCCATTTCGATGTGAAAAAGTTCATATATTCATGGACTTTTATCTTCAGTGGATAGATGTTTTCTCAGTTCTGGATAGCTGATAAATCCATCCTGATTATCATCATAAGCGAAAAAACTATCGACGATTGCTGAAAGGAGAAAATATTATGTTTATTCAATAAGAAATTACTTCTTTTGGAAATAATTTTATATTGTAGCAACATAATTACTTCTTTGTAATTCTTCAAAATTAAACGCAGACGATAGTTATAAAATAACATATGGGCTAAAAATTATACGTTTTTTTTTTTTTCTTTTCTTTAAAAGATGCTTAACAAAGTGCAGATACAAATGTATGTATGTGTATGCCACAAATTTTATTTAATAATTTTAAAAAACTCAAGATGTAAATATTGAAAAAAAAATTATATTACATTAAACGTAAATAAAATGCGAATCATTTAGCGAATTAGTTAAATATTTTACACATTAATAAAAAAAATAGTTGATTTTAACTACTATAATCATTTTTCATTATCAAATGGTTTAAAAGTTCATTCTTATTCCTTAACAAACATAATTAGAAAATCAATTCATATTTATATTAATGTATTTATCGTGAAGTATAAGCTTAATATTCTTATATTTGTATAAATATACATGAAAATATGACGTGTGAAAAACTGTCATAATATTTCACAGAAATGTCCTGATTTAATAAAAAATAATTTCTATAACTACCACAGAGCATTATGTATTATTTAAATTCATAATAGCATAATTTTCTACCTTTTTAGGAAATTAGTTTATGTTGGAGGGCATAATTAAAAAAAAACTCAAATTTTCTTCCACTTGAAAATTCTATTGTGATTTGGGCTATTCGCGGTTTCAATTTAATTAAGATTGATTGCTTTTTCTATACAACCTTTGCCCAACCAAAAATTAAACGTGAATATTTAAATTACAGCAGGTAGAAATAAAGTGACGCGAGGGAGATAGGAATTATATAAGTTAAGCTTGAGACACACGAAAGAGGTCGAATGGTTCCAGCGTTTGGCAATTGTTCCAGAGTCGAAGACGGGATTGAAAATTGTTACAAATTATCGGCTGCATAGTGAAAGTTAGAAGGCAAGACAGCCTCAACTTTACGGTATTGGTAGATTTCTATTAGTTTGATATTGGTAGATCAAGTTAATATATTTAAGGCGATATTTGGGGAGAGTCGCTTACATTTGTCATTATACTAGCAATTTGTCAATAAACATAGTGTGTTAAACTTGTGTAACGTCTTCTTGAACGAGTTATTGACTCTTTAGAGATAGTACATTGAGTTTAGCTATGGCACAAGAGGCGAATAGGAATAGTTCGCCGTCACACTATGCATACCATAAAAATTATTCATCAGTTTATATTCTATTCATTCAATATTAAAAAAGAATTTCTCGATTTATTAATACCATAATAAAACACACTATTTTTTTCCTAACAATCTAAAAATATTATTTTTTATAAAAAAGAAACACTTTTTCTGTTACAAAGGTTTTGCAGTTTATTTCAAAATAAAATGCATAGTAAATAAAGGGCAAAAAGCGCTATTTATTCCAGTACTATATGATTCACCACATTCTATAATCCGGTATCAATCGAGCAGTAAACTTTCGGACTTATTCGAGGAGAGCTTTCAGAGCAGATCACTAAAAGTTGTAAACGAACAAAGACCTAGTTTGAGGAGGTGGAATCGGATAAAAAAAGGGGCTGTGAAAGATGAAGCTAAAGTCTCGTGAGAACAGGCTACTGATCCATTAAATACATTTGTAAAATTTGTCGAATCTAATAAATAAAAGATAACCCTGCGGTACACTTAAATTTGTGTACATTCATAACGATTTTTTTAAAGAAGAGATCCTCGAATCACGGAGGCAACACGATGTCAGAAAACGATAACGCTCAAGTGTATTTTTTCTCTTGTCACAATAAGACGACACATACAAGAATATACAATAAAATTATTTTTCAATACTTGAATTTAATTTTGTAGCTGTTAGAAAGACGAAATACTCTGTTGGAAATTGATATCATTTACACAAGTTTAGAATGTACTTAAAACATCCAATGCATGCTTTAACCGTTTAAATTTTTATCTTAAGTGACTGGTATCCCAGTTAAATTATAGTGATACTCGAAAATAGATATAGATGTGGTTCCGAACATGCTGGATTAAAATGAGCCTACTGTATATTATTCTCCATCATTTTAATCAACAGCTTCATGTGAGAGTAAAATATTTTCCTACTTTTTTCATGTTCAATTGATAAGTTTATTAGAGATTTACTTATTGTCCTTTAAATTAATACCATATAAAATAATAACAAAAATAATACCCACTCTCTTTTTCTTCTAAATTCATTGGTTTCTCGTTTTCGTGATGCTCAAGTGCATGGGACATAGCTGCTAACAGTTCGTGTCCATCTAGTTTTCTGTTGTCATCGAAATCATGCATTCTGAAAAGGTTAATTTTAAGGTAACTTGTTAGGAAAGTCAGTATAGAAACAATATTGTTCTACATTGTTTGGAAAATAAATATTTATTATTTTTCTAAGGTTTTTCAAGTTCTACATTTCTGTCAAATCGCGATAAATAAAAGGTACACAAAAAGTCATTATTAAATATAACTGTTTCATAGGAATAATGATGAGAGTTAGTATTAGATTTTAAGGCTTCAGATATGTAGATTCTGACATGTTTCTATTCGGCAAGAAAAATGTCGAGAAACTGTTAATGCGGACTTTTTTTGAACATTTTACGCGCATCGTTGGAACTTTTGAAGAAAACCACATAAAAATAAAAAAAGTGAAGCAAAAACATAGTTTCTTTCCCCAAATATTGTAGGGCTTTGAAGACTAAATGGTCTAATAATCCAAATGCAATATTGTCATTTTTGATTAGTTACCGATAAAAACTAATCGTAACTAATAAAAGACATTTTTATTCTATGAAAGACATTCTTAACATCATTAATTTATATCAATTTCAGATAAAACATTTACATTTATAAAGTTGTTAAGATGCATTCTGGATTATTCATTTTCAAAAAATACTAAGCTACATTTCTTCAGTTTTGGCTGAACGTCACATAATCAAATCAAATTACAAATCATTAGACTATGCAAATAAATGAAAAGTATGTGGAGAGTTTATATAAGAAAAAGAATGCAATCTTATAAGAATTCGTCTTACATAAAGTTTATATAACTGTAAAGTAACAAAATTCTATCTATAAGTTTATACATACATTTTAAAATTTGATTGATGTAGTTACATAATGTATTGTTCCCCTTAACAAAGCTTAATAATTTAGCTACATGAACGTGACAAACTCTATGAGATTCCAATTCTACATCGTAAAATGTCGCCTGAAGTTCATTTTGATATTTTCATTTTTAAAAATTTAAATGGAATAAACATTCTTACAGTATAAGATCAATTTAATAGTTTTTCAGGATCAAACAACTCTTTTTCTGAATATTTGTATACATTTTAAAGCGTGACGCAGATAAGTCACTTACTATTTTTACATAAACTCTGAATGAAAACAAAGTTATTCTTTCCTTTCGATATTGTGTAAATGCGCTACAATCACAACTGCATCTATAATTCTAGCTTCTTCTTTATAAATTTGTTTGAGATAGTGCGAAAAGAACGCAAAGTTAATTTGAATTTTATATGTACTTTCCTTTAATTTAATGTCTGTTAGTAAACATAAAATATTACATTGAGAATGTTTGGAGAAAGTTATGATTTCAAACCATCGTTTAATTTTTCTTCTATTAATCTTAAAGATCTCTAACTAAATAATAAAAGAGATTTATTTAAGGATGTAGTAAAAATAAATGTCTACAGGAAATAACAATTAAAGTGCAAATTGTACTGTTTGATCAACATTCAAGGAGACAATCATATCTATTCTGAGATACAAGCCGAAAAAGAAAATCGAAAAATTATATAAAACTAATCGGAAGTTATTAGAAACATAGTAGTAGAATCCTGGAATATGACTTACTGAGAATACTAAAAAGGATACAAGGAAACAATATAAATTAAAATTAGAGAAATGGTACCTACAAAAAGTATGAATAATAAACCCTAGAAACTGATGAATAAAACACAAATCGTGACAACAAATGAATTATTCTATTATTTTACTACTATTTTTATCTTTTTCATTGACCAGAGATATAATTTTCTAAAGTTTTAAGAGTTAGCCAGCCCAAAAATATTTCAGTTTTATTTACTAATTCTGTACATATCTTTGTTTTTACAGGGCTACCCTTAGAAAAGATCGTTATATACATTTCATCAGATTATAAACCAAAATTTTAAAATTAAGTATTAAAATCATTAATTTTGTCACCATTTATTTTATGGACTTAACAGCATTTTCTGGGTAACTTAAGTTAATATCGTTTGTTTATAACGGAAATGTTATGTATTCATTAACATTTTAAGATAGTCTTAACAAATCATGAGAATATTGCCATAACGTTTTATATAATGTGAGCGTCTGCTCAGAAGCAGATGTACATTATATTGCTTTTGATATTTTGATTCTTGATAACTTACAATGGAATAAATGAATTTATTATTTAAAGGATTTATGCGGATTGAACTCGATTTTTCTAGACTCAAACCTTTTTAGCTTGACAGAATGTTGTTTAATAATTGTGAGCATTTGGGAGTCCACTATTTTTAAATATTTTTATAAACTTGAATAAAATCATCGAGAATCTTCAATATGTATGTGTTGATACAGGTTTAATGTGAGCAAGATGAAACACTGAAAGACATAAGTTGTCATTGAAAGCTGACCCAACGCAGTAGGCAGCCAGAGTGGCATGAGTTTATGGGTAGGCGAGTTAAAAATCATGATGGATAAAACTAGATAGTCAAACCCCAAGAGTGATTAATTCAAATATGATTTTGAGGTGACCACATTTATGTCAACTCACATGAACAATAAAATAAAAGTCCTATGCAAGTTTTAGCAAAGAACAAATGTTAACCACCAAGGTGAACTTTTATCAATAATAATTAATAAATTATAATAAGAATATAAGAATTAAAGTAAACTATGAGATATCAAAAGGATAATAGTAAAGTTCTTCCGATATTAAAATTAAAATGAAACGTCAAATTATTAATTGAAGTATTTATAGCTAAATAATTAAAATTAAACAAATGATAAATTATGTTATGAATATTTAAGCTGCATGTAATTAAATTAACAAACGATAAGAATGTGAAAATACTATACACCAAAAGCCCCACCTAACAATACCTTCCCTTAGGTGACTAATACAAATTGATAGATATAAATATAATGTGTGAGCTGTAGTGGTTGGTGTGTGAGATGTTGTATATTGCAGATTTATTTGTTATTGTATCCTATGCATGGAAGAATTTTTAAAAAGTAATGAATTAATTGATGTATATATCTCCAATAAAACAAACACTTTTACCGTTCATTAAGAACCATAAAGAATCATTATATAGGTAACTCGGAAAGAGTTTGTTATGGATGTGTAATAACTGTGCTATTTTTGCATAAATTTCTTATCTTTTACAGCTGCTAAAAGGTGGAAGTCCTACAAGTTTTAAAATGTTGCTTATGTCCCAAATAAATAGTTATACATTTATTTGCACATCCTATATGCATTTTTTGTTGCAAAGTCTGCCCTTATGAAAAATAGCCTTTTTATACTTTTCTGATTAAATAAATAAACAAAAAAAAATTCAAAAACAATATATAAGAAAATTAATTTTCTCAATTTTTGTTTTCTGCTAATCCGCATTAGTTTTAGAGTGTCTCCTATAATGTAACATATATGTCACTTTTAGTTTTCATAAAAAGATCAGAAGAAAAATTTCATTAAATTTCAATTAAAAATATATCTAATTTAATGGTACTCGATGAAACAAATTAGAATAGATTATCTACAGTCTTATTTATTAGTATTTGATAATCAAAATTACAAAAGCAAAAATTATGTAAAACAAGGAATATCCAAATTTAAAGTTGAGATGGGAATAAATAACAAAATAAAAATGGAAATCAGAATACATGAAATAAATAAACAATAACACAACACATATATATATGTAGATTCATCCCAATTATGCAATTAATTTTATTTTTCAATTCACTGTAAACCACCCTCCGATAATTAATTAACAGATGTCGCCACGAATCAGAGCCATGTGATAAGCTCATGCCACCCATCCGAGAACAAAACCGATGAAGCTCGTTTTCGCGTCTCTTTGCCGCCACTTCTCCGCTTCTTCTCCCTGCCACCGCGTCGGAAATAAACCAACGCCCGAGCGTTCCAATCGCTAATATAAATGAGGCAGCCATCAAGTCCGTCTCGGAAGAACTGTTTGCCTGTATATAACAAGTGTAAATACTTTTCACTCTCCATTCCCTCCAATAAACTGAAAACACATAAGCTTCATCCTTGAATATCATCAACATTATATGAACTGAACCATCTCTAGACAACTGTGCCCACGGTAAGAGCAAAGGTAGATCTGGGATGAACAATTCCATCAACCCCACAAATTTATGGTCGCTCGGGCCTGGGATTTCTTCAAAATTTATGGGATTACCGTCCTGGGATTATCAAAATTTATATGACCCAGTGACTTTCAAAATGTACATGAGGATTCACTGAGATTATGTCAAAATTAATGGGAGAGACTATATGAAGAAAAGAAAATTGATGTCGCCTGAGATCAACAAAATACCCAGTGTCCAGTGACACCATGCCTCTACAACAAGAATACCCATGTCCAGTGAGACAACGTATCTACTAAGCAAAGAAAATGTGTACTCATCCATTTCACGATTGTTTCTACGACGACGAGAGTGTCCGCCTACAAGTAGAACCTCAGTTTTTCTATCATCAAATGCTTCTTCGCATCACATTTATTTGTGCTAGTGATATTCAAATGTGTGCTCGTTTAAGCTCTTTTGCCTAATGCCGTCGATTGCTGAAAGGAGTTTTAAAAATACAAGCAAAAATCCAGCCATATTAATGCAAGTTTCATCGCAAGATTCCAGGCACCAAAACATTTATTTTTCGGACACCACTAATTCTAATAGTGCCATCATGTGATGTTTTTAATTATAAGAAGAAATATCTTGAAGAAAAGTAAATTAAACGCTATTTTCCAAGTGCATTTTATACATATATTTTCAAATATCTGTTCAAAATCTTAGAGTACTTATTATTTTATTGTGTGAATTGATAAGCCATGATATCAAATCAGTCAAGCCTCTACGCCAGAAATGAATAAATGCATAAGTAATTAGATTTCGAGTCACAGTTAACGTAAACAATAATTCCAGGCAGCTGCATAATTTTTCCTTTTCCCATGAGATATGCTCGGTGTCGCCCAAACTGTTTGGTCTCAATTTGTCTCAATGAATGAGTCTCATTACTTTAAAATAGGTTTGCAGATTCTTGAATTCTAAATAAGGAATTGAAAGTGTATTCTAAAATAGATGACTTTGTTTTTATTCTATGATTATTTCACTGTATGTTCCGAATATTTTTGGTTCTAATTGAATTATTTATATTCTTCACAATGTTTAGTTTTAATCAGGAAAATTTTAACTAAGGAATTTCTAGATTGATACATAAATAATTCATTTTTAAAAAGGTGTACTAAATTATATTGCAATATTATTTATATTTTCAATAATTTATTTCAAATATCCTTGCATTAATTATTGTGTTAGATATAATTTTGAGGAGGCTATACATTTATCTAAGCAAATTAATTAAACGATATTCACCAGCAATAATCGTGTTTCATTTAAAATCACTTCCTTTGTTGTTACGCAAAGTAGAGTATAAATTTTCAAATGGCTGGTTGATTCTATTTAACTATTCTCATTAATTTTAAAATACGTACCCTGTTAAAGGACGTTGGAAGATATATTTGATCCTAGCGGAATAGATCTAAAGCCTGATTCTTCACGACAGCAGAAATTAAAGGACTTAATCACTAAAGATACTGAACAGGATGAGGAATTACAAAAATTTGTTTACGAGTATAATAGAACAGCGAAAACGAAAGAAGAAATTGAAGAAAAGTTGCGCCTTGAAACACTTGCCAGCACAACGTAAACAAGAATTTGAAGAAAAGTTGCGTCTAGAAACCCTTGCTATAGAAGAGAAACGACGACAAGACGTAACATGAAATTGAGCTAGAGCATTAAATTAGAGAATCAACTCAATATACTCAACGGTTGACGAAACCACTATCTTGAAATTACTAGGTAAAGGAGTTCAAATTTCTCCATACAGAAGTTAGAAGAAGATATTAGCTATATTTAGTCTATTCGAAACGTCAAGTGCAACGACATCAATTTCAAAGAACATTGGGTTTCATATTCAGACTCTTACCGTCCGAAATTTCACATAATTGCACGTGAACCAGAGGAGATAGCAAACGACTACGACCCTACGTAAAAGAACTTCAAAAGATTTAACGCCAGAAAAGTTTCTGCCAGTTATTTACCACGCATCAAAAGTTTATAGCTATTACTTGACCGATTTTATCACGAACTTGCAAACATAGCTTTGAATATGGATGGACATCAGGTTAAATCGAATCTTTGAAGAATTAAGGAAACTGATCATTCTGCCAGATCAAATGAAATGCCTGTAGAGTCTACAGACTTTAAGTAACATTTTCTAGACGAATGACAACGATAAATTCACAAATGAATTAGCAGAAAAGTTCGAAGGAAGACGCTGAGAACATTAAGTCAAAAGCCAGTTAATACGCATTTTAGGGAAACAAGATTGTGACAGAACAATTTCGTCAGTTTGAATCGCCAATGAAAGTTCGAGCATAGACTGCTGGAAAGTTGCAGCAACCACTAGTTACAACGACATCAATGATGCTCAACTAGTCACAGAAGTCATGAAGTAAATCACAACCAAATCGACGGATCGAAAATCAACGAATTAACGGCAGAGAAAGGTATTCGAATTCAAATGTTTCTAATCACGTACCAAACGAATTACACCAGGTTTAGAAGACGCTAACGATTCAAAGGAAAGAGCCAATGGCTGCCAGCCGAAGAGAACTACGAATTTCACGAGAGAAACAAGGCCAACGGCAACATGTTACCATCAGTCGAAGAAAATTCACGCACCAAGGAAATAATGTTTGGAAACAAGAAAATTACTGTTATCGACACCGGAAGTACCGCTCCACTACGAGAAAATAACAGCAGAATATCGATCCAAAGAAACTATGAAGAACAAAATTTCCTAACAGGCATAGGTGATGCTCAAGTCACAATGATAGATCTTCGAACAAGAATCACCCTGATGGATGAAGAAACTATTCACTAACTTGGCATGTAGTCACAGCAAACTGTTCGAAGCAGTCATAGGTTTAGATATTTTAGAACGTGCATCAGTCAACTCTTCACGGAGAACAGTAGACCAAATATGAAATCAAGCATTCTCAAATGCAGACAAGAAGCGGAAAACGTCGAGAAAGTAGAACTGAATCACATAGGAGATCCTGAGATCAAAAGAATTTACTGAAATGAGGCGACGGCAAGCACCGATGTTACCATAATGAGAATTATTTTAAAGAGGATGAACTATGTTTATCAATCGCCACTGATTAGCATTCACGAAAAGAGAAAAAGTCAAGCATAGAAGGATGGTTTCAAAGAAGGCATCATACATGCCCAAGCTCATCAGAATACGCCATTCCAGGCTTTACATATTTACAAATATAGAAGAACAGCTAGCAAAGCAAAGATGCTACGAAGAATGATGGAAGTTAAGTACACCTGAGAATCTTCGAAGATTTAAGAAGAAGAAAAATCTGGTGGAGATGATATAGCTCACACATTTATGCCCAGATATAAAACTTTTTCATCAACACTATTTAGAATATCAAAACATAGTTATTGGTGAATTTTGTTTGGATTTAATTTCATGCTATATTGTTTTCTTTATGTATTAGATATTATAGTTATTAGTTATTTGTATTATTAGTTATTTTATACTCCAGTATAGCTGGAGCTGCCTCTATTTGAGGGGTCGAACTCTGTAGATTTTCCACTATTATTATGCAATTAATTCATTTTTCAATCTACTGTAAACCAGTTCTCCGATACTAATAGATGTCGCCACGAATCAGAGTCATGTGATAAGTCATGCATGTCATCTATAGAACAAAACTGAGGAAGTTTGCTTGCGCTCTTCTTTGCCACTTTCCTTTCTCCTGCCACCCGTCGGAATAAACTGCCCGAGCGCGTTCCATCGCTAATATGGGTTAACAGGCAGCCATCTATCCGTCTCGGAAGAACTGTTTACCAGCTCTGTATATATACAACAAAGTGTAAATACTTTACCTTCATCTCTCCTAATAAAACGAGAGTAAACTACTGCAAGCTTCATCCTGAATATCATCAACATTATATAACTGAAATTACCTCCCCAGGCCAACCAGCCTCTGACTGCAAGAGCAAACCAGCGTAGATCTGGGATGAACAATCTCCATCAACCCCATTCTACATATATATATATTCAAAAATAAATTTTAAAGAATAATTCTAACCTAAGAAAATAGAAGAGGGCTTCATTTGTTGAAATTTCTCCAGAATCTTGCAATTTCGTTATCTTTTGAACATCTTGTTTTATGTGGCTGCAAAATGAGAAAAAAAATAAACTCAAAAGCACATAATAAAATTCAAATAAACACATCATAAGTAAAAAAATGTAATTATTTATTCACATTATTTGCAAATATTCTAAATTTTTTAATGATGATTAGAATTCTAAATGGAAGGTAATAGCTATTCATAGGAAACACGAAGAATTTTTTTTAAAATTTCCACATGGAGCCGTTGCATGAGTGGCAATACATGTAGTTGCAGGATGTCATGGACATCCTGCAACCACATGTATTGCCACTGGCTGGGCTGTCATGGCTGGGCTGTCATGGAGCCACGGATCAATACTAGGGGTGACCGTATATTGTAGGCAATGGCACCCCATACCATCACACCAGCTGTGGAAGCGGTGTGTCGCTGTAAAACAAAGGCAGGATTGAGGCGTTAAAGTTGAGACGCCACGCGATCTCCACGCACGAACACAATTGTCATCACTGCTGAGATTGAATCTGGATTCGTCGCTAAAGACGACCTGGTTCCATTCCGCTGCAGTCCACTTTCCTTGTGCGCGGTACCACTCCAAACGGAGGCGTCGATGGGTGGACGTTAAGAGCAGTACACGTAATGGGCGCCGCGATCCCAAATGTCCTTCAGTCAGGCGCCTTCGTATGGTTCGAGAAGACACAGAGGCCCCTAGTGAAGGTGCTACCTGTGTCTGGATGGAGGCTAATGAAGCAGTTGGCTATACGCGTGCATTTCTTACGATGTGGCGGTCTTCTCGACGACTGGTCTGTCGAGGGTGTCCTGAGCCTGGTTTTCGTGTAAATGACATCTCTCGGATCCACTGGTCTCAACACCTCACAACACAATCAGAGCGGCATAATTGATGAGCCACTCGCCTAGCTGACCACACAGCTTCCATCATGCCGATGATTCTCCCCCTCTCAAACTGAGACAGCTGCTCATATTGTCTTCGAAAACGGCGTAATGGCATGTCTACCTCAGCTCTTCCGTTGTAAACGATTCAGCACACTCAAACAAGCTTTGGTTACCTGTTTTATACTCCACGGAGAACGACGTTAAACGCCCTTTACCGGCTATACGTAATGCTCAATCACGCTGCATTTCTAATCATTTGCATATCTCCTCGACATGTACCTTCATGCCAAGTTTCGTTACAATTCTGCAATTATTTCTTGGTACGCTAATTTTTTTGTCCATGAGTGTAATTAAAACAACACCCCCTTAGGTGGCTAAAAAATATTATTACAAAAAAAAAAGACACGAGGTTTCAAAAAATCGTTTAAATGGAGCGTAGTTAAAACTGTAACATAAAAAGTCGGATCCCAAATATTGAAATTTAAGAAAAACATATGATAACATTAATTAATACTTTAACATTAAAGTATTCTAAAAATGTAAATAATAGGTCCATTTATGTGTTTAGCAATTAATATCGTATAATTAGATTAAATTAATATGGTATAATTTTTCGTAAATTTAGTTTCAAACCTGTTGATGATTTTTTAATCACTACCCTTTTACTTTTCTTTCATAAAATTAATTTGAGCTATATTCACCGAATATTGAAGGATATGACATAAATTCGACAGTTTTTTTTTTTTTTCAGACTAAAAATTGCTCTAAATTTAATATAACATTCTGACTTCACTATCTTATGGAAAACGCGGCAAATTTTAATATACTATTCATTTGTGTTCGAGACAATTCAGTTTTTCTTGCATAAAAATATGTTTCATTAATCATTTTCTATTCTGTAAGGCGAAATGATATTTAACTTATTATTCTAGAGGAAATATCGTGTGTTAATAAAATATTTCAAAATGCATGTAGCGTGATAACCGTACATAGAGTTGTTAACTACAATTAGCAAGTCAAACTCGAGGATCACGATGAAATATATGTGTGGCCAAACAATCATAACAGCATGTAACAAAAAAATTATTTAAAATAATATGGCTTTTTTTTAAATGTGTAATTATTCAATATTTTATAGATAACGAACCATAACAATTGTCACTGAATTAATGCTGAATCGACGCACCATTTCATCCTCCAATAGCAGAGATTGTTTCAGCAGACGATAATAAAACAACACCTATTGCATTGCTTTGTATGTCTGACATTAAATATTACACTTTTTCAGAGAACAAGAAAGATAAATTTTAGATTTTAATACTCTCTTTTTAATTTGTGTAGTTATTCTCTGTTTAGTGAAATAAAACTCAAAAGAAAACGATTTCCATTTTTTTTTTTTTTTTTTAATTATTATTTGTCAGTAAAGGATGACTTATCTCTTTTAGTCGCTTGCATATAGTACATATTTATCGAAATCAGGTGGTTGTAAAATAAAACGAAAAATTTTAGGCGAGCTTCGGTATTCGAACAAGATAAAAGGGAATTTGCTTAATATAAAAGAAAAATAACTGCTTGATGTGCAGTAATGTTACTAGCTTCGCAAAATTAAGTAACATGAAATATCACCATCAGCAGAATAATATGAATTTCAAGTAACAGTACTTCTTTTACTAAAAGGTAAATAAAAGATAAAAACTACCACTGTAACCACGTTACTTGTTAGAAATTAGCCCATGGTTGGATACGAGTTTGATATACCTTTGTGTTACCAACATATGGGATTTTACTGTTAGGACACTTTTTTTTTCCCTACATAGGAATGCCTTCTGTGTTTAGAACCTACTCCATTCTAAATTATGAGAGCGTTAATTGTAATTTGCTGCAGTTACTTTACTTTCTTTTTATCTTCTTGTTGACTGACATCATTGAATAATTCATCTAAATTTTATTTCGTATAATGTATTGCATTATAATAAGAAAGCGAAATTTTTCAACTCGTACTTTCACTTAAAAATACCTTATGAGTAACTTTGCAGTAAAGAGTCTACGAAATTTTAAACACTAATCACCATTTCTTCACCTAATCATGAAATTAATTTTTTTGGTGGAACAGTTTGTATAAATTTTAATATTAAGGAGTCACCTCTTTTTTTAATAAATTTAATAGAATAAAAATAATCAGGAATTTTTCATCTCCACTCAAAATAGGCTGGTAAATGTAATCAGCTTATCTGACATCAAATTCTTACAACTAAATCCAAGTTAAGAAAGTTCATAGATAAGCTCTATTCCCTCTCAACTAACTCGTGATAGCTGGATACAGCTAAGCACATGATAAGATAAAAGAAAAAGCAAAATAAGAATACATCAAGAAAAGATTTCAACTAAATCACAGCGAAAAGTATACTATAGTTTGCAACGATAAATAAAGCAATATAATTTTGCTTCACATTTTGATGTGATATTTTCATTTTAATATATTAAAATATAATTATATGAAATATTTTATCTAAATTATTTATATTTGATCTACATTGCTGCTTGAAATAGGAAGATAATTCAAAATCAAAGCGGTTGAAAAAATGGAAAATGTAGCTAAATCGTAGTACAAAAAGAGAGAACGCTTGTACAGTTTTTGTAAGACATTTGAAAGGTTCTTTCAAATAATATTCATGTTTATAAGCGTTAATATAAAATTCGAAAGCATTTCAAAAATAATCGCCACTTTCAGCCAAATACAGAATGAAATATTAAGCAACGCGATTGCAACTCCATGCACGAAGTGCAGATGAATAACATAATCAATGTGCAGATTTTTCATAATATAGCGATGTTTAATGTTGAGGAAGTGAATTATGGACTGAGTTTGTATGTTTATTATATCTATAATCAAATTGTTTTGGAAGATAGAAATATTTCTGATTTCTTTTGAAAGTGTCTATATGGTTCATACCAATATAAATATTTGAGATATATAATGATCGCGTCAATGTTTCGTTATATAAACTTTCAAGTAAATAGGGTGGGATGGAGTAACCTAAACGCAAAGTACGAGTAAAACTTTTTTTTAATTCATTTTCAGAAAAGAGCATCGATTGTAACTTGCATTTAACATTCCTACTACTTCGCATTTCAGAAAGATTTATAACTAAAGTTTTTCATTCTGAACCTGAATATGTTAAAATTTCTGTTTCTGTTTGTTTTTTAGAAGAAATAAGAATAGTCTTAGTGTCACATTGATGTATGTTAGTTATTGTTGTTTGATTAAATACAGTATTGTGACACCAAGCAGTAATTCTATGGCAAATGACAACCAGGGCATTGCCATTATTTTGTCAATAATAAATTTTAATGGTTCTCTTTATACTCTTAGATCTCTCCCTGTATCAAAACACAAAATTCAGTTAAATGAATTGCGATTCATCAAATATTACGACTGCACGTTATCAGCGTAAAGAATTCTGTAACAGTCTCGTGAAACAAATTAACGCGTCATCTGCATGTTTGTAATCAGGGAATTGGGAAAGCAAATGATAATACAATAAACCGAAGAAAATTCTTGAGAGTTCAAGTTGATGTATGCAGAAAATATTAAGTATAATCACTGCTTTTCTTTTCTGGGTCCGATGGGGTTTTTTTTTTTTTTTTTAATTTTATTTTGGAATTCACGCAATTCGAATCATCTCTCGTTCCAGACTCCATACATGCACATTATTTAAAATTCATTATATCTCCATGATCTGCTTTGAATTATTATTCGTCAAGAATAATAAAACAGCAGTGGCCTGTTAAAGTTATACCGCCTTAATGTGGATCTCCAGGTTACCTGGATCGGTAGGATGAATTTTTTAAATTTAAGAATGGATCTGTAATTTCCAAAAAAACTTATTCGTTTCGCGGTGGCTATCTTCAACGACAACGCTGGAAGTCAAAACGTCTTTGTAACCAATCCAACCAGGGATCAGTTTTTGGTCTTGTTGATAAGAGCTCAGCAAAAAGCCACCAATCAATTTTTCTTTGAACCGACACATCGAAGGTCCGAAGCGCCGCAGACGCTACATGGTAAACCAACAATCCTTCCTCTCCACTGGGCCGAAAAACATCTGACGCCGAAGTTTCAAGCACGTATTTTGAAAAATTATTTTCTTTTCTGAAATTTTGAATGATGTGCTATGAATCTATCAAAGGAAAGTAGATGGAAATTGGACTTTACAAATATTCTGAACAAAGTCAATAAAATCTGTATTACAGTTCTTATCACCAGTGGTTAATGGCATAGGATGTAGCATTATCTAAATGGAGAATGCAGTAAAACAACTTTAAGCACATTTCTATTATTCACAAAATAGACGTCTTTTTCACCAGTTTCTTGATTAGTTCCATAGGCGATTTTCGGGGAGATGTTTTATTTTACTTCATTACACCCATTCTGCGGTTGACCCGGATTTTATCTACCTCGGACCGCTATGGTCAGGGTAGATTGTATTGTACATTCCAAATGATGTTGTAGATACAATTCACTTAAAGTAATGTACTGGAATTCAAACCATAACACGCACAATTATCATTAATTTCATTTGCTTAAAATACTTATCATCGTTATTTTAATTTTCCGTATGAAGATTTTAATATAATATTGGTTTTATGTGAATTTGAAATGAAAACATAAAACATATAGGTATTTTCATTCAAATGAAAACTTTTTGAAATAAAAAAATGCATTTATTACGCAATACATAAAAAAAACAATACAATTATTTTAGTTCTGATATGAAATATAGTCACTCGTAATTGTCCATAATTATTTCAAGAATCATTAACAAAAAAAAAATTTCGCAAATGCATTCACTTAACTATATTTTAAGGAAAATTTAGAAAAATGCAAAAAAGTTCTATGCAAAGTTTTGCAAAGAACAGATTTAGCCATACAAAGACCTCTTTTTTTTAAATAAATATTATTAAATTACTCAATTAAATATAAGAATTAAAGAAAACGAAGAAATATTGAGAAATGGAAAACAATAAGCTATTACGATATTAAAATTAAAGGAAACGATAAAAAATTAAATTGAATGTATTTAAGCTAAATATAATTAAAATTGAAGCAAACGATAAAAACGTGATCTGGTACATAAAAAGTTATCCAACTAAAACAATAGCTCGTTGGGGGGCTAATAATTATTATAATGAATTATCCACATTTAAACGATATGAGCTACAAGGATTCTACATTTCTTACCTTACTACAAACAGCAAATTAATGTTAAGAGTTTACTAAATGCTTGGAAAAATGTCTAAATTCATTGATAATATACAAACTAAACAATGGTGGTAAGTCTAGAATAACGAACTATTTTATTTAGAAATAGTTTTAATAAATATTTTTGGATTCAACTTTTTATATTAAATTTGCTTTTAAATGGGAGTGTATTAAATATCTGATTAACATCTCAGTTTTGAAAAAAAAATCACCAATTATTCTCAAAAAAAAATTGTGGAAGTAAAGGAAAATTGACATCGAATCTTAATTAAATTTCAGTTTAGAATTTTATGTTGGTGTTCCTATAAAAAAAAATTTTATTTATTTTTTAAATGGTACTCAAATGCTGTAGTAGCATTAGTAACTTTGTATCCTCCCATAATTACACATTAAAATCATTTAATTTCAACAAATAATACAAGTTCTATGGAAAAGCCAAAATGAAGAGAAACAAATATAATTTAATTCATTACGAATTCTTCACAATGTTGTACTTATTATCCTACTGGCCCTTTAAATCTTGTTTAATGAAATGCAATAGAATCAAGCAAGAAAATTTTACATGTTAAGCTTATTTTCGTTTGTCATTTTATTCAATAAATGAACGCCGTAAAAATCTCCATGGAAATCGGGTAGTTATTATTCATTAAGGTGTAATACTTAATTAAATTTCTAAAAAAATATTCAGCATTTTTATTTGTGCCTTTTTAAATACTTGAAAATCTTTCTTAAATTAGCAGTAAAAAATAAGATTTATTTCAAACATTTTTGCAATCCAAATTCAGTTTTTGTAACGAAATATGAAGTATATTACAACTTCAAGCAGAATACACAACTTCAGCAGCAAGCCTCTAATTGCCCCTAAAGTTGTCACCACTTTCAGTTCGTAAGACAGTTATAACAATATATCAAAAATTATTTATATCTTCTAATAAATGAACGATTTTCGTGTAACAAATCAAAAAGTTAATTCATCAGTAAAAACAAAACATTTAACTAACTATTCAGCTGAGAGTTTAGAGAAAGAGAGAGATTTAGAGAGATTTTTTTTTTTTTTTTTTTCAACTGGGAGAATGTTTTTATTATTTTATTTTAAAATTATATTACGCATTATCTTACTATTTTCCTTCTGTTACATAAGCAAATGAAAATTCATTGTTACGTCATACCAGATTCAAAAAATATACAGTTGATTTATAATGTATTGTAACGTATACTTTTTACATAATGCAAAATTTTACTTAATATAACTGTTGTTTCTATACTTTTGATATGGATGTGTTTTACTCATTAATGAACAAATTCCAGAAGGAAAAAAAAGGACAGATGTATTGTTTCATAACTTTACTAAGAAACGGAAAATAAAGAAAAAGAAACTTACTCACTCCAGATCTCTTATAATATCGGCTGCACCCCATCTGGTTCGCAGTTCTTGCAGTTCGGGCGCCACGGCTTCAGCAAAATCTGGACGAACATGGCACATTACGCAAGAACAAACAACAAGAATAAATAAGAGAATGTGATTTTTGATAAATGCCATTTCAGTAAAAATCAGAGAAAAAATATTAATGAATCGTAAAAATGCAACGAGGAACAAGGAATACTTTGTCAATGCATCTAACTCATAAACGAACAGACACCCGCATGAAGAACACGAAAGGGGGAAAAAAGCGAAAAGAGGCTACGTGTGTGATGCCTTATCTCATTTCGCTGAGATGACTGAACGCTATACGAACAAGCATGATAAGCAGTTTTCGTCGAATAAGGAACAGCGTCTCTTTAGTAAACAGAAAACTGAAACAGATCTGAGCATACGCTTTCCACACCTGCACTGAAAAGAAAAAGAAGAAAAAAAAAAGAGTTTCTAATATTCGAAATATTTCGCAGATTCAGCTCAATTATCTCTGTTGCGTAAATTTAATATTTATTATCCATTACCCGGCGATTTAATTAGTTCTTTCTTGCCATTGTACCTGTTTTTCCTTTCTTGTTTTGACAGCGATTTGCTCAAACTTAGAGATAAAAAAAAAAATCGAATCTTTTTCACATCTTTTCTTCAAATCCAGCTTCCGAGTTTCATTCGAATAACTAAGCGCTGGCGTTTAATTCGGATATTATTTGTCAAAATTGGTTTTGCAACTAACCAATGTTCTTATGGATTCCTTAAAAGAATTTTTAATTATGAATAAATTGTACAATTTTTTATCTTCTAAGAAATTAATAATATTAACACATTTCAGAGCTTTTTTAAAAAAATTAAAAATTCCTGCACATAAATATATAGTTCTTTGTAATAGGCCAATTTTAAAGCTCTAAAGCTGAGCTTAGTCCTTTTTTAAATAAGTTCTGAAAATAGGACTAAAATCACAGAGCAAAAATAATACTCGTAACCTTAAATTATTCAATGCAATAAATTAAGCAGTTACGAAAATTTTAAAATACTAAATAAATAAATTCATTAATTTACTTATAAAAGGCCTTTAATTATTCAGTTAAAATGTTCTCTTATAGGACTTAGTGAACAGTGTGCTTTAATGAAAGCAAAAAAGGGGGAAAGAAAAAAGAAACGAAACATGTATGACGATATTATTAGATACAAATCCTATTCATACAGACTTCTGATTAATGAGAGGGACATTTACTTGTTTTGAGTTTTGAAGGGAAAAAATCAATTTTACTTACTGAGAATAAATAATTCAAAATGTTTTATTTTTAAAGAAAAAAAACTGAGCTACAAATACACATTGAACGATAGTAAATTTTAAATATCGTATTCTAAAAATTAAAAAACTGTGTCTGAAAGATTGGACTTGAAAAATAAGATCAAATCTAATGAAATTCAAATTATTATAAGATCGTCCAATGAGGTAATTCAGTTATTAATTTCTCTAAATTTAAAATAAATATTTTTTGGAAAGTACTAGGAAAATTTTCAGGGGAAAAAAAGATTTTATCCTTAAACATTCCCTTTTTTATGTTACAGAAAAATAGGACTTAATTATCATTCCTGCTGAAGTACTATTGAGGCCTGAAAAATAGTTTTACAGTCAAGGGGGGAAATATACCAAGGAGTAACGGTGAATAGTAAAGGTGATCTTGGCGGCACACTCGTGACAAAAGTGGTCGCCAAATGTTCCTAAGTCACCGAGTTCCACAACTAAACTAATGCCTAGAGGCAAATCCAATTAGTTTCATTTAGTTAGTGTGTATAAATATCCATGCGATTTTGCGATGATATATTTTGAATTGCAATGCTTGTGCGAACTTTGAATAGCTATCGTGTATTCATAACATATATGAGGGTTTTAACTGCTACCTGTTCGAAGGAAACATTCTTTATTAACTAGGGAGTTTCTTAATAAAATTTCGATTGCTATAAAGAAAGAACCTGCTTATAAATTGCATCGACCTTCCCTAAATTTGGAAGCCAATAAACCATGTAAAAATACTTTCACAAATGAAAATATCTCTCAAAATAATTATGTCTCAAAATATTATTATTATTCCGGACTTTGATATACATTTCGTGGTATCTACATGGTGCTTCAATTCATAAAACTATCTTTAAAAGATCTATGCATTACACATCTCTGTTTCAAGTATGTTAGCATTTTTTTTCATTGCCTTTTACATTCATTTATTGTAAGCATACACATTTCTTTTTCTATTACTTACATCTTACTTTCACTTCTGATTTATAAACTTTCTTTTCACTTTCTTTTTCTACTTCATTAGTTAATAATTTAATCAATTCACTTTTACTTATTACTCAACTTTTTGCTTTACTTTGACTCCTAATAACCTTTTTTTTTTTTTTTTTTTTTTTTTTTTTGTCTTTAAAATTCATACGAATAAAGGAACGCTGTTAGCAATAGTTCCGACCTACCATTCATTGTGAATATGTGAATAGACCTCTTGTTAGAATATAATGTTATAGAAATGTTATACTAGGGAATGTTCGTTGTGCTGCGAGAGAGTGTGGTCGCTAGATGAGTGACTGGAGTGGTTGTTAATGTGTTGAGAAATGAAAATGTAAAAAGAGACGTATGGACTTTATTTTGAATACGAAATAAACAAACGGTCCGTCGAGATGTGGGTGTGAACATTTGGTCCGTCGAGCCGGAGCGGATTGTGCGACTGTGAATAAGTGTTTTTGTGAGAATTTTGACCTTCGATTTAATAATGACGGTAAAAGTCACGGCAGATATAGTGGCTGCAAAACTGATCTTCATAGCGTCTAGTGCCTAGCCCATTCTCTCTCAAAATAATAGTGTGCGTAAGTGATTATGTATACTTACTATTATGTCTTTGTCCAGCTTTAAAAAAAAGGATGAATTAAAGCGTGTCTGTTCTGAACTAAATATTCAGTTCTCATCTTCCGTTAAAGTAGTTGAACTTTTAAGTTTAATTGAGATTAGTGATGTTTATGAAGAAAAAATTGAGATTGTAAGAAATATAATTCTAGAGATTTCGGGGAAAAAGTGTAAAAAATCAGAACAAGCTGAAAACGAAAGGCATTCTATGGAACAAAAATTAGAAATTGAGAAACTTTCACTTTTAAGAATCGAAAAGGAAATTGAGATTTTAAAGCTCATTTCTACATATCGTGAGAATAAATTGCTTTTTGATGATGAGTCGAGTTTTAATTTAGAGAATTTTATTAATAGTATAAAAATATTGACTATTTCTGTTCCTAAGAATGTTTAATGTTTTAATCTCTTTTTCAATTCGCTCGAGAAAGCATTCAAAACAAAGAGAGATAGTGATAAATATAAAGTGGATATTCTACTAAATATTTTGGAAGATAGAATCGGTAATTTAATGGTTTATGTAAGAGAAGAAGTGTTGAATGATTATGAAAAATATCAAATCTATTGTGTTAAAGTAATTTCAACAAACTCCTATAGAGTGTTTAAAACAGTTTAAAAGTGCAGTAAAATTGCCAATGGAAAATTAAATGTAATTTTCATCAAGAGTTAGTTCTATTTTTGAATATTACATTCAACTTCGAAAAATGAAAGATTTTTCTAAGTTGTGTGAGTTGATGATTTCCGATCAAATATTTAGTTCTCTTCCTAGGGATTTAAAAACTCATATAAATAATAAACAAGGAGACGACGTTTTTATACCACAGGAGCTAGGAAGAGAGTGTGGTTTATTTTTAGCTTCTAAAACTGAAAGCAAAACAGAGTGTAGTTCTTTGTCTCGCTCAGTGGTTAATAATGATCAGAGGACATTTTGAAAGAGTAATTTTGAGAATCGAAATAATAAAAATATTTCTAAAGTGTTTTTATCGAATGGTAATTTAAAATGTATTTTGTGCCATAACAACCATTCAATATTTAAGTGTCAAGATTTCCAAAAATTGTTAATCAGCGATAGAGTAGGATTTGTGAAAGCTCAAAATTTATGTTTTTAATGCCTCTCACCAGGTTGTAAGGTTAAAAAGTGTTCTGTTGCAAAAATGCTTTTGCAAAAAACAAAAACAAAAAAAACAAACACTTAATCAGTTGCTTCATTTTCCCAGAGAATCTGATCAGTTTAGTGAGAGTTATAAAAAAGCAACAAGTGCAATAATAAATAAAGGAGAGGATTCGATATCTAATCTAAATCCGGAAAGTACTATTTTTTATCCAACTTCTAGTGTAACCAATGAAAATGTACAGTCGTCATGTTCTGCTACTAGTTCGGTTCAAAATAAACTAATGAGTACTGTATTGTTGAGTACAGCTGTGTTTTCATTCGTGACAAATATGGGAATTAGCAATCCGTTAGAGAATTAATTACTTGATGCAGGTAGTCAGTCAGATATTGTGACTAAATAGTGTGCAAATAGATAAGGGTTTAAAACCAAAAAAAAATTAATGTAACAATATCACGTTTAGATAATACTTCAATTATTGTTACCAAGTCTGTTAAGGCTGAAACTTCAAATACTGATATGAGTTTTAATCAAGAATTTGAATTTCTTGTAGTAGATAAAATTACTGAGCTAACCCCAGTTAAATAATTAAGCGTTGAGGAACGAATTCCTTCATATATAAATTTGGCTGATATGTTTATAGTTCCCCCAAAAATTGATTGTCTTCTAGGTTAAAAATGGTTTTATCATCTTTTAAAGTCAGAAAAGAATATATTTGTCAAATTCAGAGTTAATTTTTCAAAATAGTGTTTTTGGATTTTCGGCAAGGGATGACCATTTTGGATTTAGATAACCAAAAAATTCATTGTGGCTTAATAATTGATGATGATTTAAACATTAACACGAGGAAAATTTGGGAATTAGAAGCTGTTGAGTTAGAGACTCCTTAATCTCATGAGGCAAAAACTGCTGAGTAACATTTAGTTCAAACTCATTTTAGAGAACTTAGTGAAAAATAAGTAGTTACAATCGCACTTAAAGAAGAACCCAATTGTTTAGGTGAATCTAGAAGTATAGCATCAAAAAGATTAAATTCCCTTTGGTCAAAACTATTCCGTGATCAGAATTCTTTAAATTTATATAATGACTTTATTAATGAATACGCGAAATTAGGACACATGAGAGATGTGACGCATGATGCAGAAGTATCGTATTATATGCCACATTATGGCGTTTACAGACCTGAGAAGACGACAACGATGCTTCGCGTTGTTTTCAACGCCTCGAGGGAAACAACATATGGAACTTCATTTAATAGCTTACAGATTAATGGAGGAATGGTCCAAGGCTACCTGATATCAATCATGATGCGATTTCGCAAACATCCATATGCCTATATTACGGACATTTAAAAAATGCACAGAATAATAAACATTCATCTCAGTCAGCGAAATCTACAACGTATAGTGTGAAAGGACAGTGAGTTAAGTCAAGTGAAAACTTTCGAACTTTCAACTATTACTTACAGCACTGTGAGTGCCCAATTTTTAGCAACACGAACGCTACTTAAAATTGCTAAAGATGAGGGACACAATTTTCCCCTTGCGGCATCAATTGTCAAAGAGGACTTTTACGTTGACGACGTGCTATCAGGTGCATAGACTTTACCTGAATGTAAAAATATCTTTACAGAAATGCAGCAGCAGTCCATTTCAATGCTAAATCGATCTCACTTGGGACCTACTGGTGATTGCTTTTTCTATAAGGTGTCCATTACATCATATGGTGTTCATACTAAAAGAACAGTTATTTCCACAATTGCTAAGTTATTTGACCCTTTTGGACTTCTTGGACCAGTGATATCTTGGCTAAGATATTTTTACAAACATTATGGCTTTTGAATCCACAAAGGGATTATCAACTCCCTCCTGAATTTTATAGTGTGTGGGACAACTTTTCTAAAGAACTAGAGTTTATCAGTAATGTAAAGGTGAATCGATGCATTCTTACCTTTCCTGATGTTGAAGTGATAAAACTTAATGGTTTCTGAGACGTTTCAGAAGCTGTCTTTGGAGCAGTTGCTTGCTGTAAGTCTCAAACATCTGGAGATGCTGACATCAAGATTGTTGCCAGTAAAACAAGAGTGGCTCCTCTGAAGAAGATTACAATGCCTAGACTGGAGCTCTGTGCTACTGTGCTGCTTGTCAAGCTGATGCAACTTATCCAGATGGCTCTTCGATTGGAGGTTTCTAAAACATATTACTGGAGTGACTAATGGTGTTGTCATGGATAAAGAAATTACCATTCCAGTTAAAAACCTTCGTGGTAAACAGCGTAGCCACAATCCAAGATCTTTCGCGTGAAAAGCAATGGAGTCATGTTTCATCAGTGGACAATCCGGCTGATCTTATTACTCGAGGTATGAATCTATTAAAAATTCTCGATAGTCACTTGTGGTGGGAAGGCCCTGCCTTTTTAACAAACAGTGAATATCCCCGAAGAGAAATTCCTGATAATATAATAAAGGACGACTTACAATATGAACTCAAAAAAGTGAATTGTGAAAAGAGCTCTTCATTTTCTGTATTTAATAATTCAATTTTTATTGATATCCTCAACTGTAGTAACGAGCATTTAAAAATATTACATATTTTGAGTTTATTCGAGGGTTTGTGCATAATTGTAAATCTGGTGATGAGAAACGTTCTTGATATCTGACTGGAACAGAAATTGAAGAAGCTAAGCATATATTGGTAAAATTTGTTCAAACAAGAGAATTTTCTAAGGAGTTTAATGCTCTAAAAGTTACAGCTGAAGTAAATTCTGACAGCCAGGTAAAGAATTTATATCCTTTCATTGATTCTGCTGGTATTAAAAGAGTTGGTGGTCGATTAACATACAGTAATTTGTCATTGGTTTCCAATAGTTAGAAAGTTTCTAATATTGCTTCCTAAGACCCCTAAATTGTCTAATTTATTTGTAAACTATTTTCATGTAAAACTTTTGCATGCTGTGCCACAACAGTTGTTATATCAAGTTCGGCAGAAATTTTGGGTTATGCAAAGTAGACTATTGTGTAGAAAAATTGTGAATTCGTGTGTTGTTCGCCTTAAAGCTAACCCAAGATCTCATACTCAGTTAATGGGAAATGTTCCTATAAATAGAGTAAGTAAAAATTATCCATTTAATATCAGTGGGGTAGACTTTTGAAGCCCATTTTTTGTAAAGTGTAAATATTAGCGCAAACATACTTTGAACAAAATTTATATATGCAAATTCGTTTGTTTTGTTACGAAAGCAATACATCTTGAAATTGTAAGTGATTTTACTACAGATGATCTTATTGCTACGATGATGCGATTTGTTGCCAGAAGAAGTAAAGCGACTAGAATTTATTCGGGTAACGGAAAAAACTTTGTTGGAGCAAATAAAGAGTGAAGGAGATTTATAAAGTTAATTAAAGAACAAGATGAGCAATTTTCAAATTTTCTAACTAGTGAAGGAGTGTGTTGGTACTCCCATTTCTCCATGTGAGCCTCATTTCGGTGGGCTTTGGGAGGCTGGAGTAAAATCTTTTAAATTTCACTTAAAAAGAGTTGTTAAAAATTTAAAATTATCGTATGAGGAGTTCTTAATTGTTATCATTCAAACTGAGGGAATATTCAATTCTAGACCTCTTGTTCCTTTGTCGGACGACACAAATGAAGTGAAAATTCTTAATATTGCTCATTTCCTTATTGGTAGACAGCTTACTTCAATTGTTGAGTCTGACTTAACAAATTTAAAGGAAAATAGGCTTAAATTATGGCAAAAAATCGCAAAGTATGCCCTGTTAATTTGGAGGAAATGGAACCTTGACTATTTGAACAACAGGCAGCAAAGAACTAAGAGGAAATTAAAAAGAATGAGATTAAAATAGGAAATATAGTTGTTCTTAAGGAATACTATTTGCCTCCTTGCCAATGGCTCTAGGTAAAATAATTGATATCTTACGTGGAAGAGATTATAGGGTTATAATGGTAATAGTCAAGACTTCATTTGCGGATTTAAACACACAATTACAAAAATTTGCTTATTATCTAGTAATTAGTAGTATTTGAATTTTTTTTGTGCTTTAATATTTTCATTTGTGTATTATTAATGTGGCACCTTTCAGTGTATTGAGCTGTGAAATTTGAATATTTAGTGTATGTGTATCAACAATTTATCAAGACGGGCAGTATGTCCCGACCAGCCATTCCTTATGAATAACCCTCTTGAGGTGAAATGTAGTACGAGGGAGTAGATGTATGTATTCTAGAGAGTGCGGTCCTTAGATAAGTGACTGGAGAGGTTGTTGATGATTTGAGAAATAAACATGTAAAAAGAGACATGTGGACTTTATTTTGAATGTGAAATAAACTAACGGTTCGTCGAGATGTGAGTGTATGAACAACAATAACAATTAACTTTTACTTTAACATTCTTTTATGGCATTACGTCAGTGAGTACCACAATTTACTTTTAACGTGTGCATCACCTGCGATGAATTACAAAGATTTTTCTCCCTCTCAAGAGTGTCTCTCTCGTTTGGGTGTTGTATAAGCGAACATCGTACACACTCGACCCTTGCAAAGCTCCCTATACAATATGTGAGCAACAACAAATTAAAGTAGTAGAAATCAAACATATGTGTGGGCAATAGCATTACATCTCTTAATTTTTCAAAACTGAATGCAGACGATAATTATAGAACATCGTGAGCATTTAAATTTGAAGAATATAAAATATCGTCAGCGCTTAAAATTGTATGTTTTTTCTCATTTTTAGCATCCCAAGGAACTATTGTTTTAGTCAATGACAAAATAGTCTCTCGAGAACTTTTCAAAATAAAGTGTTTTCTGAATATCTTTTCTGCCTAATCCCTTATAAATCAGAATGTATTCCGACTTTTCGGAATGAATTCTGATGACTTGTTATTTTTCGTGAGTTTTTACATATCACGTTGTGACGGGTCTATCAGCAACCTTGTCACTGATAGTCCTCTTGGGTAATTAGCACTTATTTGTATCAGAGGACTTCCTCCGAAGAAGAGAACGGAGATATGCGAATTAAGACTATTATGTGTATATATAGTGTAAGCTTTCAAGAGAGAGCAAGCGTAGCGGGTAGCTGAGCCAAAAGGGGGAATAGATAGTATAGATTTTTAGTTTGATTGTTCTGTAGATTTATAGCTGAGCTGTCAATAAAGTAAATGTTTTAGAGATGTCTTCTGTTCCTTCCCATCATTCCCTACCGTTCGACAATAGGTCATTATAACGTACACAAATCATACAATGTATTTTGAATTCTGATCTTAAAATAAAACCAGGTTTTTCCATTAAAAAAGGAGAAAGAAATCTCGGTCGCCGACTGATACGGACGTGTAATTCTTCTTCTCCATCAGATATCGATTCAGCCTTCTAGTATGATGATTTTCATCTGATTTAAACTTTTGTAACTTCTTGGGGAGACGATAGTGATAACCCGTACTGACTTTTGAGCAAAAAAAAAGTTAACTCAAACTGGAAAACATATTAGGAATATAACTTATTTTTCAACAACTTCGAATTAAACCAGTCTTTGGTTGTGATTTGACCCCAATTGACGGCGCCCAGGATACCCCGCCCATGGACACGGACAACGACGATGCCTCCATCCCATCTCTGGTGCAGTTAAAATCGAAGTAGAATCCGCCAAGTTCTCATGTGACATATTCAAAATATGCATTTTTCTAGACGAAAAACAAAATCAATTAGATAATATTAATTCAATAGTGCCCATGGTAAAAGTGAACTCTTTGAACAGTTAAGTAACTTACTCGAAGAAGAAAGATGTAAATTCCATGCGCTTAAAACCAACGAAATTGAATCAGAAGTTTCCTTCTTTAAAGAAGTCTCCCACGCATGGGGAATGAATACGGAAAATAAAAACGAATTCAATGAAGTCAAAAAATCTAAAAAAAAGTCCTCTCCCATTAAAAGTCAACAATCTAAGAGACAAAAAACTGAAGGAACAACCGAACTCAAAAACAAATTTCGAGCTCTCTCTTCATCAAACGAGGAAATGCAAACAACCCACCATCGGCTTGCATTCAACCTTCTTACTCAAATCAACATTCAACCTCCACTCCCGGAAAAATTCAAAATCAATCACAAATGGATCAAACCAAGAAATTAAAGATTTCCGATCACTGTTGATAACCCTTCAAACACTACGAACCTACTTAAAGAACTCCAAAACCTCACAAAAATTAAGCTCGGTGCAAAACTAACCAGATCCAGCCAAAAAAAATCTTCCCTCCCACTACAACAGCCTACCACACGATCAAACGATTCATCTATCAGAATAATTTACAGGGATTTTCCTACCAACTTCTCAACGAGAAATTTTTAAGAGTAGTCGTCAGAGGAATACCTGCTGATATGCCTCCATTCGAAATCACAAACGACCTCAAAAATTTCAGCATCCACGCTCAAAAATACTTTAATATGAGGAACAAAAAAACAGGAAAACTCATGCCTTTATTTTTATTGGCTCTTCCCAAAATAGACAATAATGAGTAAATTTATAACGTAGAGGAAATCTGCTACATCAAAATTACAGTGGAACCAATGCGCAAGAAACTTGGCCCAACCCAGTGCTTCAGATGCCAGGGTTTCTACCACAATTCCAAATTCTGTACTAGGCGTTCTCTCTGTGTTAAATGGGGAGAAGCCCATCAAACTCAAAATTGCATAAAAGCAATCGAAACTCAAGCTAAATGCCGTCTCTGCGGATAAGATGATCCAACCAATTTCATCGACTGCTCTTGAAACCCTCTAAGTAAACCACCCACTCCTCCTAAAGCTAATGCATGGAAGGAAAGAAAAAAGAAAATACAAGAGCTTAAAAATAAAAGAAACAACAAATCCAGAAAACTAATATCCAGCAAAACCTGCGGAAAGACTTTCCCCCACTCCCAGATTACGTTACTCCCGTATTCTCTCATGAAACCCCGGCTGAAGTCCAACTACCAAATCATCTCGCAAAAGGAACCTTCCTCCTATGTAATAGATACTCTAGAAAACCTTCGTACTCCCCAGGTTGAAGAAATCTTTGAGAGCTCCTTGACCAAGTTATTGCAATTGTTACCGCTAACTTATCCAAATACCAAAAAATGTGAGCTCTTCTCAAAATAGCAGATGAAGACCTCGGAATTTAAAATTTAATAAAAAAAAATATTCAAAGCACCCCTCAAAACAGTTACTTGGAACTCTAATCGTATCCTCAGTGATTTTCCAGAATTTCAACAATTTATTATTGACGATAGCCCAGATATCATCGTCATTCAAGATACCTTTCTACAATCTGCAAATTTTCTAAACTTTGCGAACTATACCATCTATCGCACCGACCGAACTTCACATAGAGGAGGAGGTACTGCAATTATCGTCAAAAATGCAATAACACATCACTGCCTGAGTATCCACACCACAACATTGGAGACAACCATTATCAATCTGGAAAAGGATACTCCCGTTACCATATGCTCGGCCTACAGATCCCCAGAAAAAAAACAAATTTATTCACGACCTCATCAATTTTTTTAGAAATAGACAACATTGTTTTATTATTGGCGACCTTAATACTCGACATCAATCCTGGAGCCCCACTTCCCGAAATAACCCAGCAAGAAACATCCTTCTCCGTTTCAGTCAAAATTATGGTATAAACGTTATTACACCCAATAAACCCACCTATTTTCCTGTTAATCTGCACTACCAACCATCAACAATAGACCTTGGCCTAGCAAAAGAAATTCAAAATATTTCAGTCTCAACTTCCGAAGATCTCACCAGTGATCACAATCCGGTCTGCTTTCTCGTGGGCTTAGATAACATTACCCTACAACTCCAAAACTAAATTTTCCAAACTAATTGCTTCCTCAACGAGCAAAAGGTTTTTGACAGAATGCAGCATGACGGCCTCATATATAAATTAATTCAACTCCAGTTTCCTACCTATCTCATTAATATTATTAAAGATTTCCTCTCCGATAGAACCTTCCAAATCCTTTACAACACAAAAAAAAAAAAAAAAAATCAAAAATAAGAAAATTCCAAACTGGAACTCCACAAGGAAGTATTTTGAGTCCAGAATTATTCAGTTTATTCACTTCTAATGTTCCTCAGAACGAAAATATCGAAATATTTATATTCGCCGATGATACCACCATCATTTTTTAAGGAAGCTATTCCATTAAAGTTCACAAACGCATCCAAATTTACCTCCTCATCCTCCAATTCTGGTTTATAAAAAAGAGAATTGCTATTGACACAGACACATGTCAAGCAATAATCTTTAAAAAAGGAAATTTTAGAAACAAACTCGAAAAATTTCGTATTTTCAACAAAAGAATCGACTGGTACTATCAAGTTAAATATCTCGCGTCCTCATTGATAAAAAAAAAACTCTCCTACAGTCCGCACATTCATTCAATCAAGAAAAAAACCCAAATCCGATTTTTCCAGCTCAAAGAACGCCTGAGTCGAAGATCCAAACTTTCGCTAAAAAACAAGCTTTCAAAAAAAAAAATCTACATGCTTCCAGTCATTACTTATGCAAGCCAAATTTTTGGAACTTCCGCAAAAACAAATCTTAATAAATAAAATATTACGCAAAATAAAATATTACTCTATACTGCAGATGCACCTATTTTAGTCAAAAGAACTCATCTTCACAAAAAACTTCAAATATAACCCATCCCCATCCAAATCGCAAATTTAGCATTTTCATTTCGCAACGACATTTCAAACCACCACAATGCAACTATCAATAGCCAAGCTCAATTTCAAACTCATACCGGAAAACATAAATATTCTTTTAATGCATCCAAGTTAAAACCGAAGTTTTGAAGCGACTCACTCCTTAATTATCTTTCGTTTAAAATTGGAATCTCCACAGTCATACACGCGGAATTCTACAGTCTTAACTTCTCATCCATTGATTTCCTCCAATTAGAGCCCGATGATCAACCAATCAAGAAGCAGGCTTCACCCGCTCAACTATCAAACTCCTGGACCAGGGGTCAACAACCTATTGAACCGGAAGAGCCAAAAGTTACAATTTACAAAATTTCCTCGTTTTTAAAGAGCCACTAAAACTTTTTGATTTAATATTACAGTATTTGCTTACATATATTTGATTTTTGATTTTGAGCAGCATTTGCTATATCTTCTCCACGAGTTTGCCCCGAGAGTGATAGCAATCCTGGGAATTCTTTTTTTTTTTTTTTTTTTTTTTTTTTGGATCTTGGGACGACATATACCAGCTGGCGAAAAGGGTAACTTCTGTCTTGTCTTTTACGTCTCAAGACTCACCTATAGCAAGTGATAGAGAAGAAGCCAGTTGAATGTCTTCCACTTGCATATGTGTTATATTTGAAGACATTTTAGCAATTCTATCTTGTACTGCTTTAGTAGATAAAGACAAATCTTTAATTTCTTTTCATGATTTCTGCTTTGTTTTTAAAATCACGAAACAGTTCTTCAGATGCAAGAATAAAACAATCTTTGATCTAATCACCATCTGTGAATAGTTTTCCTCTTTTTGCAATTTCTAATAATACTGCAAAGCTTGCTAGATTTACATCATTGGAAGATTGTGCCCAGTTAGTTAGTATAGAACTTGACTGTTTTTTTTTAAGCTCTTCAACAGGTTTTTTTTTTTTTTTTCCATGCGTCACCGGGTGGATATTTTCCAGCAAACTGGGTATGTTTTGTAGTGAAATGTCTCTCGAAATTTGACTTCTTATCATGTGCGTGTTTTTCGTGGCAAATGAGACAAATCGGAAGGCCATCTGTGCTGCATATGAATGCAAATGACTCCATCCAATCCTGATTGGATTCTCGGTTTTTTTCTTCAGTACTCTTTTTTTTAACCAATGCCATGCTAGCAACGGAGCTGAAAAAAATGATTTTCAAAATTTTACTTAGCCATCTAAAACGACAAACAATTTATTTACCAATATTACTTCGTTGGCATGATTCTCAGATATGTAATCCAATTCTGTTACTGATTTTATTGTACTATACGCATACATATCTTTGAGAAGATAATTCGCTTCTAAATCGTATTCTTCTTGGAACAAATAGCGAATAGAGACTCAAAAACAGCAAGCGATTAAATTTACACGCAGGCAATGTAACGTCGACCGCACTATCTGAGGATGACTGACTGACAACAAGCTCTCGACGGTGGCCGATTGGGTGAGATGGAAATGGAATGCAATTAGCTGAAAGATAAACATGGTCACGGAGTCTCATCTCTAAGAGCAAAACTATGGACAAGTTCTACTTTGAAAACAATAACAATGAGCCAAAGTCGCGATCAAACTTTCCCGACCACCTGTCGATTGTTGATCAGTGGGAAAGCAACGAAATTTAACTAAGTTTTTTACATTTTTTACTCAAATTTTTGAAACATTTTTTAACTCTATTGAAAAAAGGTGTTATATAGATTTCAGATATGAGGACTTTTACAATTTTTATTTATTCCATTACGGTCATGTTAAGCGCAGCGATTTGTAATTAACGATTATGAAAATAGAAGCTATTGAGAAATTAGGTACTTAAAAATATTTTTTCCTATTTTTTGAGGGTTTCGATAGTTAATTATTAATTTTTGCGTATGGAACTGAAAAGCCGCAGCTTTACATCAAAAGAGCCGCAGGTTGCCGACCCCTGTCCTAGACGATGTCTCCCTGCCCCAACTCCGAGGACTGAAACCTCCCTTCCTCACTCCTCGTCTGTACGAGAACTCTAATGTCGCCTTCGGTGATATTTTTTTGTTTCTTTTCATGTAAAATTACTCATACCGAGAAATCACAGATTTCTGTAGACTCGTAATAAATATATTGCCAAGTTTTATTGAAAAAAGGCTTCATAGATTTTTCTATATTTTTCACTGACGATTTTCGTTTAGACTTAATACTTGTTTATTCATTTTGCTTTTCTGGAGCCTCTTTTAATGATTCATTTTTTTATTCAAATTTTTTAAAGAATTAAAATTTTAATTATTTTTAAAATTTCATCTTTTCTGAAAAATTATCCGTAAAAAACGAAAAACTAAAATACTGAAACTATTTTTTGTGTTTACATCTTTAATGATAAATTTTTTGGAGACTCGCTGGCGCTGAGGTAGTGAGGTTGTTCGTTCCGGTTGAAGTTGGCTCTAGCTCCGTTTTCAGGGAGTTTTTGTCTTTTACGGTTGGTGTATAAACCATCTTATTTTTTGCTGAACATAGTGTTTTTTCTTATTCTTTTTCAATTGGACTTTGGTAAGTTAACCAAATCTTTTTTATTTCTTCAACTTTGACGGAGACTCAAGCTGAGTCATTCCATATTTAAAATTATGGATATTGATGAACGAGGAGAAGTAACAAATAGAAACAAGACGGATGCAAGAGAGAATAAATATTTTAAAAACCTTAAAAGTGACAAGGAACTTGTATTAAGACTTCGAGACAGGAAATATTCTAACATTTCAATAATTCTAGAAAATAAACTACAAGATTCTACCATACCCAAAACAAACCCGCATCTTTTACACGCTGAATTAAAAAGTAAAATCTCAAGACATGCTAATATTAATAACATGTCATTCACACGAAGTGGAAAAATAAAATTTAACACCACAGACCCTGTTTGCGCAACCCAGATTCTTGGAATGGAGAAACTCATGAAAATATCGGTTAAAGCCAGCCTTGTATGGGAAGGATTCACATCCCGTTTTCTTCTCCACCAAATTCCGACAGACATACCTATAGAAGATTTGGCATCTGAAATACAACTGAGAAATTGTTGAAATGCGACGTTTTATTAAATCCGGCAGTAATCAAGAAGTTTCACCCACTTTAATTACTATTCTTGGTACAAGTCTACCAGACAGTATTAAACTTTGGTTCATTAATCACCGCATTCAAAATTTCGTAGATAAACCCCGTCAATGCAATAAATGCTTAAGTTTTTTTCATCCCTCCAGATTTTGCAACAAACCTGCTATCTGTATTAATTGTGGACTATCCCATACGGGTCAGTGTACCAATGCTACAAACTGTACTAATTGTAAACAGGATCACCCGGCAATTCACCACTCTGCCCCTTCTACATTAAAGAAAAACAGATATTAGAATTAAAATCTACTCAACATCTACCTATGGGTGAAGCGAGACGAAAATACCATGAGACTCATTCTGAAAATTATTCATCTGCATTGAAAATTACAGTACCGAATAAGATACAAGAACTTGAAAAAAAATTAGAAAATATGGTAGAAAATTTTCAAACAGCCCTCGAGAAACAGACAGTATCTTTATTAGAAACCATCCAAAAAATGATGGAAACTATGTTTTCACAGCTCTGCAGTATTATGGAAATACAAAAAGAGTCTGTATCTCTATCCAGGGGAAAAAAATCCGGATCAGCGGTACAAAAATTTTATGCTTCTGTTCCGGATGCATCCCTTCATAAAGAAGATGCATCAAATAACATAGAAATGGGATAGCTAGTTCATAATCTTTAATCTTAATTAATTTTTTTCGGAGGGTAAATAACTCCGGTAAAAAAAAAAAATTTCTCTATCCTCAAGGGGAGGTTTACATTTTTTTCATTACAACTAACTTTTCCTTACTTTTTATGCTTTTTCTACAATGGAACTGTTGAAGTATACAGAACAAATCCATTTAGTTCAGCATCCCTCCCTTTTCTCGAACAGATATTTGAATTTTTCAAAAAACTTTTCTAAAACCGGATAATAGATTGCATATTCCAGGAAAGACTATTTTCCGACAAGATCGACTTGACAGACCAGGAGGAGGATTGCTCATGGCAGTTCCAATGAATCTTTCTGCTCGTCATATCCCTATTCCATTTCCTCAATCATCTGACATCGAAAGTTCAATTGTCCATGCCACTATAAATAATTTCTCTTTCTATATCATTAATTTATATGCATCTCGAGGACTTAATATTATCTTAATAAAATCCTATTTAGAATCTTTAACCGATCCAATCTTCATTTTTGGTGATTTTAACCTTCATCATCCAATGTGGAGATCTAGTCCCACATCGAATTACAGCAACGATTTTGTGGAATGGCTAACCAACTCCAACTTTATTCTTCTTAATACCAAAGCTCCGACTCACAGAAGTACAGTAGGTGCTGCTGCACTCATTGATCTTACCCTTTGCTCTGCCAACCTTTTTGGCAGAGCAAAGGGTATTTGGATGCACCAATACTTATGTTTTAGACAGCTCCTTCAACAGTAACCATTGCCCTATCATCACAGAATATAATCTTCATAGCCCTCTTCAGCGGAATGTAAAAAAAGTAAATTGGCAATTAGTGATGAAATAAATTGAATCTACTTTATACAATATAGAGGAAAACAATATCAATCTCTCGGATACTGTTGCTAATATAATTTCAAATAATACTCGGAAAATTAAAGTTTCCAATAAATATTTCCCACCTTGGTGGAACTGGGCATGCAACAATTTTTACAAACTCAAAAAGTATTTCAGAAGAAAGGCCATACATAATATTTCTCCTCATCAATGGATTCAATACAAAAAATATTCCAGCAAACTCAGATTTCATATTAAAAAAGCCAAGAAAATGTACTGGGATAAAATATGTAACAATGTTAGTAATCCAAGAATCTTTTTTAATGTATTGAAAAAATTATCTACTCAAGTGAATCCTGAATCAACTACAAATATTCTTCAAGTTCACAACAGATTTATCACTCACCCACAAATTCAATCCAACAATATTCTCCACGAACCAATTCCTTTAGATTTTCTCACTAAAGATAATCTTCTTAATAAACCGTTACATATCTTTGAACTAAGTAGAGCTATAAAAATTTCCAGAATTACTACCTCAGGCGCAGACCAGATCCCTGCTACTGCACTAAAAGGATTAAATCAGAGAGAAAAAACTATTGTTCTCAAATATTTTCAACAATTATTTGATAACTCAAAAGTCCCACAATCATGGAAACATGCCATCATCCTTCCTATTCCCAAACCATAAAAAGATAAAACTAAAATATCATCTTACAGTCCCATTGCTTTAGCTTCGGTTTTCTCGAAAACGTTTGGAAGAATTTTATCCGGTCGCATTACTCATTATATGACAATTAATCAAAAGCTTAATCCTCAACATTATGGTTTTGTTCCTTTTAAGGACAGTAGAACTGCGACTTACCTTATTCATAAGGCAATAGTTGAGGCTAAATTAGGAAAGAAATATTTCGTGGGAATTAGCCTTGATATAAAAAGTGCTTATGATCCTGTATATATAGATGGCCTCCTTTACAAATGTCTACAAATAGGTATAACGGGAAAAATAGCTTTTGGATTCATGAATTTCTCTCGAATAGATCTTTTCAAATTCGATGGAGGAACGTTCTCTCAATAGAAAAAATTCTTTTTAAAGGTCTCCCCCAAGGCAGTGTTTTATCCCCAATTTTATTTACCATCTACATGTATGATTTTTTTGAAACTTTGGATTCTGGAGTGGAATGTTCTATTTATGCTGATGATATTTTTATTTATTGTTCCCATCACTCTCTTGACACCATATGCCGCAAACTACAAAATACCCTGGAAAGAATTACTCAGTGGTGCAATTATTGGAAACTAAATTTAAGTCATGAAAAAAGTACTATAGCAGAGCTTTCTAACAAAAGAATTCATACTTTTCCTGATGTGTTATTGGCTGGTTACCCTCTCACATGGCAAACCTCTATCAAATATTTAGGAGTATATTTCTCCAAATGGAAACAAAATACTACCATCATGAACCAAATGAAAAATAAAGCTCTAAAAAAGATTAATGCCCTTAAAGGTATGGCCTACAATCATCATGGTCAGTGAACTAATAATCTTATTCAGTTAATCAACAGTAGCATCGGCAGTTCCTTTTTCTACACTTGCCACATCATTAATAAATGGTCGGATCATCAACTAAAACCTTCAATATTATTCAAACCAAAGCTCTCAGGATTGCTCTAGCTCTTCCTCAATGGGCCCCTAATATAGTTCTTTTGAAATTGGCTGGACAAGAATTGCTCTCTGAAAAAATTAGACGGTTGGCGCAAAAAAATTGTATTGCTCAAATATCTAATGGGAAATATTCCCCTATGCATCTGAATAACCAGGGTTCAATAAATATAGCAATAATGGAAGATGACAAGAAATGTGTTGATCATATTCTTAGAAATTTGAATACCGATAAGGAAAGGGGCCGCGGTAGCCTAGTGGTCAAGGTCGTGGATAGCGGCTGGCGGTTTTCGTTCAGTCGCGGGTTCGATCCTTGGCCACCAAAGACCCGCCGTGTAGCCGGGGCTGATGCACGTTAAATCTGTTCGGGGCCCAAAGTCCTCCCGTTGGCGTGGTGTGGATGTTAGGAGAGGGGAGTGCCAGCTCAGGTGTCGTCCTCGTCACTTGACCGTGGTTCAAAATTACGAGGTCCGTCGCCAATAGCCCTCGTGTTGCTTCTAGTGCGACGTTAATAAAAAACTAAAAAACTAAACCGATAAGGAAAAGATAATCTCAATCCCTAATCTTATCCATTTCACTGATATTCCTTGTTCAATTTATACGAATGAATTCTGCTTTCAAAACAAAAATCTGCCAATCCCTATAATTAATAGCTCCTTTAATGAATTACTAGAACACAGATTCCAAGATTTTTTCATAATTGCTACAGATGCATCTAAAAACCCAAACATTACTTCCATAGCAGGTGTAACACGAACTACTTCCTTTTCTTATAAAATTAATCCGATCAACTCCATCTTCACGGCTGAAGTGCTAGCGATTTGTCAAGCTCTGGATGAACTTACAGAAATGCATAATAAATTGCTCATTCTATCCGATAGCTATTCAGTTTTATCTGCATTACAAAATTTCTCTATCAAATCCCCTAAGGTGATTCATAGATTGGTCAATAAGATTCTTATTCTTTCTCATTATAATATGCAGTTGGTATTTCTTTGGATTCCGGGTCATTCAAAATTTATTGGAATGAACAAGCTGACAAAATCGTAAGATCTGTAATGGAATTTGACATAAATATCGACTGGATAGCTTCAGAATACATCCATGCATACAATTACCATAACAGACTAGAAAAAACTAAAGGAAATTTTTACTGCAGCAAATGCTTTGAAATTTTGGGGAACATTCCTACCATTGATACTATCTCTAATTGGACAAATAACAGAAGAGAGGAAATTCTAGGAATCCGATGTCTCAGCAAAATCATAAATACTCCTGGTCTTTTAAATAAATTTAATTTGCAGGATAATGCTCTGTGTTCTACCTGTAGTAGGATTAATGATCTGGATCACATTCTCTTAACTTGCGCAAATTATACCTCCCATAGAAACGAACTCTGGAACTTTCTTCAAATAGATTCCTGCTGCATTATCACTTTCAGAGATCTTTTACAAAAAGCGGTATTAAATAAGAAGAACTTTAGAGGTTTTTTTTACAGAAAATGAAATTCTTTGATATTTATTAATTTGAAACTTTTTTCCAGATAGGGATAATGGCCCTCGTTGCTTTACATCCCTTCATCAATCAATCAATCAATGATAAATTTTTACACAATAAAAACTGAAGTGACGTAAAACAGAATTTTATACCCGGTGTATTGCTTATTTCCTTTATTTTATGAACCCTTCATTTCTTACCTGAAACTTATTTGAATTCTTCAAAATTGGAAAAGTACTTAATTCTGCTATACTAAATTGCTCTGTTATTGAAAAATCACATATTTCATATTATGTTATTTGTTTGATAGAATCACTCTACGGATTATTTTATAGACTACGGACAAAAAACATATCAAAAATATGATATTAAATCATTCATTTCAATTATTGATTATCAATCGAAATATTTTGCTGTTGTTGCTTTTATTATTACTAGCGTTTGAATGGAACCTTGATATGAACTTGTTACAGCATATTCTTTTTGACTCAAAATGCAGTTTTATTAACATTTGGAAAGTTTCATTTTTTATACTTGTACTAACCATAATTATTTCATCTATCAAAATCTATATTTCTTTTGATTTTAACCTATTTAGTACTGAAATATTTTGAAGATACGCACACCTTCAAACTAAACACTATTGGAATTTTACATAAATAATTATAAGTTATAAATTTCACAACATAAATAACAGTAGTGGGTTTTGTTTTGGAAAGTACTCTTCAACCTGATTGAAAAATTGACATTCAAACATTTTGTTGTCAACATAGTGTTTTTGGTACTCTTAGATTTAATAGATTCATTCTTAATAAAAAGTTTTTTTTTTTGCATTTGTATCACATCCATGTCGATTTAATTTTTGTATTCTACAATACATAAATTTTAAAAAATGGGGTTTGAACAGTTCTGGGATGACAATTACAGCTTGGTGCAATGAGGTGTACAAATGTGTAAAATGATACTTTTTTCCCCTTTCTTATGTTTACCATATAAATGGCACCAAGAATAATAATGTAAAAGCCTTTTTAATTTATTTATAATGTTTAAGCCTTTTTTATTTATTTATATTGTTTAAGCCTTTTATTTTTTTTTAATTTCATTTTCTAGCACTGCATGTTTTCAACTAAGGGCAGTGATTGGGGAGAATAATCGTCCCTTTTTAGAAAAAATTAAATTTTTATTCCATTTTAGCGGCCTAAAATAGGAATTATGAACAAAGTGTTTATTTAAATCCTATTGTCTTATCACTTAATTAGCTTTCCTTTTGTTTTTTTTAATTATTAAAAAATATGCTTAGTGTAAACATATCCACAAATGTAATACCATGCATGGTGTTTATAGACTTATTTTATATTTCATATCTTTTTATAATATATTGAATGAAGAGCTCATCTACAAACTGATTAAAAAATGTTCTTCCCTCCACCTAATAATTCTTATAAATTCCTACCTAAAAGACAGATCCTTCACTGTAAAAATTTATCAAAATTTTTCCTCGCCAAGACAAATTAGTGCGGGCATCCCTCAGGGCTCAATTTTAGGGCCAACCCTCTTCCAAAATTATGTGAACGATATACCCAGATCAGACAACACAGTTCTCTGCATGTTCACAGATGACATGGCGATACTTGCGAAACATCAACCCCCAAAAACAGTGGGCCATCACTTAAACAAACACCTCGCTTACTTAGAGGATTGGTTCTCCAAATGGAAAATTGCACTGAATATTTTCAAAATGGAGGCAATCTTCTTTGTAAGGAATATACTAAATCCTATCATAGAGATATATTTACATCACAATAAAATACCTTGATGTAATACTTGATAAAGGACTCACTTTCAACCAACACATCACACAAATTCAAAATAAATTTCGACAAGCTGCGAATAAATTAATATGTTGAAACTCCGCGTTAGACTTTAATTATAAGATGCTTGTCCATAAACAACTTCTGCATCCAATCATAACCTACGCTTGTCCCATCTGGAAGCCAACAGCTCAAATCCATTACAATAAACTTGAAATCTTGCAAAACAGCATCATGAGAATGATTTGTAATGTAAGATGGTTCATGAGAAATGAAGATCTTACTCCCAACAATTAAAGATTTCATCAGTACTATAAATTAAATTTTTCAAGAAAAAATTAATTTAAATACAAATCCCTCAATTCTAGAAATTCCAAGCTACAATATCAATTAAATACAAATACCGCTTGGAAGAATTACTATTCTCCCTCCATAACCAAACAATTTTAATAAAGCTACCCTCATTAACTCCCAACCAATCAGAACACAGACACTGGATCCCTCGTAGAAACGCATGCACTGACACATCCCATCCAGAACCAAACTAGAGCTGCTGCCTCTTGATTGGACGAACACACTCCATCCTGTATTCCCCTAACCCTCTCATGTAACCTTTCTCAGTGCTTATAGATCATTTTTCATGTAAATTTTTAAATTCACTTTACTTTTTTAATTTTCCTCTTAATTCATCAAGTTTTAGCAATTTAGTTTAATAGTACTCTCAATATTCTTAATTGCACTGGATACTTGAAGCAATCAAGCTTAATAAATATCAAACTTGAGATTAAAGCCCAACAGGGCTAGGCACTCTATTAACGCAACCACTACGAACTGATTATTTTTATATTACAGTTTAAAAACTGTATCTTAGTCTATTGAATCAATATAAATATTGAGCACATGCATGTTAATTATTAATCAATCCATTTAATTTTGATTAAATAAACTTCATTAATTCTTGTATACTTAATCATAATTTAAGTTTTATGTTAAGGTATTGCTTTAAATTGTGCGTTAGTTATTCTTCAGAAGTGTAACATACTGCAAAAATTAATGTTTTTTACATCATTCTTAGCTGTGCTTTTAAACTATTCCTCATTTGAGATATTAGGAATTTTATATGTATTTAATTTTTTATGATAATTTATCAATATTATTATATACATTTATTTGTAATAATTTTAACATATTTTTACGAACTAAAGTCTTATAACACCTTATTTTAATAAATAAAAAAATTTACGAACAAGTAGAACGACTGTTTCTTTCCTCACATGCAAATTCAACTTACATGTTTAAAATTTGGTACTTTTCTATTTTACAGGCTCAAATCTTGCCAAGCAGACTTTATTGGCGACAACACACAATATACACATATTCCACTTAGTGTATCATTTTTGGCGACTTTATTGCTTGTGCGTGGGCAAAATGGAAATGTACCTTTAATTTATGTGCTATAAAATTGAAAAAAAAAAATCTTTTTTATTTTCTGAGGAATTATAATGTTTTTCAAACTCTATGTTGAAATATTTATACTGAATGGTAGCCATTTATATTAACAGTAGGGGTTTTGTATGTCTTGCTTCTCTCATGTTTCGGTACTTTTCCACTTAACCGGCGCAAACAATGAAGTCACCAAAAATGATACAAGCGATGCCAAACGGAATATGTGTATATTGTGTGTTTTCACTAATGAAGTCTGCTTGGTGAGATTTGTGCCAGTGAAATGGAAAAGTACCCATGTTTCAAATGAATTCCAGCTGATTCTTTAATTCTCTAAATTCTTGATTGTTTGCAGGTGTTTAAACAATGTACAGCTATCAGATACATCATAAAAACTTCCAGTTGTTACGTTATATTTTTTCAAGATTTTGTAGCTCTAAGATTTCTTCTTATGATGTCATTGTTGTTGGTGGGGGACATGCTGGAACTGAAGCTGCGGCAGCTGCATCAAGAATGAATTGTGATACACTTCTTCTTACACATAAATTGAATACTATAGGTAGAGTCATTAGTTTCAACTTAATTTTTATAGTTAAGATAATAGACTAATATTAACTGTATTATGTAATTTTCTTATCTGTTTTAGTGAGTAATGTTTTACAATTATTAATTTAATTAATCCTACATATTTGTTAATTATGTTGAATAGACCAGTTTAATACACAAAAGAAAAGGGGGGTTGATTAACAAATATTTTTACAAGAATTAAATTATGTTTAGTTTCAAATATGCTTGCATCTCAATTCAGTTTATTATATGTGTTATTTAATAATATTTTATGCAGAATATCCATCATTCTGTTTTATTTTTTAGGGGAAATGTCATGTAATCCATCTTTTGGCGGAATTGGTAAAGGTCATTTAATGAAAGAAATTGATGCCCTAGATGGTGTATGTTGTCGCATCTGTGGTAAGAATTGCAATATTGTTATTTTGTGTGTATGTGTTTCATTTATACAATGTAAATATCTCTATTTATGTCTCATTGTAAAATATTTTTGTATAAAATTTTACTTTTTTTTAAATAAAGATATTTTTATATTTACATTTATAAAATGTTTGATAAGGCATTGTAGTTTTTGTTCAGATAAAGTATTTGTGATTTCTTTAGATCTAAAAATCTTAAAAATAAAAGTTTAATTCCTTATTTCCATTTTGGAGAAATTTTTTACCTTTTTCTTCCAAGGCAAACCCTTAAGGAATTGCTATTTAAAAATACATGTACTTTTTTAAGAGCTAAAGTACATCTTTGTGATATATTTTTTTGTGTTATTAATTTTTACTTTCATAAATTATATGCCATTTAGTAGTATAAATTATTGATCTTATATTGAAATTCCTATACTTAGTACATTAGATTATAACTAGTTAAAAGTTATTTGAACAATATTATAGTTTGCTGTAGATCAAGGGTCAGTAGCCTTATAGTTGTGGTGTGCCAAACCAATCTACCAAAATGATTCAGGATGCCACACATTTGGAATTATTTGAAATTATTTGATTCCCATGGTGAGGCTGTATAAGCTCAGTGGTCATGGTTTAAATTGTCTGTATATCAATAAAGAACGATATACTGTAAAATTAGCTATTATAACAACAGTGTTAATAACAAAAATTAAGCACTGTGACAAAATTTTGGCAAGTAAACTTTCCTGATATATTCTGCAATAGAAGTTTCAAAACTTTATGTTCAATATGATTTTCAAGAAGTTTGACAAATCTTCTTTCTTTGCCTAACTTTGCAGGAGTGCCATGAGTAGTTACCTAAAATATTTTATTTATTTTAATGTTTTTACTTTCAAAATAATTTATAAATGAAGAACGAATATTGGATTCTATCCCTTATTTGTCACCAAACAAGACAGAGGAATCAAGCTGCATAACTTTTCTTAAAGTTTATCTTTATCACAATATCATGCAATTACTGCTAGATGTGCAACATTATTCATATTATTGATTTCATCAAGAACAATGCTAAATACAACAGTTTTATGTTATCCAGTTTTCTGTTTTGTTATTACATTTTCTGCAATTTGAGTTATTTGTCTTTCAATAGTTGATGTGGAATATAAGAAGCCGGTATTTCTTAGAATTCCGAATAATATTGTTTGTAGTTTTGGTAAATCGCTAAACAGCATTTCAACACTATTTACAAATGTGTCCTTTATGTTTTTGCCATATGTAAATGGTTTACATTTGGCAGCTACACAATGAGCAATTAAGAAACTACATTTGGTCACTTCAGATTTGGTTCCTATTGTTTATTTGACAAAAAAAAAAAAAAAAAATGTAACTTTTTTCTTACATCCAATAACAGCTCTTTTTATAACTTCACATTTATCTCTGAAATTCTTAAATGTGGATTGATGTTTAGTTTGAAAATGTCTTTGTACACTTGGCATGTGACATAACACTCATATAGCATGATCCTTTTGTTGTATGAATCCATATTCATTCGTCCATTCATCTTGAAAACTGTGAACATCAAGCTTCCTTTTTTTAAGGGCCAATTGATTAAATATTTTGGTATGTCTTGTCACAATAATTAAATAAAATGCAAGTTTTCATAATAAAACTAAGAATGTGTTGTAAAGTCAGAAGTAACGTATAGTGCATGATATACATCAAACTAAATTCTACTTTCAACTAAAATCATGGGAAAAAAAATGAAAGTATTATTGAAAGTATTTTTTAAAAAAAAATACTTCCATTGCAAAATTTCAACTGAAATCATGCTCAGTACTGTGTATCAATGCAAGTAATTGAACAAAATCAGAAAATATGTGAGGTGCAGAGAGGTGAGGCAGGGCAATATTTATCTTTATATGATAACTTTGTAGAGTTGAGTAGAGTGCCACTACGAATTGTATCGTGTGCCATAGGTTGCTGATACATGTTCTAGATTTTCAAAATTGTAGTTAACTGATGTATATTGAAGTATTAGATTATGTAAAACAAAAGTTAAAATAAAATTAAGCCTTGAGTCAACTTAATCCAATCATGCACTGAAAACCCAAAGCTTAGTTTATAATTTTAATATGTAATGCATAAATTTAATTCTATATTATAGTTAATATTTTTATTATTTTCTTCTCTCTTACTCTTTTTTAAAAAAATTTCATCTGTATTTTTATTTAATTTAGAAGATTTTCACAAATGGGGATAAAAATGGTCAGAATAAAATAAATTTTCTTGTTATTAATTATTTCTGAAACTAAAATCTATTTGAAAATCTTTTTAATTTACATCATTACTATATTTTGAAAGTGCCTTCAAATGTGTTACAAATTATGATTTATTTGTAATGTATTAATAAAAAAATTTTGAAAATATTATTTAAAATATCATTAAAATGTAATAAACTGTTTCTTATATATATTTTTTAATTTATTTTTGCTTTCTGAATAAATTAACATGAAGCATCAATATGTGATGAATTGGAAATTATACATTGTTTTTTCTTCATAAACTCTTAAAATTAAATTTTTCTTTTCATTCATTTTGTAGATAAAAGTGGTATACATTACAGAGTACTTAACAAAGCTAAAGGTCCTGCAGTTTGGGTAAAGTCATTTGTTTAAACTAAGCTTCAATATACAGTGATTTTCTTATCAAGTCAGATTTGTGGAGCTTATATTTACTCAAATAAGTGTTGCCTTTCAATAACCATTATCTTTGAAATAAGATATTTGTATGTTTATTTATTATAGCTATTTATTATTTATGTGTATTGTTTTTTTAAGCTTAAATTTGGCTTGGTATTGTCTGTATTTAACTAATCATAACTAGTTCATTTTACTAACTTTTTTTCTTTATAGTTACATTAATTACTCTAAAAAATATCACAGCAAAATATTAATGCAACATCATGGTATTAAACATTATTCCAATTAGATTTTTTTTTTCACTCCTCTAAAATAAAAATAAAAAAATTATTTAGAAACTTTCTTTAAGTAAATAACTATTTGTTTTTAAAATTTCTGTTGTGTTGCTATAAGCACCAGCTTATTTCATTATTGCACTATCAACTGCCAAAAATGTTGCCATATCTGACTTGGCTAGAAAATGATTGGATATTATGTGTATGCTCCTATTTTTATTGTAATATGCAGTGTTTCAGTTTAATTATCATCTTTCTATGTAATAATGTACAATACATTTTTAATTTTTATTGATTTTGGGAAATCGGAAGCATTTGATGTAAAATTAATAATATGACACAAACTAGGAGATTTAGAAAAAAATATGAAAAAAGCAGTAAAGATTTATAATGATTTGAAAGTTATATAAAACTTTAGAATTATGTATGGATTATTATTACAAGTCTTAAAAGAGGCTATTGAAAACTTAAATTTAGTCTTAATAACTTAAAAAATTGTATAAAATCATTAAATTTAAAACTAATTAAAATATTTATGATATTCATTTTTATTTTTTCATTAGTTTTTGTATTTTATGAGTCTTTCAGAGGACAGAACTTGAATCAGTATTATATTTTCCTAGTATCAGTTTTCAAAATGTAATTAACTTATTCTAGCATTGTAACTGTGATATTATAAAGTTCCTTCTTAGGAACTCTAACCCTACATACTACTTATGGAGTCTTGCATGGCCTGAATTTTTTTGTCCAGTCTTGCCTACACCCAAAAATCTCTCTGAATATCATCCCAGGCCTTGCCTGACTCATTTTTCACTTTATATTATTAGTCCTTTTTGATCAAAATGTTGGCCCAAAATCCAACTAATATTGATTTTTTCAAAAGTTTATTGAGATAATTGGATACAAAAAAGTTGAACCCTCGAAAGCAAAAAGGACTGTGGAATAAAACTAAGGGAATTAAACACAATGCTATTTGTTTCATAATATATAACACATGGATCAATAAGTCCCGAGACTGTGCGGTCGTTTTTTTGCGATTTCCTCCTTCAAACGCACCAGCAAGTCAATATAATAATCACTGTTGATCGATTTACCTTTTTCGAGGTAGTCAATGAAAATCACGCCATGCGTATCCCAAAAAACTGACGCCATGACTTTGCCAGCTGACTGCTGCGTTTTCGGACGCTTCGGACGGCTTTCGCCAGCTGTGCGCCACTCAGATGACTGCCGCTTCGACTCTGGAGTGTAGTGATGTATCCATGTTTCGTCCATGGTCACGTAACGATGCAAGAAATCTTTTTTGTTGCAAGTAAATAGCGATAAACAGCTTTCTGAATCATCGACTCGTTGCTGTTTTTGTTCCATCGAAAGCAATCGCGGCACCCACTTGGAAAAAAACCTTTTTCATGAAGGATAGTAAATACACTTCCATATGATATCTGTGTCATCTCAGCAATCTCACGGAGCTTCACTTTACGATCTTTCATTATAATTTTTGTCACTTCACTCACATTTTCCGGTGTAACGGCTTCCACAGGTCTACCCGAGCGTTCCGCGTCATTTGTGTCGGTACGACCACGTTTAAACTCGGCAAACCACCGACAAATCGTTGCTTTTGATGGACAAGAGTCCGGGTAACATTTTTCAATCCATTGTTTCGCTTGCACGGTGTTTTTACCTATTAAAAAACAATGTTTTATCAGAACACGAAACTCGGTTTTTTCCATTTTTTAAACAAACTACAAAACGACTTTACTCCAACCTCGATAATTCAGCTGTTTCTGGTCCGATCGACTTAAAATTTTGACACGTTTCAAGCAAAGGTTAGTACTCTAGAAAGACCTGGTTACTGGTTTACTACGAGCGCCATCTCTGGGTTAGTCTCGGAACTTATTGATCCATGTGTTACATGCATGATATCTGTTTTAGTTAATAAGTTAAAATGTGGAATACAGAATCAAAATTTTTGCTCTAAACAAATTCACGTTTTCAAATATAAGAGTATTATTTATTTTAGTTTATCTGCTTGAATTATCTTTTAAAGCATTGAAACTTGATTTGATTCAAGTGTGAAGGATAAGAGTCTACCTGAGACACCCATGTGAGTCTCTACTATAGTATAGGGTTATTCAAAATGAATCATCCAATTTCAAATTCTGTTTTTCCAAAAGTAAACGATACAGAATTATAAGTAATACATGAATACAAAGGGAAAATGTGGAAGTTTTATGTTATGAACAATAGGGGGCCCTCATTTTTTCCTTGTAAAGCTATTACCTGAAAGCTGTTTTAGAAACTTTCACAGAGCTACCTCACAGTTGGATTGGTCACACAAATGACTTGATATTCTACAGTTAGCCATCTAAGTCACTTGATATGACCTCATGGGATTTCTTCCTTTGGGGATTTGTAAAAGGTAAAATGTATGCTCTACTATTGCCTACAAATTTTTGTGAATTTAAGCAATTAATTTCTGCTTCTGTACAATCAATTACCACTGACATTTTACAATGGGTTTGGCAGGAATTTATGTATCGAATTAACATTATACTTGTAACTCAAGAAAGTTATATTGAACATTTGTAAAGTATTACTTTATTATGGTATGAGTTACAGTTTTCAGACAGGGTTCTAATCTCCTTAATAGAAAATAGAAATAAGCTACTTTTAATTTTTACTTGGTTAGAAAATGATTATACAACTAATCAATTTTTTTAAAGTAGATAACTTTAAATAAGAAAACAAAATTTGTTGAGGCTCTTATTTATTATCTATATATATAGTTTGTATTACATGTATTCATATTTTTATGCATATTTAAATTTATTGTTACACATCATCTGTTAATCATAATTTACAGTAAAAGAAAAACTGATATTATAGGGTCCAAGAGCTCAAATTGACCGTTCTTTGTATAAAAAGTTCTTACAAGAAGAACTGTTTAAAACTTCCAATTTGAAGATATTAAGTGGCTCAGTGGAAGATTTAATTCTGAGATCAGAAACACGGAATGGAAAAGTTTGTTCATCTGTTCATGGTATAAAACTAAGTAAGAAATCTTATGTATACATACAACATATGTGCGTATTTAAAGATTCAAAAGGATTTTTTTCTTTTTTTTAATGAGAATAATGAGAAAATTTAAATAATGAGAAAATTTTAAAAAATTATTCAGTTATTAAAAATGCTCTCCACATTTTGTTTGACTATATTTTAATTACGAAGACTTATGATGTAATTATGCATTTCAAAAAACTGTAAATTATGGAATAATGTATATGTTTTATAATTTTCTAATATTTACGAATAATAACTTATTAAAAGTTAAATGAATTACAAAATTTTAAGTTTTAAAAGTTATATTAATAAAAAATATTTAATTATTTTTCCACTAAAACATTGCCATTATTGCTGCTTTTAAAATATTCCTTAATAATATGGTGGCATAAGCTGATTTTGTATTTTCTAATTTATTGTTTTCATTCTAGATAGTGGTGAATTAATTTTTGGCAAAACTGTCATTATTACTACTGGAACATTTCTTAGGGGAACAATCAACATTGGATTAGAAAGTCGCCCTGCTGGTCGAATGGATGATGAACCATCTGTTGGTTTAGCAATAACTCTTGAAAAGGCTGGTTTTAAATTAGGAAGATTGAAAACTGGTATGAAATAATTCATTTCATTTTGATATTTGTATGTAATTACATTTAAGTTTAATTAAATATAAAGTCATTAAAGTTATGACAATATATTTTCCTCAAGTCAAGAAAACATTTTTATTCAATGAATTTTGAAAAAAATGCTTTATTTTTTTAGAATTATTGAAATCTTAGGATTCCATAGTAATAATAATTTGCAGATATTTTACTCACACAGATGCACATTATATTTTTATTTCTATTCATCTTGACAGGTACGCCACCTAGATTAAAAGCTTCTACAGTAGATTATTCAGAAGTTCAGCCAATGTTACCTGATAATCCACCTGTTCCTTTCTCTTTTTTGAATTCTAAAGTTAATATTGAGGTATTTATTCAGCCATTTAACAATATTGATATAGAAGTTTATTTATAAATAAATTGATTTTAAAATTAGTATACTAGATTATAATGTTTTAGAATGTATCCTTATCTAAAAAAAATACTTAATTGGATTTTTAAAAATCTGATACACAAATATTGCAAGTAATTTACATTTTAATTTGAATTTCATCCATCAATTTAGAATTCTGTGAATCGAAAGTACATTAGAGAATTTTAGTTAAAAAATAGTTAGTACTTTAGAATATATTCATTTAATTTTGATTGACAAAAATAAATTTTGTAAATGATTATTTTAATAAGGGTTATTATTTCAAATTGAGATTTAAAATATTCATGATATTTTTTTTTTATCTTTAATTTGCTTGACAATTCATAAAGTAAATATTTTAATACATTTTAAAGTTTTGATACTGCATATTTTTAAGTTTAATATTATTATAAGTAATATTTTTATATTGCATTTGCATAACTGTGTAAACTTCATGTAAGTTAATTCTTTAATGAAAAATGATAATTCATTTTATACTGTTCATCCGTAACTGTTTCTCATTTTTATTATTATGAATAAGTTTAAATATTCAAAGGTGAATTCATGTTAATTGCATTTTGAATGAGGTAGCTACTACAGAATTTGTCTTGAATGAGGAATAATGAAAATTTTTGAATATTGTATCTTATTAAATTTTTTTAAAAAAATTTAGGTTGATAGTTCATGAAAGGCATGGTACTGCTGAGCTTTACTTGAATATGAGAATAATACAATCACACTTTTTTACTATGTTGTTTCGATCTGACATGAAGATACTTTTTTTTCTCCTTCCAAAACTAAACGTATATGAAAAGAGAAAAAAAAAATTATATGGGAAGCAATTGGTGCAATTACTTTGCTCAACCAATTTTTTTATACATATTTTAAATATTTTATATTGATATTAAAAGCCAAGGTTCAAAAACTTCTTGAAATGAGGGGAAGTGTATTTAATTAATAAATATATTTATCAAATTTTTAATGGCTTGGATAAAAATGTATTTCTTCTTTCTGGGAAAAATATTTCATTTTATTCTACAGTTGCATAGTTGATTTTAATAAAAAATTTGATTTGATTTTTTTTTTTTTTTATACATAGTAGATGTGAATTAAAATGTAAATCTATGCATGTTTTAAAAGGAATTGTTTGTAAACTGTCACAGAATGAAAATTTCAGTTTTATTTAATGTTGAATTATTATGCTTCATTCAATTTAATAATTTCATCTAGCCTGAAAACCAAGTTCTTACGTATTTAACTTTCACAACACCTGAAGTGGCAAAAATAATTAAAGACAATATACATCTAAATAAGCATGTGAAAGAAGAAACTCAGGGCCCAAGGTAAGAATTGAATATGTAAAATATTTTATGAACTATTTTTTAAAAGGAAAATTTAGGAATTATACAATATTGTTAATGAATTTTTGTGCAGCTTGTGCCCATAAATTTATTACTTTCATTTTCAGATATTGTCCTTCTATTGAATCAAAAGTTTTGAAATTTGAAGAACTTCACCATCAAATTTGGCTTGAACCAGAAGGTATTTATTTTATGCATACTTTTTAATTTTTGTAAAAGTTTTCTCTAAAAATTGTTTTGCTAAATAATCCACTTTTCTGTATTACTTTTTTTTATCTGGTATCTAGTCATGAATTTTTTAATTAAATTTTTAAACTTCAGTTCATCAGAATTAATCATTTTATTGGTTCCTTTAATTCACTGAAAACCCTTGTTTAGAGTGTTTATATTATTATTTTCTACATTTGTTTAACTTTTTAAAAGTAATTTTCCTGACAAAATTTTAAAATCTATGGTATTAAGTGCTTTTTAGTAAAAACGTCATTGTATTTAATGAGACTTTATAGTTTTATTCAAAGCAATTATCTTAATCTCTGCACATTTTTTTGCATTTCTCTGCAATACTTTTGTGTGTATGTACTATAATTTATTTTCTAAATGTTCATTGTGTATAATGTAAGTGAAAATGACAAATTTCATGAAAACATTAAATTTGGCTATACAAAATAACCTCATTACAAAAAAGCTTTTCAAATATTGCTTATCATTTGACAATATATATAAAATATTACTTGTGCAGAAAATTTGTAAAATCCTCACCAAGCTTAATAATTAATATAAATTTATTTTTTTAAGACAATAGGTTGGAATTTTAAATAACATTACTTTAATCCTTGTTCTAATAAGAAATTTTTATTTGATAGAAATTCCATCCAAGTTGGACCCAACTGAGACTTATTCACAGAAGAATGTTAATTCATAACATTTGGGGTCCCATAAATATAGAATGAAACCTCAATTATCCTCTGTTTATGTGTGACTAAATCAAACTAAAAGAACTCATTTACAAAACTAATATCAAATAGTGTTTTTATCCGCTTATTTGCATGTAGTTTTATATGCAAAAACTTATATATAATCTTGAAAAATGCTAAATTTAAAATGGAGATAAAATATGAATAAAATCATTATGGCAGTTTATTTTTTCTAGGTTTAAATTCAGAACTCATATATCCTCAAGGCTTATCATGTACTCTGCCAGAAGATTTACAAGTTAAAATGCTGCAATGCATACCTGGATTGCATAATGTGGTAATGTCAAGACCTGGTAAATATAAATTTAATGTAACTAAAATATGAAAGTATTTTTAAAAAAAACATCACACAGTTATAGAATATGTGTCAAAACAAAATAATGTATTGTAGCTTAATGCTTTCCAAAAATCAAATCAATTCATAGAAAAGTAATTTTATCATTTTAAGTAGATTTCTGTAATGTGTACTATTGTTTAAATTGTAACACATGTTCACAAAACAATTTTTTACAAAACACAAAAAAATTCAATTAAGTTTGTTATTTTAAATTGTAATTTCTATTTTATTTCAGGTTATGGCGTTGAATATGATTTTATAAATCCAAGACAGCTCAAACCTTCTTTGGAAACTTCATTGATAAAAAATTTATTTTTTGCTGGGCAAATCAATGGTACTACAGGCTATGAAGAAGCTGCTGCTCAGGTTATTTAAAAATGAGAAATTTTTTATTTCAAAACTTGATGAATTTTATTTTATTAAAAATAAGTAAATGTTGCAAAAATTTGGAAATTTACATATTTGTAAACTTTGGATTATTCAGATATACTTTAATATTTTGTAATTTTTGTAGGTATAGCATTAGTGTATTAAAATAAAATTTTCTTTGGTAATATTTTTTTTTAAATATTCTTGGAAGAAATTCATTTTGGGAAAATTACTTTTATATGAACCATAGAAATTTCTGCATCTTGTTTGATTTTCTTTAGATTTACCAGATAATTTTATGTTGCTTAAAATAAATTGTAATTATACATTGTTTAAAAGTAAGGGTTTGTATCTTTGATTACTTTAAAAATGGCTAGTAAATCTTTATAAATATATTTCAATTATATTTTTTAAAAAATGAATCAAATGTTTCTATTAAATTAAAACTCAAATAAAAATTAAAAGATATCAATTATTTTACGTTATTAAAAGATATCAATTATTAAGTTTTTCATGTTTCTGTCATATGTTTCAAAATATTTTTGAGTTTTAATTTAGAATACCTGATTGACTTTACATTGTATCATATTATTTTGTGTTGTGAACCTTTATTTTCAGGGTGTAATTGCAGGAATTAATGCTGGTTGTAAAGTTCAGGAAAAAGATCCTTTTGTTATCAGCCGCACTGAAGGCTACATTGGAGTGTTAATCGATGATCTAACCACTCTTGGTGTATCTGAGCCCTATCGAATGTTCACAAGTCGAGCTGAGTTCAGAGTATACTTAAGACCTGATAATGCTGATTCAAGGTTAACTGAAAAAGGTATTTCTAACACAATTAACTGGGATCTTTAAAAATATGCATTAGAAATTTCTAATTTAGAAGTTTTAAAAAGAAATCATTTAAGATTAGTACTATGGATTTTTATAATTTACTTATATCTAATATTTTGAAACAACATCTACAGAATTTATTAGAAGATTGTTAATAACTTCATTTTATAACTAATGCTGATTTTTTTTATAAGATTTTAGTTATTTGTGAAATGCTTTTCTAATTGCTATAAATTAGTCAACACTTATGCATTGCATTTTTTATTATATTTATAATAGTGTAAAATTAATGTTCTGTAAAATTTTATGCTGATGTAAATAATTCTGATGACATTTTTTTTTTATTTTTACTATTACTTATATTTTTTGATCATGTGTGTGTAACATATATTGTTTCTATGAATTTTATTGATAAACTAATTTTAAAAAAAACCTATTCAACTTTTAATGGTGCTCTCCAACATACAATATGATATAAAAATGTGAAACATGTTTCTATGAATGTAAAGTAAAAGGAAAATACATATTTAAAATTTCTAAATGAGCAAATGACTTTTTAAAGTAAAACCAAAATATGATGTTTTTTAATTATTTTAAATATTATAAAAAATATATTAATTTTTATATAATAACTATTTGTAGCTTATTGAAGTTTAATTACTTTCTGAACTTTATTCTTTAAATTATTTTAAGAAATCTAATTTGTAAATCTGTATAACAGAAATTATTAGATTTTTATTTCACAAAGTTTGTTCATTTCAAGAAAGATTGAAAATTCTTTTTTACAACGTTTTTCTGAATTTCACTTGGTGTGTGAGTGTGTGTCATCAAATTTTCGATCGTTAATTTAACCAACTTCCCATCAAGCTAGAGCTTTGAAATTTTGGGAATCGTTCGTACTCGCCTAACAATGCAATATTTAGATGTTTGCGAGAAGTTTTAACTAACATTTCAATAATTTTAATAAGTCAAAATATTCTTTCCTCTCGACACTTTTAGGATTGAGGAAAAAATTTCATTCCCCCTCTGGGAACACCGGGCACTCCCCACACCACATGAGGCCTCGTAAAACTATTGTACTCACAAAGTGGAGATACTATCTCCCCTTTACTATCTCCGAGATAGTAAGGGTTGCTGACTTTTAGACAGTAATCATTCGCAAGAAAGAAAGTTTCCAATATTTGGCACCATGTCTTATCACAATAATTTTTTCTGCATTCTGGTTCCCATTTTTTTTTAATAGAATAACTTACAAATTTTCAAATGCATGTTTTGATTTTATGAATATTATGAATTTTTTAATACGCTCACAAATATCTCTTTTTTAGTAAATTTTAAAGTTAAAAATAACCAACAGTTTTAACTAATATTTCAATAATTTTCTTTAATAAACTTTGCCACCATATAAAAACGTTGTTTTTAAAAACGTTGGTTTTTATATCGAATTATTAATATTAAAAAATATGTAAAGGAGGGAACTAGAAAAATTTAGAAAAACAAATATTACTTAATTATGTTGAATATTACAATTACATATGCATTGCATTTACAGGTTACAAGGTAGGATGTGTTTCCAAAAGTCGCTTCGAAAAGTATTTATGTATAAAAGATTTCTTAATTAGATCTAAAGAAGCATTAAAAAATATTGAAAAAAGTGCTAAGGAATGGGAAATAATTACAAAAAATCCAGGGAAAAAAAGGTATGTTTTTATGTAAATAATACACACTCATTGCCATAAAAATTTGTGCACCTAGAAGTAAGAGTGGGATTGAAGAAGTAAGTAAAACTTAGCATGAAGGTACATGTCAGGCAGATATGTAAACGATTAGAAATGTAGCAGGATTTTGCATTGCGGAATGCCACCAGAGGGCATTGAATTTTGTTCATCTTGGATTATTAAACAGGTAAGCAGAGGTTATTTGCGTGTATTTAATCTGTTACAGAGGGATGCTTTTAAACTAGAAATGGCATTACATTGCCATCATAGACAATATGAGCGGTTGTTGAGAGGGGAAGAATCATAGGGAGGATGGAAACTGGATGGTCAGCTCGTCAAGTAGCTCACCACCTAGGCCATTCTGACTTTACTGTGAGGAGGTGTTGGGACCAATGATTAAGAGAGAGGTCTGTTATACGTCTCAGGACGCCATTGTCAGACCAATAGTCGAGAAGACCGTCATATCTTATGATACTCACTCATAGAGACAACTGTCTCATTGTCCACCATTCATACACTGGCAGTACCTTCACTATGGGCCTCTGTGTCATTCCATACCATTGTAAGACATCTGCTGAAGGGCAGTTGCTATTGCGGGGCTCATTACTTGTACTGCCATTGAGCCCACTCACCGTCATCTCCATTTGGAATGGGGTCCCTTTTGAAGGGAATGGACTGCAACCAAATGGAATCAGATCTTCTTTAGCGACAAATACAGATTCAATTTGGGCAGTGATGATAATCAGGTACATGTGTGAAGGCCAAGTGATGAACGTCTCAATCCTGCCTTAGCTGTACAACGGTACATCAATCCCGCAATTGGTGTGATGGTATGGGGTGCCATTGCATACAACACATGGTCAGCCCTAATATTGATCCATGGCATCATGACAGCCCAGAAGTACATTTGTGACATTCTTCAGCCACATGTATTGACACTCATAGCAGGACTCCCAGGAGTCATTTTTCAGCAGGACAATGCTCACCCACACACAGCAAAGGTTTCACAGGACTGCCTCTTCTACACTTCCACCCTTCCCTAGCCTGCTCAATCCTCAGATTTGTCATTGACGGAGCATATCTGGGACCATTTAGTATGGCAAGTTGGACAGCCTATGAGTTTAGTCAAATAAAAGGTGCATTTATAGCAATTGTGGAACAAGATGTCACAGGACATCATATGGCACTCATATGCTTCAATGCCTGACCATATCACATCTTGCATTCATAATTTTTCCTACATTAATGGATCATTTTGCTTTGAAAATATCATACTCACTTTGTACTTACGTATGTAAAATTTCATTTTATTCTGACAACTCTTTCCTGGTGTACAAATTTTTATGACAATGAATGTATTTAATAGTGTTTTTAGTATGTATATTAAATTATGACATCTTTTCTCTTTCATTTTATAATTTGTTTTTACATTTTAAACTATTAATCTGTTCCTTTTTGTTGTATTTTTTTCTTATTGATTCATAATGTTATTTTACAGCATCGAAATTTAATAAGATTTATTTTTCTGTGTATTTTTCAAAACATTCCATTAAAAGTCATATAAATCAGAAAAAATGCTAACTTAAATGGATTTTTTTCAAACTACAATCATTGTTATTCAATGAATTTTTTCTTACAATATATTTTTGGCAAGTTTATATTGGTTATTTTTGTTGACACATGAAATTATTATGGCATTTATTCAAATAGCAATTTGTTTTATTATTATAGTGCTTTTAAAATGCTAGCTGCTCCTGGATTCCCATTTCAGAAGGTCATGCAATATTTGCCAATTAGTGTTCAAAAATCAGATGATTTGTCTCAAGTATTAAATCGATTACATATAGAAGGTAACCTGAAATAAGCACCTTTTTTTTTTCTTCTACATATAGTTCAGTATAAGACAATATGCTTTAGATAGAAATTTTCAAAAATAAGTCAATGAGAGTGAAATTAATATTTAAAAAAAACTAAAGATAAATATTTATAATTATATATTTCCTTAAACCCTACATTTGTATGAGATTTAGAAATTTGTTTTCCCTTGTATTTTATCTTCAGTCATCTCATCCATATTATTAATTCTAAGAAAGTTTGTATGAAAAAATGAAAGGAAGTTAATCCTCAAGCTTGAATTCGATTATAATAAATGAATATTGTCAATTCTGTTATAACAAAAATTATATGTTGAAAGTTCGAATTTTTCTGTTTCCTGAAAAGATCAGACTTTATATTGCTAAAAATATTCAAGTATATGATAATCAAACTATAAGAATAATAATATAATATTTTTAATTATTCTTCAAACTTTTTGAAATACAGTTTTATTTTTTTGACTATTTATTTATGTTTAAGATCAAATGAATATAACATTTTTGGCAGCCTAAAATTAATGACTATTAACCAAATAGGCCAAAATTTCCTAAGTCTTTTAATGTTAATAGAAATTGTTGATTTAATTAAAGAAAAATTACTAAGAACTTTCAATCAGAGAGCAATTTAAATGCTTGTTTCAAAATTACTGAGAACATTCTTCTAATTTTTATCTTGTATATATTTATACATAAGCTTTGTATTACATAGTACTGCTATGGCATTGACTCACTCTAACACGGTTCAAGAATTGAGAACTTCCCTGTATAACATTGGCACTTTTATAGCATGGAATCACTAAAACACTGCTCAAGAAAATCGAGAACATCCCCGTATAACTTGGTGCTTTTATAGCACAGATTTGCTTTAACACTCATCTGAGAAATAAAACTGACAACATTAAATGTTTGTTCAATAAAAATATGGCCAGACTCAATTGAATATGAAAATTTGGTGGAGACAGCAGAAAATGGAATGGATGCAGTAATAGAAGTTACTGAGTCTCTAGGAGGTGAAGGATTAGATGATATGACTGCACAAAACATCCATGAATCACTGGTGGAAGAAGAAATCAATGAAGCAGGTTTGGTAAAAATGATATCTGGAATTCATGATAACTCAGAAGATGATAGCATATGTGAAGGCGAAGAAATTAAAAAATTTACAAAGCATAAAGTAAGACATAGGTTTAGCCAAACAGTGACAATCATATTTCTTAAATGAAATTCTTCAAATGAAAGAAGCATAGTACTTAAAAGAGAACTTAACAAGTGCTTAGTACCCTGTAAGGAAATATAACTAAGAGCAAGCAATCTAAAATAATTAATTTTTTGCAGAAGTTAGAGCATGGATCTGAAGATAATGTAGAAAAATGTTCAAAAAATGTTCTCAGGGTGAAGATATCTTGCTAAAAAGTGCCCTTGGTTAATAGTTCTTAGTGATGATGAAAAAAACATTGTTTAGTACATATTAATATGTTTTACTTCTTTAAAAAGTTTTAATAAATATATTTATTTTAATTATGAAAATATAATAGCCTGTTTTCTTAATTTTTGGAACCTAATGCCCCTTTTTGTTCTAGTTCATTGTTTCGTATAACACAGATTCACATAACATGGCAATTTTCATTGTTATACGTTATATCTGTATCCCTTGTTATACGATAGTTATCTGTATTAGTGTTTAATTTTTAAAAACTCAATTTTTTTTTTTATTTTTGCATACTGTATTTAAATATTTTTGAATAGCGTACACAGACAAAATTTTCTTGGTTTCATTTTTTTCTAATTTCAATATATTTACAGCTTTGTATGAACATTCAGTTGAACAACAACTTGATGAAATAAAAAAAATGAAAGAAGATGAAGAATTGCAGCTTCCCGAAGATATTGAATATGTGATGTAAAGACATATTTTCAATGCTTCATCCAGAATTTAAAAATACTATTTTAGTTCTTGAAATCAATGTTTATTTTAAAATTAAATTCATTAATGAAAATATACATTTTTGATGCGAACAAAAATTATCTTTTTAAATTGTATGCTTTTGATGTAGACTGTCATTTATCTTCTTTTTAATTTTGTTTTTTGAACTAAAATTTAAATGTATTTTATTTATTTTGATCTCTATTTATTGTAATAAAAAACCTATTTCATTATTTAACTATATTTAAATCATTTGTGCCCTAATAATGTTAAAGATTTTTTTAAAATTATTGTGTATGGATTTTTAATTCCATTTAAGGTATTCCTAAAATCATCTATGCTGTTCTTCTTATATTAAAAATAAAGCTTTAACTCATAGATTTCTGGGCACATTGCAAATTTTATAATATATATTAATATATTTATTTTAACTGTTAACAATATACAAAAAAATTGTTTTGTATTGATCAGTATTTTTTTTTTTTTTTTTTTTTTTTTTTTTTGTAGAAACAGTATTCAACTTTCCAATGAAGTTAAAGAAAAACTCTTAGAGGCTAGGCCATCAACAGTAAGTGGCCCTAATAAAAGTGTTTTTTTGCATTCGTATGTTTAATCTGTTTACTATTGACTATCATGATATGTTTGTTACACAGCTAAACATTGTCTTAAAAAATTAATTAATACATTACCTTATATAAATTGATAATATTAGCATCTTTTTCTTTAAAAAAAATTCTTAAAATTATGGTTATCTTTTCTGTACGATAATTGAAAAATTATCTTATGATATGAAAAGTACTCTAGTTTTGTATAAATAAAATAGCTCTTATTGCAAATCTTAAAAAATATCACAGTTGATAAACTGTAGTATTTAAAGATTTTTCAATTTAAAATATTTATTTATAAATAAATAAGGTCATTTTCTGATACATTTATAAATCTTTCACAGCTTGGGGCTGCAAAAAAGATACCTGGTATTACAGCATCTGCATTAACTGCACTTTTATATTATGTTAGGAGACAGAAAACTTCCTGTGGTGTATAAAATTGTAATATTTGTAAATTATTTCATTAAATTATGTTTGTAAATATATAAATTGTTTAATTTTTTTACAGATTTAAAATCCTATAGTTATATTACAGAAATGATCATAAAATTACAAATGTTTTGTGCATACATTATAAATGGGGGAGGGGGGAATGGATCAAGAATGAAAAGTAAACAATAGATATAACTAAGTTTCTGTTATACAATTTCTGGGATAGTATTAATGTGAGAGATTATTAAAATTGGTTTTACTTTTGTTTATAATTTTAAAAATTTTAATCTGTAAGGAACTAAACTATACTGCTGCTCAAAAAATAAGCAACAAATCAAAGTTCATGAATAAAATGAACTGTATGACAGGTTTGAGAGAAATTCATGAAGTTGTTGTTTAGAATGCTGATAAAATGTCAAATTATGTAAATCAAGTGCAGGGGGGGGGAAGTGGAATTATTGTAGTTAACTTAAAATGCCAAAAAATAGTCTTCAAATTTTCAATGGCATTGTTCGACTAACATGTGTTTGATGGCCTAGATCTGTAATACAGGATAGACAATGATTTTCAGCGGCTCTCGTCAACAACAATGTCAGAAGTTAAAAGGCCTTACTCAACCAGCCTGAAGAGATATTTTTTCAGCCTGATTGGTAGGACCCTCAACTTCAGACCCCTTGTTCCAGGGTTCAAAACAACGCTGCCGGATCAAGGTCAACAACTCTCTCTCCTTCCTTGGGGTAGGAAAGCACTGGCCACTGAAGTGTTGACTCAGGACTTGAACACTAGATGGCAGCACAACCTGTGCCTACTGATTGCATATGCCCCTGATGCAAAAATACTTGTCTAACTAAGACAAACGCACTCAAAATCATGACTAGTAATATTCCGGCTCTGGCACACGTGTTGACGAGACTTGCCACTCAACTCGAGACAGCCGATGACTCAAAATGAAGACTGTCCCAAGCAAACTCAACTCAACAGGGAGGGGATGTATATCGATTGCAGTAATGGCTGACAAAATGAAAAGAAAGCAACTTTCTGTACAATCTCTTCCTATCATCACGATGATACTGATGGAGGGGGGAGTAATGCAGCGGCCCTTGTCAACAACAATGTAAGAAGTTAAAAGGCCTTACTCAACCAGCCCGATGAGATATCTTTTCGGCCTGATTGGTGGGACTGTCAACTTCGGATCCCTTGGTCCAGGATTCGAAACAACGCTGCTTCATCAAGGTCATCAACTCTCTCCCCCTCCTCTGGGTCAGGAAATCCACCCACGGCCAAAGATTCACGCTTGCAATGGCATTGTTGATCAAGTTTGATGGTACAAAATCCTGTTCTTGCTGAAGAGAATGCTTGAGCTCAGGATGAGTGTAGGGTGATGGCACTGTGGTAGTTCATCTTTATAACATGCTTCATTGAATTTATGCTGGTGAATAAACAGGTGATTGTATGTGCAGAATTGCTTAATTCTTCAGGTATCTTTGAACTAAACTCATTATGTACAACCAAGGATTGTCATTTATAAGTAATGAATCTGTACCCATTGCAATGATAAATGGACAAACATAAGGATGTAGGATTTCATCTCAATAGTGATTAAAAAAACTATGTTGATATCCTCCCAGAAAACATGGATATCAGTCTGGCTGTTCATTGCTGTACCTGCCCAAAAATTTACTCCAACCCATTAATCTATGCTCCAATTGCGAAGTTCACAGTCCCAATTCAAGCTTGTATGACACGTGTCATATGCATTGCAAATCAAGACCTGTATTTGAATTAAACATTTTTTTAATTTTATGTTTTTTAACTGATCTATAGCTTTGCAATTGAACTCCATAGGAGTAGATAATTGCAATAATTCAAGACAGTGTGTCAGCTACTGTGCTTCCACACCTGGAGCATACAGAATATTGGTAGTGTACTGATTAATCTTCTTTAAATGATGAATTTGTGGAGCAGAGAAATTATTTACTTCTAGTTAAATGTATATGCTAAAGATTTGAGTTCTGTAAAAATAGTTACATATTGATCTTCATGCATATGTCTGAAATATTTACTAATAAGTGTGCTCCTAATAATTTGCAATAAAATATAGTATATTTAAATTAAGAGGGAGATAGTGGGGGAAAAATTAGAAATTTCTGCTTTAAAGTGTGTGATGAATACTTGTGGCCATAGGGAACTGACTCCAGAAGTTAAAAGGTAAACTAACTTCACACAAGAAGACTTAACATGCATAACCAATGGTAACTATATTTTTATTAAAAACATTAAAATTAAAGAAAAATGTAAGCTGTCAACCAGGCCAGCTAACACAAGAAAAAAGCCATAAATGGAAAGCAAGAACCAAGTAGCCTGAATGTTGATTCATCTTCCTCAATGAATGTTTTCCAGTGCTAACTTAAATAGCGAAAGTGGAAGGACTAGTTCACTTCATTTTCAAGTAGTTTCATTTGGCTTACTTTGCCAGAATGGTTGTCTTGTCCTTATAGTGGTAGAATAGTCTGGTGGTGATAAGCAGTTGCTACAGTACTCCCCTACAGTCACAAAGACAGAGAACTTTGGTTTTTCCAAATCGAATCCCAGTTTATTATGGCTGCAATTATTAGTGAATCCATTAAGTACTATGCAGTTGTTGCTGCTTTGAGGTCAAATGTCCTAACATGTGACAAGGATATTGTTCGGAGAATGTAATTGGACTGTATGTTGTGGAAATGATGACAATTACTTGTTGTTATTGTTTATTACGATAAGTGAGTGAGGCTTGTTGGTCTCTAGTTCATACAAAAAGTTACATCGAATCACAATTTTCTTCCTTCATGGCACATTCCAGGGTTGCTACAATTTGAAATGGGAGCCAAGTGCTCACGGCGGGAGTACGCCATCGCCAAGTGGTGAGAGTGCCTGAACATCCCGGCCTGCGTTGAAATATATAATATTTCAAATTTTAAAAAAAAAAATACAAATAAACACATAAATATTACATAATGAAAATTAGAAGGTTGACAAATAGAGTCCTTTGAAATGTAAACATATACAAAAATTAAAATAAATAACACAAAATGTACAATTAACACATAAATGAGAATAGAAATGACTTATTTTGCAGTTTGTAATTATCAGTGATTGGTAGAATTTTTATTTTGGAAATGGCTCTTCTATAAATACCCTTTGGAGTACATATGTTAGCAACTCTGACAACATTTCTGTCAGGTCCTGGTATGACTTTCATGATTCGACCCACAGACCAAGTACAAGTGGAAAGCAGTGTGTCCTTTAATAGGACTAACATACCTGGAATTATGTTTTGCTTTTTAAACAACCATTTTGAATATTGTTGCAGATGGCTTAAATAGCTGTTTTGCTAACGTTTCCAAATCGTTTGTACAAGTTTTTGAGTTATTTGCCATCTGTTGAGAATGTTGTCCCTTTTGTCGGTTAGATTGGATTCTGGGACGGAATTTATTCGTTGCCCAATTAAAAAACTTCCAGGAGTTAATACTTGGAAGTCATCCGTGTCGTTGGATAAGGGAAGTGAGAATGCCCTTGATTTGTATGATAACTGTTAAGAATTCCTCAAGGGTTAGCCTTGTGGAGCCTACTACTCTCTTAAGATGTTATTTGAAAACTTTCACTCCCGCTTCCCTGAGACCACTAAAGTTGGGTGCTCTAGAAGGCAAAAATTTCCACCTGATGCCTTCTGAGGCTAATGGGCTTGAAATATCTTCACTTTTCAACATTAGTTTATGAAACTTTTTGAGCTCTGCAGAGGTTTCAGTGAAATTTGTAGCGTTGTCACTAAAAATGATTGAACTTTTACCGCGACGCGCTAAAAATCTTTTTAAGGTGACGATTAGAGCCTCTGAAGTTAAATCAGTAACAAATTCAATGTGATCACCCTTATTGGCCATACATACGAATATAGCTACGTAAATTTTCTAAAAAGTGCCCTTTGTATTTGATTTCCAAGGGTCCATATAGATCAATGCCTCCATTTGAGAATACGAAACTAGGCATTACTCTTTCTGAGGGAAGATCTCCCATAATTTGGGTTGCAATGACTAGTCTGCATTTGAAGCATTCTATGCATTCGTGAACAATCTTTCTAGCTGTACTTCTGCTACCGAGTGACCAATATTTTAAATGAACAGTGTTTAGTAAAGCTTGAGGGCCTACATTAAAATCTCTTTTGTGATAGTACAGCAGAAATATGAGATTAACCAGTTTATTTTTCGCAGGTAGGCGATTGAGAATTTTTGATTGAAATTGACTTTAGCATGTGAAATTCTGCAACCAACTCTAATTAATCCCTCTGATGAGTCTATAAAGGGATTTAGAAATTTAAGCTTACTTGTAAGAGAAACTGTGGATCCCTTCTTAAGGGCGCTTATCTCCGCATGAAAATACTTTACCTGTAGACTTTTTAACAGATGAGTTTCTGCCTTTTGGTATTCTTCTTGAGTCAGGGGTCCAGTACTTTTGATGTGTAATTTACAGTTACTTCTAAATCTAAAAATAAAACCTAGAATTCTAATTAGTTTATGAAAGTTTTTAGTGATATCAATCAAAGTATCTAAAAAGTTAGAATCATTGTTTGACTTTAAAGTCACTTTATAAGGAGTTTTGAATTCATCTGAATAGAGTTTATCAGTTGAGCTACTAGGGGTTTGGAGAGTTTGAGAGTCAGATAAGTTTATCCTGGAAAAGTCTGGTCCTTTCCACCAAAGTTCGGAGGTTGCAAGGGCCTTAGCTTCTAAACCTCTGGAAAGTAGATCAGCAGGGTTGGACTTCGAAGATACGTGTTTCCAGTGAAAGTCTTTGGAAAGTTCTTGAATTTGGACCACTCTGTTGCACACAAAAGTTTTAAGCAAATGAGGCGAAGTATTGATCCACGACAAGGTAATTGAAGAGTCAGTAAAAAGCTGTATGGAGTCAATATTTAGCTTTAAAGCTCTTATGACTTTGTGTACAAGCTGTGATAACAGAAGACATGCAGATAATTCAAAATGGGGCATTGTCATCGGCTTTATTGGAGCTACTTCACAAAATTATTGGATTTATTATCTACTATTGGATTTACTGCACAAAAGTCGGCTGGTGACGTCTTTAGATATGGATACACTTTGGAGGTATATCACTGCTCCGAATGCCTTAGAAGAAGCATCGGAGAAACCGCACAAAACAATAGATGTCACACTGTTATGCAAAATGAATCTAGGGATCTTAATTAACTCTGGATCTGGTAAGGATGTGATAAAAGTTTTCCATTGGTCTGCAATGTCTGGAGGTAACTTCTCTCTTAACAACCACAATTGTTGCATAAATATATTTGCTTTGGTGATAAATGGACCAAGGGGGTGGTAAATACGGGCGATATCTGAGAGAACACCTCTCTTCGTGAAGCTGCTACTAGTGTTCACGGTGACTTTGTAGGAGAAAGTATCTGTAGAGCTTCCCCATAGCATACCTAAAGTCTTTACTTACCTCATCTGAGCACTCCCGGGATACCCTAGCGATCCTTCTCTATTTTCGACCCTCCTTCTTGTCAACCATTTTTACCTTTTTTTCAACTTCACGTCTAGACCACAGTTTAATCTTGTTTGGCACAGCATAGCCATATCTGGCTCTTGCGCCAATAAACTTTACATTCACTCACTTACCTCATCTGAGTTTCTATCCAGTGGAAACATTTGGGGTTCGCGGGTTGGAGCCCTACTACAGCACCACTTGTGCAGGTGCATGCCTCCCTTTTGTAGGAGCTGGGAAAGTTCAGTTTTGAGTGTTTCAAATGCATTAAGATTGGATAAGTCTGATAGGCAGTTGTCCATATAAAAATCTTGAAGAACTACACTTGCGGGTAAAAGAAAATTATCTTTTTCATCACAGGCCAATTGTTGTAAGACCTTTGTGGCCAGATATGGAGCACAAGCTGTGCCGTAAGTAACGGTTTTTAGCCGATACACCTCATTTGGGGACTTTTTACTGTCCTTCAATAAAATCTTTTAAAATTCAGTTTGGGAGGGATTGATTTCTACCATTCTGAACATTTTCTCAATATCGGTAGTAAAAGCGTATTTGTGCTTTCTAAACCGAATTAAAATTGAAAAAAAGATCCTCTTGAATAACGCCTCCTTTACAGAGTAAGTCATTTAGAGTTTCTGTTTGTTGCTTTTGCGCTAGCATCAAAAACCACTCTCAGTTTTGTCGTTTGACTATTTGGGTGCAAGATGCCCTGATGAGGGATATAGTAACCAATGTCCGTAATTTCAGGCTCCTTAATTTCTTCCATATGACTAAGGGATTCTTGAGTAGAGAGCTTTAAGTGTAGGGTCGCGTTCCAAACGTTGCCATAATTTATTTAATATCTGTTATGCAATAATTTATTTAATATCTTGTTTAGATTTCCCTAACATGATTTCTAAACGTTGTGGTTTAAGAGGCATCTCTACAATGTATCTTCCATCGATTTTACGATAATGTGTGTTTTTAAAGTGTTCATTGCAAAAAATTAACTCATCGCTTAAAAATGTTTCGGTTTTCACATTTTCAGTCTCCCAGAATGATCTTAAAGTGTCATCTAGAGTTTGTAAATTTTTATTCAAAAAACAATGTTTAAATACATTTTCTGAATTATCATTTGAAGTGTTTCCCGATACTAAATATCCGAAACTGCTCGATTGCAAGATTAAGTTATTACTTAGTTTAATTTTATCCTCCTTCAATAAGTCAAAAAAATATTCTGAACCGAGGACGAGATGAACCTCTTGAAGTAAATGGAATGTTGAATCGGCGAGCTTTAAATTACCATGGATATTTAAATTTGAAAGATTTTTTTCCTTAATGGTAAATAATCTGTGATTTTCGACAATAAGTCAATTAACCATTTCTCATCACCCTCCTGATTTGAAATCTCTGTAGTGACCTTGTTTTTCACGAATAATGAGCAGTCATTCAAACCAGAAATTGGAGTGTGTATCTTATGTTTTTGTAAACCTAATAAATCTGCTGCTTTAGTAGTAATGATATTCGATTCGCTGCCAGAATCGAGTATTCCACGCATTGGTATTTTTTTTCCTAGTGAGTTTTTCTTGTAAATTATTGCTGTGTTTATCAAAACACTTTTCTGATTTCCATTCGCTAAAAGAGATACTCGGGGCTTTAAATGAGGGGGGTAAATAGTTTGCGTGGGCGAACAGCTTTGGATCGTAATCGGTGACTCATCGAGTGGAGTTTGATTTATGACCCATGTAGAATACTTATGTAAGTGAATGTGATGGGATTTTTTCTTGCACCCGCGGCAAACACCATTACTAGCAGAATTAAAATTTAAGTGTGAATTAAGGCAGGAATAACAAAGCTTAAACTTTTTTACGATTTCTAATCTATCTGCTAATTTTATTTCCTTAAACTTCTCGCAGTGATAAATTGAATGAATTAAATTACACACACGGCAATTTTTCGTGGGTTTGTTATTCTTGACAAAAAAATGATTTTGGTTTCTCTTGATTAAGTTTAACAACACCATTAGAGTTAATACTATTTAGAATTTGATTTCTTCTTTCTAACCAATTCAAAAATTCGTCAAAATCTGGGACCTCATTATCTTTTAAAGTTAATTCATATTGTTTGCGGCTTTCGCGATCCAATTTCTCAAGAATAATGTTGAGAAATAACACATTTGACAGTTTATCTCTCTCAAAGTCTAAACCCTTGAGGGATCTCAGCCCTCCCGTTGGTGTGGTGTGGATGTTAGGAGAGGGGGTGCCAGCTCTGGTGTCGTCACTTGACCGTGGTTCAAAATTACGAGGTCCGTCCCCAATAGCCCTCGTGTTGCTTCTAGTGCAACGTTAATAAAAACTAAACTAAAACTTGAGGGATCTCAGATTTTTGTTTAAACAGTCTAAGAAATAACGCAAATCTTTAGCTGATTCATGCTTAAGTGTCGGCAAATTTTGAATGCTTTTTATGTGACAATCTACGAGCATCCTTTTGTTTTCGTATCTCTTTTCTAAAGCCTGAAAAAGAGATAAATAACTGTCATCTGGAGTTTCAATTGTTTTGGCCTCTCCTTTAAGAGAACTTCTGAAATTGAACAGTTTCTCGCTGTCAGTTAATTATTTGCTATAATGAATTAAAGTAATAAATTGACTTTTAAACGAATTAAATTCATCTAATATTTCGGTAAATACCGGTAACGGTATGGGCTGTAGATTTATTCTACTTGAATCAAACGAATTTAATCTTTCACTGCCTTGAACTGTATCGATTACTTTAAACGTAGATAGTTTTTTCTTATTAATAGTGGCTTTAATTCTTACCTCTAAATGTTGGATCTCTTGGTCGATAACCGATAGACTTTTTTCTATGGTTTGGTACTCCTCGTCAGAAAAGTAGGGAAGACAACGCGCGAGGTCAAAGATTTTTTTGAAATGCGCCAAGATCGCCAAATTGAGATGTACGATAACATTCAATTGAGGCACTCGCCCAGTAGTGACTGTATCATATTCGATGACATTTAAAAGCGTCTCAAAAATAGCGTTATTAGACTTTTATCATCCGCTACATAAAAAAAAATTCTAAATACAATTTTATTTTCTACAATAAGTGTTTTTTTTTTTAATGATTTCTTTACATCAGTTTCGAGTTCCGCTGCATAAAATTTTTTTTAATATATCTTTTGGCGGAGGAAAGACTCCTATCTCGTACAGTAAAGTCTCCCCAAAAATTCTAAACACAATTATATCCATTACATTGATTGTATTTTCAAAAAATACATTCTTTACACTATTTTCGAGCTCGCTTTTTTTTGAAAAAAAATTTACTACACCCTTAGAATAATATTTTAAATACCACTTAAGAAATTAAAAATGAAACTGATTTTTTGCTGCAGAGGGGAGGAGGTATGTCTTACATACGCTCTCAAGGATACTAACATTCCATTTTATATAGAAATTACAGTTTTATTACTTGAAGCAGTTGATAATTATATCTTGAAAACGTGTCATATAATCATAGTGGAAAGACGTAAAGCTTATCAATTTGTGATTACGACCCCGAAGTTCTGTCTTTTTCTTTCTCTCGGTATTTACTGTCTTTTGTAAACACGAGTGACGCGCGTTCAGGGATAATATTTTTGGAGTCGAGATAGGTGTTTAGTCTGATGAGAATTATTTTTCTGCTAATTTATTTAAAATACGGAGGAGGTTTGAGGATAGATATAATGAAAGTTGTTTTGGGGAGTCTTTATTTAAAGGGGTTGAAGGTTTTTTCAAATCGAGCCAAACTGAACAATTAACGTTCCTATGTGGTAGTCGTCCAATTGTGATTACGTCACACACGATGACGCAGGAGAGATTCTTAGAAAAGAAGAGTAATACTCCACTACATAAAAAAAGTACTATACAATAATACCTTTTGTAATAACTGTATTTTAAAAAATGAATTCTTTGCATCAGTTTCGAACCCTGCTACATAAAAAAATGGGGAGTCTTTACTTAGAGGGGTTGATGGGTTTTTCGAAACGTGCCAAAATGAGCAATTAACGTTCCAATGTGGTAGTTGTCCAATTCATAAAAAAAAATTCTAATGCATATTTTATATTGATAGTATTTAAAATATATATATATATATATTCTCTCATAAAAATGTTCTAAATACAATAATAATATATTTTGTAATTGATTGTGTTACAAAAAAATTAAGAATAAAAATTTATTTAATTTTTTAATATAATAAATTTAAAAATTTATTAAAATTTTTCCAATTTCATGTCCAATATAAGTTATTAATATGCACTAGTAATATGTTAAGATAATACGAAAATATAAATTTTCATGACTATAAACAAAATCAGATTGAGCGGAGTTCTTAAAAACTGGCGAATTATTTGATAGTTGCATAATTAATCGTATTTAAAAAAATATATTCTCTCTTAAAAATGTGCCAAATACAATTATATATTTTGTATTAATTGCATTTTTGAAAAATTAATTATTTGCATCATCCACACAGTTTCGAGTTCTGCTACATTAAAATGTTTTAAATATGATTATATCCTTTATATTGATTGCATGTTCAAAAAATATATTCTTTACATCATTTTCGAGCTTGTTTACTTTTTTAAAAAAAATCTTACAATACTCTTAGAAGAATATTTTGCATGCTGTTAAAGATTTAAAAGAGATTTTATGTTCTAGTGAGGAGGAGGTATGTCATACACGCTGTAAAGGATATTTACTGCATTCCATTTTATTTAGAAATTACAATTTTATTATTTGAAGGTTTTGTTAAATAACTGAGACACCAAAATGCTTCAAATTTGGCATTTTTTAATTTTGATTTTAAAAAATAGAGGGCGCTTTTTTGAATGCAAAGATGTATCATTTATAGGAATTGGATAAATAGAACCTTCAAAAAATTGAATTTTAAAATTGTAAACAAACGTGCCACGCCCCCTTTTTTAAAAGGGGGCGTGGCACTATTTAGTGATATGATTTTAAAGCGCAATCATTTTCTATTTTTGAAATTAATTTTAATGTTTTAAGATTCACGTTAACATGTTCTGTTAACTGTGACTTTCACTACATTAAAACCTGTGTTTACATTTTACTGTACACTGTTTTGCTTGATAATCTCGTTTGTATTTTGAAAATTTATTTTCGCAACCAGTACATTTACTTGTGTATTTTTTTTTAATTCTTGATTTTTGTCGTTCGTTTAAACTATGCCTCGCACAAAATCGTTTGGGAAACGTAGATGCTATTTCATACCAAAACAAAAAGCTGAAGAAATTTTGGATGCCAAAACTAATAATGCCTCTACTTCGAAAAAGAAAATTGAAAGTGCTGCAATAATTGTAAGCGATGCTGATTTCGATGATCGCAGTATCGTGAATATTATTATTCAGATGAATATTATTTCTCAATTATTAAAGAATATAGCTAAATGCAAATTCTGTAATGAATTAGATTCACTTGTCATTAGTGAAGATTCTGGATCTCGCAGAGGATTATGTGTGAATTTAGTTTTACAGTGCATTTACTGTGGGCAAGCTACTAGCGCAATGTCATCTGATATGACAAATGGATTTGATGACATTAATATTAGATTGGCCTATGGTATGCGCTATATAGGAAAAGGTAACAGACATTTTGTGCAGTTATGAATTTACCACCACCTCCTGCAAAATTTGAACGTTATAATGATATACTCTTACGTAGCCTGATAAAGGTGAGTAGGGAATCAATGAGAAATGCTGTAGAAGATACTGTAAAGAATAATAACAGCAACAGGGATATCACAGCAGCTTTTGATGGTAGTTGGCAGAAGCGTGGCCACACATCCTTGAATGGAGTCGTATCTGCTACATGTCTAGAGACTGGAAAAGTCTTGGATTTCGAATGCCTTAGCAAATACTGCTTCAAATGTAAAAATAGAAATAATAAAGACCACACGTGCGAGAAAAATTTTGAAGGTTTCAGTGGGGGAATGGAATCAGACGGTATTTTAAAAATATTTCAACGTTCTGAAAGATTGAATAATGTTAGGTATGTGAATTACCTTGGAGATGGTGATTCTAAAGCCTTCAACACAATATCGAAAGCAAAAGTTTACGGAGATGATGTAGAGGTAAAAAAATTGGAATGCATTGGACACGTGCAGAAACGAATGGGTGGTAGATTGCGAGCTTTGAGAAGTACTATGAAATCTCGTAAGCTTTCTGATGGCAAAAGTATCACTGGCCGCGGAAGGCTTACAGATAATGAAATTCTTCTTTTACAAAGATATTATGGTTTGTCTATTCGTCGAAACATAAGACGTCCCATATCTGATATGGTAAAAGCTGTATGGTCAGTTTATTTCCATAAACTATCTACGGATGCTAACCCACAGCATGGATTATGCCCGTCTAGTTCAGATACATGGTGTGGGTATAATAAAGCTTTATTGTGGGGAAAGACTTATTTACATAAACATTCACTTCCTGAATCTGTGCTTCTTGCCATAAAGCTTATATTCAAATCTTTAAGTGATAAGAAGTTGTTAGAGAAATGTATTCATGGTAAAACTCAAAACCCTAATGAAAGTTTCAACCATTGTATATGGGAACGTTTACCCAAAACAACCTTTATGAGCATAACAACAATTAAAATAGGTGTAATGGATGCGGTTATATCCTTCAATGATGGTGCTCAAAGTAGGTTGAAGGTATTAGCAGAAATGGGAGTAAAGCCTGGCTATTATATGAGAAAGGCATTACGAAACATTGACAATAAAAGAGTTTGCGAAGCAGAAATAATAATTCAGAAAGCTTCTAAAGAAGCTAGAATTAAAAACAAAATTCGTAAGCAAAAGCAAAATAATTTGGAGCAATCTATTCAGTTAGATTATAGTGCTGGATTATTTTAGAAATTGCAGACAATGTAATTATTCGTGTTTCCTCGAAATAAGTTTTTATGGAAGTACGATAAGATTCAGGTACACTTTTCTTCAAATATATTTATGTTGTATGTATTATAAAATATAAATCTCTCTTGTGGAAGTAATATAAGTTAAAATATTGATAGGTACATGTGAAAAACATTTGTATTTTGTGTGGAAGATAATGTGAATTGTCGATGACATAAATATGAAGTAAACATAGTTATTCAAATTGCTTCTAAATAAACTAGAACTTAAAATTCCAAAACAAATAATTGATAAAATGATGATTAAAAAATAATATATTATAAATTATAGTGAAAAATATCTTTATTTGAGTTTTTCTCAAAATGTGTTTTTTTAGGATTCTGGTACACTTTTCTCAAATTCTACTTTATCTATAAAGCTCAAAATTTGCACATTATGAAATGAATCTATTTTCTACAGGGTGAACTGAATGTTTTTGTAATAAATGCTACCAAATTTTAGATATAGCAATATATTTGTGTAAAAATTGTAGCAAATTTGAATCATAAATTTTACTAAATTTAATTTTTGAAATTTTCAGGAAGTTCAGTATATAGAATGAAATGTTTTTTAGCACTCTACAAATTTTTAAAGCTGTAAATGCAGTAGAATTTATGTAAGATGTACCTAAAGGCAAGTACATAACTTAATATTGTAAACAGGGCTATTGTTTATTATTTGCTCATATATAATTATTTAAGCTTGTAAATATATTTTTCTTTATATACACAGGTACATAAATATATAGATATTCCATTGTAAAAATTTGATTTCAATAGCTTTTAATTTAGAAAAGTTAGGATCCTTTAAACATAGCTTAAAATCAGCTCCTTTTTTCTTGTCGAAGGTGTCTCAGTTACCTTAGTCGATTTTGACAGCTGGCGGTTCACTTTTTCGCTTTGTTTCTTGCTAGATATTATGCATTGCCCTGCACTCTACTTTCGCTGGTACCACTTCGACTTGGTTACTTGTATGAAGAAGATGCCTTACACTTTGACATAAAATAATTTTTTTATAGAACGTTGATACGAAAAATAGTTACCTGTTACATCAACACGATTATCACAGCTTTATCAGAAGGGTATTGGTAACACCTTTATAGAAATCAACAGAGTAATACTTGTGTCTGGGAAAATTCCATAAAAGTTCATACGATTACCAACCAGAAAGGAATATTCAATTCATGCATCTATGCGCCCAGTAATTACGTATGCATGCCCTGTTTGGGTTTTCTCTGGTAAATCCAATATTAAAATACTAGAAGCAGCACAAAATACTACTCTCAGTATGCCAGGTGGTTCATGAGGAACACTGAAATCAGAAAAGCTTTAAAAATCAAAAGCTTTCAAAAACACATACAAGATATCTCCAAAAAAATTTTCTCATCGCTACAAAACAATAGTAATATTAATATCAAAATTCTAGAAATTATCTTCTTAATCTTAATAGCAAGAAACCAAAAATTATCTTCCTCGATTCCTATGAACACCATAATTTTTAAATTAAATAGTAAATTTTATTTCATTATTTTCTCTTCACTATATCCTATCATTTTTATACACCCCAATACCGGGTATGCCCCACCCACCTCAATAAGCCAGACTCCAGGAGAACCAATAGAAAGTGGCGTTATCAACATTACCTACTCACTAAGCACAAGAACTTTGCAGCCACCTGACTGGTTCTACACCCTCTTCCCTCCACCTGAACTTCATCTCCATGCAAGACTTAGAACCATTCTAGCGTAACTCTCTATCATCACAACTCTGCCGCCTAGGTACCCGTTGATTCATTCATTCATTCAGTAGCTTCAATATATATATATAGTACTTTTGTAATTTGAATGAGAATGCAATAAATCTATCTTATTTTGTTTCATTTCATTAATTGATTATTATTACATAAAATTGTGCAAAATTTAATGATTTTCATTTATTTTTTCTACAGCCATTATGAATAAAATCTTAAAATAAATATGTTTTAGAATTATTTATCATGGAATGAAAAAAAAATTAAGTAAATGTAAGAGATAAAGCGTTTATCATGTAATGAAAGTTGAATATAGAGTCTCTATAAGCAAATCATTTTAGAAATGTGATTTAAAATTAATTTTAGTAAACATAATTTCAATTCACTCAGATATTTATCAGCTGATTAGTTCCTTGTCACCGGGGTTGATGCACGAAAAATCTGTCGGGGCCCAAAGTCCTCTCGTTTGGTGTGGTGTGGAAGTTAGGAAGGGGTGCCAGCTCAGGTATTATCCTCGTCACTTGACTGAGGTACAAAATTATGAGGTCCGTCGCCAAGAGCTCTCTTGTTGCTTGTAGTGCAACGTTAATTAAACTAAACCAAGGTAATTAGCTTTTATTCATTAATTTACATTTAATTGCAATAAGTAATTAAATATACTGCAAATGAAATAATCTTACAACATGAGCATTTCTTGATATAATTACTACATAAATTTTACAATGAAATTATAATAAGTTAAATAAAATAGATTAAAATTCATAGTATGATGAGGAACTCAAGCCAATATAATGTATAATTCGCAGTATCAAGATTAAAAGTAAATTTATGGAAGGTGTAAGAAGGTTTATATCATGCTTGTCTAAAGTGCGGCCCACGGGCCACATGCAGTTCAAAAGCCTTTAAAAGGCGACCCAAACGCAAATTATGAAAATATTTAAATTTACATATTCAGTTCAAAAGTCTTTACAAAGCAATTGCACTAATTTAAATTTTTTTTCGTTACCCATGGACGAAAGCACTGACGCTTCTGATACGGCACAATTGGCAATTTTTATAAGAGGAATCTATGAACATTAAAATATCACGGAAGAAATGGTTGCTTTAGTATCGTTAAAAGACATAACCAAGTCTGTAGATTTATTCGATGAAAAGGTTTTCCTTATCTATGAAAAATTTATCAGCTATCATAACTGATGGAGACCCTGCCATGTTTGGTAAAAATGGGGGATTCGTTAAAATGGTTAATAATGAAGTCGTCGCTGCCGGCAATACAATCTAGATGACATATCATTGTAATATACATCAGGGTAATTTATGTGGAAAAATTTTAAAAATGGAAAGTGTATTATGCGTTGTTATAAAAACCAATAGCTTTTTAAGAGCAAAAGGACTTAATCATAGACAATTTGAAGAGTTTCTTAAAGTATTGTGCACTGAATTTGCAGATGTTATTTATTATACAGAAGTAAGATGGTTCCGTAAAGGGAAAATGCTCAAAAGATTTTACGATTTGAGAACTGAAATAAAAATATTTATGGAAACAAAAGGGAAACCTATGAATAAATTTGAGGACGAAGATTGGATTTTAGATTTAGCGTTTTAGTAGACTTAACAGAACATTTGAATGATTTAAATTTCAGACTTCATGGGAAAAAAATCAATTTATTAATAATATGTTCTAAACAATTACAGCATTTGAAAGAAAAAAATTTGGCTTAATCAAATAAAAGTAAGATTTGACGCATTTCAGTACTTTGGCTGCACATAAACCCGTGATTTACACAAAATACGTTGCATTAATTTTTGATTTAATTCAAGAGTTTGAAAGTAGATTTCAAAATTTTTGAAAAAAATGAAGAGTATTTCAAAATATTTTCTACCTTATTTTCTCTATAAATAAATAAATTGCCATCAAATCTTCAAATGGATTTGCATTGAACTGCAAAGTGACATTCAACTGAAAGAAAAATTTAGGAATGTTTCTTTACGAGAGTTTTATAAAGATTACCTACCCCACGATAAATATCCTATTTTTCACAATCATGCTTTATTAATGTCTTCAGCTTTTGGCAGTACTTATATTTGTGAATTATTTTCACAAATATAGCTTACAAAAATCAAAAATGGACAAAGATCACTGACAAACATCTTGAAAATGCAGTAAGAATTGCTACCTCGTCTTTTGAACCCGATATCGATTTGCTTGTTCAACAAAAGCAAATTCATCCATCTCATTAATTCGAATTTTTTCCATCTTTGTAAACTAAAAATCCAAACTAAATGAAACGAAACTTTTACAAATTTAAAATAAATACTTACTTTTGCATATCTAATTCAAATTTTAAAAAATTATATTAAAAAGAAGTTAATTTATTTTAATAAAACTACGTAGAGTTAATTTTTATTTCAATTTGTTGAAAAAATATTGTATGTGTTCCCTAGCAAACTTTTTTTTTTTTTTTTGCAATGCAGC